>VXBT01008875.1:116796-288913 GCA_013400235.1 Oriolus oriolus
TTTTTTTTTGCTGCCTGGTATCTGCTTGTTGTTTGGTCAATCAAGTGAATATATCTACTTTTGACATTTTTGATATTAAATTTCATGAGATAGATATAAGAGGTGAAATTAACTTCCTAGAAGGGAATAATTCAGAAATGATGAGAAAAACAAATTGTATGTTGAAAAAAATTAAAATAATTCCCATGCATAGGTTGAGTAGTTCAGCTATTTAATTTATTGCTTTTTTTCAGAGAATGCATCTGAACTATGCTTCTTTTTCCAAAGTAAATGAATCTGGAGGTCGCTCCACTAAATTCTGTCCAAAGTCTCCTGAAATGAAAACTCCCACATCAGTACCATGGAATTTTTATCAGGTCTCAGGGGTTAGTGGGACTTTTCTTAGTGTTAGAAAATTATTGCATCATTTGGTATGAGAAGTAAACTCCTCTTCAGAGAAACCAAGTCTACACTAACTGCTGGTAAGCTGGAGGTCAAACTTGGGTTACAGCAGCAGAGCAGCAGGAACAATGCTTCTCCCAGCCAGTTCTGTTAGATACTTCATGGTCTCCGAACATTTCCTTTCACAAATCCATTGTAAGCAGTTTCTAATAATGATGGAAAAGCAAAAAACATGTTCTGTAATATTCATACAAAATCTGAGGGAGCCAAAAGGTTCTACTATCAGCTCCTCTGTGTCTACCTGCCTAAACACCTCATTAGCAGTGGCATAGAACAGCAAATTATTGAAGAATCACAAGTTACAGCATTTTTAAATGCAGCTGTAGTAAAATTAATAAAATGGAAAGGCTCAAATGAGTAGTTTAGATCTTCCCGATTCAATGTCTGCTTCTTGATTTTACATTTCTGTGATGAACTTTAGAAATGAAGTGAAAATTTATAATCCTTTATATTTGGAACCCAAACTACTACCTTCAATGTCTGCTGTACCCAGAGAATTACAGAATAAACTGGTGAAGTTTCAGATAACTGAGCACAGAGAAGAGAGCAGCACAACCTCACAACTGAAGAAATATCACACAGTAAAACAGAGAAAAGGATAGAATAACTAAAAAATATTCTGATCCTGTCCTCTTCTTCCCCATAAAAACCCCATTACTACATGTGCAGAAAGTTTGACTAAAAGAGGATTCTAATACAAATTACACAGATATTTCTGACAAGGACAACATGTTGTATACTCAGGTTTTTTTTTATTGACATGTTTCATATCGACGGTGTTATGTTTGGTAAAAATAGAAGTTGCATCACACTATGAGCATATTTGTGAAACAGGGGCTGTATTTTCAAACTTGGACCCACATAAAAACCATCTTTGTCTCCAGAGGAAGAGACAGGGCGTCCTGGAAAACCATGTTCCCTGGTTCCAGGTCAGGGCCCTCGCACCATCATTGGCCTTCTGAATTTTTCCTACTTTTCTCTAAAAAACTATTTTCTTATTTTAATGCCATGCATAGGCAGAAAATAGCAAATATATGTTATAGGTTTTGGTGTTGAAAAGAATGCACAATTTGTCTGTTCCACCAGAAATGTTTTCTTAAATTGAATGACTTTAAATAGAAAAAAAATTAGACACAGAAAACTCTGAGAAGTACTCAGAGCTCTCATATATCCTTTTAGGGTTCTTTAGTCTCATCTTTACGAAGAGAAAAAACAGCATCTAAATTAAAGCAGGGTCAAGCTTAGTGACCTTGTTAAGAATTAATTGGTGCAGAAATGGGTTTAAAGAGAAACTGCTGCTACATACAAGCTGTTTAGCATTAATCTTAAGAAAACCAACATGCCCAGATTATCAAAGCAAAAGCAAAGAGGTGATTTGACCATTGTGTGTTACAGTTGCTTGTATATGGAAGAGGTTAGTTCATCAGGACATCCTAAATCTTGCTGAAAATATAGTAAAAAATTCAAGGGCAAAAAGTCCAGTTGGACAAACTTAACCTTTAAAAAAAAGGAAAATTCCTGACAGGTCTTTGAGAAGAAATTAGACATGAGGAACAGTTTACAGAGAGAGATCATGAACTCATTGTAAGTTGAAGCCTTTAAAACAGAGATGTCAAATGTCATCTCTGAAAAATGTACTTAAATATAGGGTGTATTTCTGCAGCTTCTGGAAGATATTATCTGTCTGTGTATCACTCACATGGGAGCTAAGGGAAGAAAGCGGGTGGGGAAGAGCTAGGTCATGATGTTTTCTTTTGACCAGAGGGTCTGCAACACACTGAATAGCCCAGATGCCCCTGCCTGGACTTTGGGGAACAGAATTGTCTACACGGCCTTCAGCACCCTCAGGGCACTTGAAGCAGGACAACACCACAATGTCTGTGATCCAGTCCAAACACCAACCCTGGCCTCATTCTCAAGCCCATGCTCCTTCCTCATTGTCTCACTGTTCCCTTAAATTTTGTTTTCTTTGCTGAAAAACAACCCACTTTCAATAGAACAACATGAGGCAATATTCACTAACAAAAACAGAGCAATGAAAAAAAGTTTTATTTCAGCTCCACAAAATTATGTCTGGTGAAACTGTTAATTTGTGAGGCCAAACCAATGCCATATTGTTCTGAATTCTGCAAGGTACTGACTGGTCTGATTTAACACACTTAATATTAATTATCTGTGTATTTTAGCCAATGTCAGTGAGACTAATTATTGGTTTATTATTGCAAACAATACTCAGCACAGTGAAGAAAGAATTCTTCTCTAATTGAAATTAAATTTTTACTATAGTCTAGACCTCCTTAACTTACTTGTCAAATCTCTTTTCTTCAAAACCTCAAGTAATGCTCATGGAATAAATAGCTGAGAACTCACAATAAATGAACTCTTCATTCACTAGAGGCTGAAAACAGCTTCTAAAACAGAAAATATATTTTACTTAGGAAATTTGCCTTGGTCAAATTTTGAAAATAACAAGGCCTCTCTTTAAAGGGGAATATACAACATTACCAGGACCACCGGGGATATTCGGACATTTACCTTCCAACTCAGTAATTCATTTTCCCAGACTATTACTAGAACCAGGAGTTCTCGTTTCTGAAGACTGTGAGAAGTATGCCACACATCTCAACACTGGTTAATGTTTGTTTTTGTAGTTCTCTTAACTGAAATAAAGCGTTCTTTCACCAATGTTTGTATTGGAATGAGGATATATCTTGCCAACAGGAAGGTTTGAAAGCAAAGTCTATTATATGCTGGTCAGGAAAGTGAAGATTAGTACCCCTTGAATTTGTTGTCACCTGACATAAATACATTTTGTGGCCTTAATTTGATCTCCTAGACTCACAATTAGTTTTTTAGATGACATAATTTTGCTTACTATGTGGCAAGATTAACAGCTATTTAACGGTAAATGATGGTGATACCATCATTTGCATAATAAATATATAAACATTCTCAGAATGATCTTCCAGCACTTTTTTCATTATTATAAAATGCATTTATTTGATTGGATCCAGTATAAATTCCCAAATGACATAAGAGTATGTTTTTTCTGAAAACTCCAAAATACAGCACCAGATACTATATCCCATATCTTAAATTTACTAACCATAACAAAAAATGGTTGTATTTCCCAAAGAGTTTTGTGAATTATGTCTCTTTTCTCTATTCCATTTTTTTTTTGACGGTGGATATATGAACTCTCACAACAGGGTTTATGAAAGCTGCAGTAAGCAATCAGGATGATATTTTTCAATATTTTATGTCAAAACTTCCACTGATGCACTGTATCAAGGCTGGATAGGTCAAGGGGGAAGTATTTAAAGACTGCTTCAGAATATATTTCCTGCCATGAAATGCAGATCACTCTTGGTAACTTCTCTGTTGAAAAAAACCCTCTGTAGTCCCAATAGGAAAAAGAAAAAAAAATACATCTGAGTCAGTCATTATCCTAGTTCTACTGTTCTAACAGTAAACATTACAACTTTGGCTCTAGCTCTTTCTTGTTCTACAGTTCCAAGGGGAGTGTTCTCCTATTAACTGATATCTATATTTTAATGACCCAGTGAGGAAGCCTTTCGTTCATAAATTTGGGGCTGCACACTGCAATCAAGTGCTCTATCTTGGAGGTGCTAAATCATGAATTTTCATAGTGCGACCAGTCAGTCACTTTATTTTTCAGAGTGAACTGGTTAATAAAAAAACAGGCAGCAAAATTAAGCCTCTTCTTACATTTGTGAACTATTTTCTTAGGACCCATTTCTTAGAATTAGATGGCACTTGCCTTTCCAGTAGCTGACATTCCAGCTCTTTGTATGAAGACACTTTAAGAAACCCATTCCTTCCTTTCTATCTCACATCATCCCAGGGAGAGCAGGGGACAGCTGGAAGTTATATCCAGTGCTGGGCACTGCCTCTTCTGCAGGTAGCCCACACCGCAAGATGGATCAGGTAACAGGCTGTAAACTGCTGTACTGAAAGTTTTGCTTGTGAGTGTAAGCAAGATCTTCCTGAGGCAGGAGCCACAGGTGCTGGGGTAGCCAAATAGTATAAAGAGATGGCTCTTTTGACCTCCTTGTTATACCCCAATGCTGCTTTATCCTGTATGGCAGATGAAGCCTGCTGACACTTTTTTAGGAGAGTGGTGAGAAGTCACGTTTCACACATACAACCATTTGTTCTGTGGCTACAGCTTGTGTTCTGAAAATTCACAGCTGTTTCCAGTACGTGCCTGTCTGACACCAGCTATCCCTAAGAAACCTCCCTTCTTCTTTCACAGGTTCAGTGCAGAAGACAAGTATTGATACTACAAAGTTTCCAGTTTTTCTGCCAGCACAGGTCTGTTGTGCTTCTATTAAGCATGCAATGTTATCCTGAGCCACTAGCTCACAGAGCGAGAAAGAGGAAGGAAACATATAACTGGAGCTTCTTGTACTAAGATATTTATTGCAAGAAACTGAAGAGGCCCTGGTGCATAAATACAAATCTCTGAAATAATCAAAGAATCATAATCTCATATTCTGAAATTTCCTGGTAAAGTAACTCCATATTTAACCAAAAATATGGTTTCCATATTTAGCCATGGAAAAAGTTTCAGGTCTGATTTATGTTTACCCCATATATATCTCCAAGACAAAGGAGAGAGAGTGAAATCATCTCCTCACATGCAATTGTCCCTAGTATGTGAATTTATTAATTAGAATAGAGCTTTCTTTTTTATTCCTGTGTTAGAAATACGTGTTTATGTGCGCATCTGCTCCTGATACTTCTGACACCCAGCAAGAAGCTAGGAAAAATACAACACAGAGGTTTCCACTAAACTAAAAAATATGTTGCCTTGCGGCTTCTCAACAGGTTTGAGGACTGAGGAGAACTATTCCCAAAACTAATAGTTCTTTGTAATACGACCTTCATGCCTCAATGCTGCAATATGTAATAGGGTGGTAATGATTCCAAGCACTCCAGGAAAACCATGTATATAAACTGAAATAACAACTTGTGTGTTTCCACTCAAGGTTGTTTTCTTCATTTGTGCTACTTTTGTTTGTTGTTATAAATATTCTTTAGTGTAGTCCTGTCCCTTCCTGACCTTTTCTTAATGGCCTTTTTAGAAGGCACCTTTCTTACCAAAGGACTGGATATTTACAATACATCCGCAGGGCATGGAGTCCTGGACGACAAAGAAAATTAGCCCAAACTGGGTAATAGCTGACATGCTAGGAAGAAATCTGCACCCAGTACACCAATCTCTGGTGCTTTCCTCTATAGATGCATCTGAGCTTTAAAAACATTAACTGAATATTTGTATTGTTGTCATGGTGAAATAACTGCCTTTTCATCTGGCATGCCAGCAAGATAACCCAAGGAAGGACACGGTTGAAAGTATCTGGATATCCACTTTGAAGAGATATTGGTGGAATCAGATAGAGTAGTTTGGAGGATCCACCTCCCTCTCCTTCTCCAGCCTCTTGGGCTGTTTCCCAGGAGGGCTGCTCAGGAGAAAAGAGGAATGTTTATTTGGTAACCAGACAAAATTACCTTCACCACTGTTTACAGAAAACAGGCTGGCTACTTTTAGCAGACTGAACCAGTACAAAATTTGCTCGAAACACTTAGCTGCAGCATTCAGCTTGGTAATGATTCAGGCCTCCAGGGAAGGCATAGTGAGAGGATCAAACAATAAAACAACATTAGCTAAAAAACATGTGTGTTAAGGTCATGGCTGGAAGAATATAACATTTTTTCATACATCTCAGGAAAGTATAGAATTACAATATGCTCTCTGTAGAGCACTCACTTTTTATATTCGAATTAATCTGTGACCATGAATAATTATGAATTACACTTAGTTAATGCTGATTCTGTGCTCTCCAGAGGCTTTTTCTTTTCCTTCCATGTGGGGTTGCCCCAGAAATTGGATGAAAGAAAAGATGTGGGCAGGAACAAAAGACCTCAGCCAGCTGCCAGATTTGTTCAGAGCAGTACAATGAGTGTGGTCCTAGAAAGGAAGAAATTGCCACTGCTCAGCTGGAGTCAGTTCTTTCATTCATTGTCAGAACAAGGCTTTTCAGCAGAGTTTTTACATACAGAGCAACTTAACAAACACGAGAAAGTCTATATTCAGCCACACCACAGTCCATCTAGCTAAGTACTCTCTAGATCATAAGTCCTTTGGGAAGGTTATAGGAAAGGGACCAGAAGCCACTGATGCTTCCCAACATTATTCTGTCAAATGCCAATCTTTTACAGCATTAGGACAGTTGTTTTATATTGGCCTGGGGAGCAAGCTTAACCATGAGTGTTGTGTCCATGATGCTTCACTGCAAGCATGCCCTGAGGTATGGTTTTGGCTGAGGTTAATTCTATCTTTGTGACAGTGCACAAGAACTGTGCAAGAAAGCTATATTGGGCCAAGGACTGTTCCCACTGGCAAAATGAAAAGGCCTGCATCAGGTCTGATTCCAGTATTCTGCAGCTTTCCTCTACCATTAGTCCAGCATACATAGCTGCCCTCATACTGCACTGCAGGGAATGCATTAAACCTCCTCAGTTCCATGCAGTAAAAACTCTAACTGCACATTGTTCATTTACAGCCACCTTCCAATACAAAACTTATTAAAATAACAGACAATATTAAAATATACAGAAAATAACAAACAAATCTGGGACCAGGAACTGTGCAGCTTGGGCAAGCTTCCTTGGAGCTGACTGACCTCAGTACTCTGGCCCTGGTTTTTTTAGCAGAATGGGAATATCTTTTCATTTTAAAGTTCTCAGTATTTAATGTTCAGTGATTTTATCCACTCAGTTTCTGAATCCATCTAAACTTCCACCACCAGTGACCACGCTGGGGCAGGGACTTCAGAATTTCATCTGTGGAGAACCACTTCATCTCCCTTTGTTTAATACATGCACTTTTGGGTTCTCTGTCTGCTCAGGCGCCTTTTGCAACCTTGGAATGAAAAAGTAAAAAAAAAAACCATAGAGATGAGACACTTTCAGTGACTTCTTTGCCAGGCAGAATGATAAGGAGGACTGGAGAATCATGAACATCCATCTACAGAGTTCTCTGGGCTCTGATGTCTACTGCCTCTTGAGCACTTGCACACTCCTACTGCTGAGTATACCACTGGTCAAGCTCCTGAGGGTGCTGTTCTAATGATTATGCAGTTCTGTTGTGGTTCTGACATGGTAATGGATTTTTTTACTGGCCATTGAGAAAGGCTTTGCAAGTTGGCTTTAGGGAGTTAAGAGTTATTGAGTGCTCAGTTGGTGGGAATCAGCATTTGCCTTTGGCTAAAAAGCTCTTGTGTAAATAAGCCCTATTTTTGGAAGTGTACGCTATTACATATACATATACTCCATTACATATACATATATATATATACATACACACACATATATATATATCTATCCACAAACTTTTGCTTTTGCTGAGAAACCTGAAGGATTATCCATCAGGGAATGGAGAAACATTTTTTTGCTGTGAGGGTGAGGGAGCATGGAAACAGATTACCCAGAGAGGTTGTGAAATCTCAATTCTTGGACATATTTTAAAGCTGTTTGCACATGGTCCTGAGCAACATGTTCTAGGCAACCCTTCTTGAGCAGGTAGACTGGAAAAGATGTTCTCTAAGGGTCCATCATTCTGTGATTCTGTTAGAAGGCTAAAGAAACTTCCATAAAATTGAAAAAAAAATAACAAAGGAATAATTTTAAACCCAAATAAGCTACTGAATCCTTCAGATTTGCGAGGAAACAAAAAGTGCTAATTATAATGAATGAACAGCACTTTTGTCTCTCAAATTGGTCTAGGTGAAGGGAAGCTGGCTGAGTGGTGCAGAAGTCATTTAGGCAGTGGAGTAATCTGCCAAACTCAAAGTGAAACCTCAGCCTACCCCATCAGCTGCAGTTGCAGAGAACAAAATACAAAGAAGCAGCCAGTCTGCTGCACCAGCAACATTAGCAGGGCTTACTGAAGGGCCGCATTGCTATGAAACAGTCTCACTCGTACTAGAGCATGGTTAACAAGAAAGATCATATGTGCCAAAAAATACAAAACAAACACAAAAACCCAAACAAAAAGTAAAGAAATTTGATACTTCAGCCTACTCTTCCCTCAAAAACCAGATTAAGATGCTTGTTTTCAGTTAAATGCATGCTGTATGGCCACTCTCTCTTCACATAACAAAGGATCTGACTTACAGTTTACTCATTTCGATCACTCTGCCACCTAAAGGTTTATATTCTGAGATAAAGTCATAGCTGAACATAAGATCCTTCAGGTTTTCCTGTAGAGGATAACCTATATATACACAATTGTGTGAATTCATTGAGCACTAGCTCTTCCGCTTGCTGATGTTGTAGAGAGCACAAATGATTGTGGCTGTCCTGCCAACAGCACACAAGTTACTCCAGGATGCGCATCCCGCAGCCTTGGGTATTATTCTCTATTAATGTCTGTGACACTGTGGTCAGGATCTTGTTCAGAGGTTTGCCTTCTCAATACTTAAAAACTCTTAATTAGCAGATATATAAAAACATTATGAGATTAATGAAATCAGAGCTATGATGCCCTGGGTATAATTTGTAATTAATTTTGATAGCCAGAATAAACTAGTATAAACATGGCTGCTATAGAAAAACTAAAGTCATATCAAACAGTTGGATGTGTTAGCTGGCATGCAGTGTGAGTAGAGGTTTCTATTGCTATGGAAACATAACTTTCATTTTACACTGATGACAAAGGGTTGAATTATGGGTGGATTGGGATTTTTTTCCCCTCCTTCCGGCATCTAGCATTCATTTAACTACTTTTAATAAACATATGCAAATCTCAGTCTCAGGGAGCTGAAGGATTTCTCACCGAATTCTGTACTTATATTCCAGCAGTGCTGGATATTCCACACATTCTTTCCATGTTCTCTGTGCTCTAAAAATTGAACACATATTTGACCTCTATACGTTAATGCACTGGGTAAGGTGGTCCCTCACAAATGCGCAATGAGATATATTAGAAGAACAGTGTGTGTTGCAGTTCAGTCTTCATAATATTTTTCACATCAAATCTGTCCCAGTGTCCTCTTCATCAGAGTGGAGTAAGTCCATATGATTTCGCTTAGGCATTTTCAGTTTCTTTTGGCTTGTCTGTGTCCTCTGGAAATCATTCATGTCATTGTTATATTAGATCAATGTTTCCCATGTGCTTCAGATCCAGGACTTCACTCCTTCTCTGTGCTCCCTGTCTAGTTTCAGTCTCTTCCTAGCTTTTCCATGGATCTCTCTTGGAGCTTCAAGACAACTGGCACTTGCCCTTCCCTGTACAGCCTGCATCTTTCTCCCACACCTGCCTCTTTTATTTCCTTCCTGTGATTCTGGGGCTTTCCACCTCGTTCTCATTGTCTGCACAAAACAGGGAGGTCAAAGGAAACTCTAGCAATATAGTATCCTTCTTTCTGATCTGGTTCCTGCATCAGAAGTGCCTACCACCCATAGTATCCTACAGTTACAGTCTGGGGAATTGTCTCAGACATTTCTGGATGGGCCATATGCAGGTATAGCATCTAGAATATTATTACCGCAACACAAGAAACACTGTTAGTACAAATGCAACAGAATTGCCAGATTTTAAATAGAAATCATTAGATGTTTCCAAAATTTTCAGAATTTTCTGACATGGGGAAGACAATATCTTTTCTCTGCATTTTTTCTCAGAGACAAACTGTTTTGGGTGTGTTTCTCATGCTCTGGACTGATTCAGATCTTTAGGACTGAAAATTTCAGATCAGGTGAACTAAATTTAATAAAGCTGCAATTTTTAAAGCAAAACATTCTGTTTAGGTAATCCTAAACACTGCTGAAACATCAGCTACAGATCACACTTATAAAAATAGAAGTGACTTGCTTGGGAGAAGTTTTTTAATGCTTTGTGCAGCCTTAAAATCTGTCATTAAGGTTTAGTCCCTGATGTTGGTTATGTAGGGATAAGCTGTAGCAACACAAGTCACATTCCAGCGCAGCTCCTAAATCTTTCATGTGGACTAGGAATACAAAAGACCAGTGCACTAAGAACCTGCTTCTGGCTGTAGTTTCTTGGAGAGAGCTGTCAGCAGCCTGACCACAGTGTATTTCCATTAGTGACTGCCTGCTTGCCTGAATTGTGTGAACAATGTCTTTTGCTCAGTGTAATATTTTATTTAATACCGAAATATATATTTTTCAAAGGCATAAAGAGAGAATTTTCCTGTCAGTGGAGTCCTGGATCTCACACAGCATAATTTCTGTCATCCGTGGTTTTCTTGGTTGTTTTGGGTTTGTTGGTTTGGTTTTGGGTTTTTTCCTATTTGAAAGCATTATGGTATGTGATTTATTAGTAAAGAAAGAGCTGCTAGGTGAAGAGAGGCTCAGAAAGCAATTGCAACCTGGCCGAAGAAGACAAATTCCATCCTAGGTGTTCAAAACAGCAATCATCTCTATAAATCCAGTTTACACTTTGGTACATTTCAGAAAGAAGTTGATTTCCTTTTTAGAATTTAATTTTTTTCCTAAGAATTTTAAATAATGAAGAAACACATGATTCTGTTTGCTTGCTTTTTGCCTTGGTCATACCAAATATTAATCAGAAGGAACATTATCTTCTATGGAGCACTTGCAACAGAGGCATCATCTAGTTCATCTTTATCTTGGTATTGTTAATTGCACATTGCAAAGAGATCTTCAGTAGCTCAGCTAATCATCACAGATTAGCATTACACCCATAAAGATTTCTAAACCCAATTCTATTTGGAGCATGCAAAAAATACAATTCTACTCACAATGGGTGTGTGAAAAACAGCACAAGGGCTAAACTAGTCAAAGGAATGACACACAAAGCTAAACCGAAAGCATTCATTTACCAAATTTTACCCCATTTTTTCAGTGAAATCAAGACACAATTATGAACTTATTAAAAGACATATCTTTTAATTTAAGGGGTGGTGCTATTCACACAGGTTTTTAAAAGTATTTTAACATCTTCCAGTATTAATTCTGCATGTATATAGTCTCTCCTGTTATTAACTCTGCTTGCAAATTATCTTATCCCATTGGTTACTTGTATTTCCCTAGCATGACAATAAGCATTAAAAAAACCCAAAGGCAATATTTCAAATGTAGTACAATCCTACAGTTTCTCCGAGCAAATAATTCACTTTAAAGCTATATCAAAACTGACACATTTCCAGTGCAAAGATTTTCTGTGTTCTGCATTGAGCATTATTCGCAAGCAGATTCAGTGACTGCTTTAATCACCCTATTTTTCGAACTCTTCCATATGAACTATGCACATATCAGAGAGATCACTGCACAGACGTTTTCTCCAGCAATCCCACTTGGTTAAGCATTTCTTATTACTTTTTTCCCCGAATTACTTGTTTCCACTACCAGGATGCTATTGACTCCATTAGTCAGAATGACAAGTCTAATCATGGAACCCCTTCAATCAATGAAATTATTATTTTCAAAAAATGAAATTTAAAAGAAGAATATTCTTTGGATGGCCTAATTTAATCCATATTCTTTCACAGAATGAGTTGGATGAAGGTGAAAGGAGAGAAACAGAAACCTCATAAAATAATTCTGCCAAAGGAGAAGCTGTAAAGTTGAATCACAGCCACAGCTAGACTCTGCCAAACCCCAGGGGATGCTCCTCTCTTGTGTCCAGCCTGTACATTGCAGTGCTGTGTAGATACGCCCAAGATAGCTCCACATAATATTCTCAGCAGGATACTTTTTTTTCAAGCCACTTTGGGTAGGCTGCTATGACCTTCCCACTTAGTTCAGCTGGAACCTTCTGATGTAACTGTAATCTGTGCACTGGAGCACCACGTGGCAGCCCACAGCCCGGCTAAAGTGCAATCATGCTAGTTAAGATATGACCCCCATGATTATGTCATTGTACGTAATGCTCGCGGTTGACCTAGGGTGCCAAAAATTCTCGCAGTGAAATTCTCCTCTAAGTGCTGTGACTGTCCAAGTTTTCTCTGTCTTCTGAGGGGCAACAGTTTCATCCTTTGCAGCTACTAATTGCAGGTTCTGTTACTATTATTTGTATTATATAATTTTTAATGTATTACATTTCCAAGGGAAATGACCTGTCAGCCCTGTACAAATAGGTAACACAATTACAACACAAACACTTTCAGTGTACACAACACACCCTCGCAAACACTCTTTACTTGACTAGTCCTTTTGAAAGCAGCATTAATCAGTCTAAGGATGCCTCAGGTTTTTTTGTGGGTGTCAAATTCAAAGCTGAATATCATTGCATTAGAGAAAGGGACTACTGTTTTCATTCAGCTGAAAATAAATATTGCTGAAACATGCATTTGGGTCATACAGAACTTCAATCCACCTTCAATAGTTTTATCACTATATGTTCATATCTGATTCAGTGGAAAAAGTGCCTAGTGACCATTTAAAAACCTTCAGAGTAGCTTTCAGTTTTGAATGTTCCAGCAAGATAAAAGTAGGTGAAATGAAAAGGATAGTAAATCCATTGTAAGCTAAAAAATGGATTTGAGAGCAGTTCACGATGCTGAGTTAGAAAATGGGATTTTATTACAGAATGATACTTATAGATTAAAGTTCCAGCATTCAGAGATATGAAGAAGCTTGACAGGTGGTTTTGACAATATCCACAGGCTGCTCCTCTGTATAGCAGAGAAGCCTAGGTACAATTACAGCTTTACTAAAAATGGAGACTGTAACAACTCAAGCAACTGGGAAGTTTCTGGGTCATTTAATGAGACCAGGTCTGCATTCTACACAGCTGCTTTCACCTAAGGTCAAAACCCCCATGCATGAAATGCACTTCAAAGAATATCTAATCCTGTGTTACTGATGTGACACCGAGAAACCTTCCTCAAAAAGACCATATCGATACAGTTGCAGCTAAGGAGCTCACTGCAAGCAATTATGTGGCACAAGACAAACTAAAATCTAAAGCACCTGTTCATTGCCAAGAGTTACTAAGTAGTAACAATACTCTATTCAAATACCTTCTAAAATGACATGTTTTAAGAATCCAAAGACTCTATGTTGTTTGACTAAACATTTCATGAACAGGTTATGAAATTGGCTTTTGAGGTCCATTTCAAAATTATTTAGGCAATTATCATTACACAACCCCAAAAAATTTATTGCTGCCTGGATGAGCACTAAGCTACAAATCTGCTAACAGACTTGTCTGCCTTATATTCCCAGATAGTCAGGTAGAAATACCAGGTTTAGCTGTGAGAAATCTGAGAGTCAGATTTACTCGGCTGCTGCAAAGTACAAACTAGAAAACTTAGCCCAGCTAGAAAACTGCAGAAGAATGTATTGTACCTAGAATAACCCAGGGCTGGGCTGGCATCTGAAAAGGATGAGCATAATGCAAGTTTAGAGCAAGGGAGTTTATGCAGTAAGCCATTACTCTAGTATCACTGTGCAGAAGAATGCAGACATGGCTGCTGTGACTCCAAATAGCTGCTATTAATTACTTTATTCACTTACTAACATTTTAATGGTGAAAGTTCACTCTTCAAATGCAAGAAGACAACTGTAGTATTCTGTCATCCCTCCTGTACTTTGCCCATGATTTTCCTTGGGCTTTAAATTTTGCAGGCCAAGAACTCTCTTTCTGTAAGTGAAAATATATCAATAGCTACCAAAACTCAAGGTATGAAAAATAACAACATTCAGCTCTTCAGGAAAAGTGATTTTCATGCTGTTTTCTATGGGTTCTGGTTTCTGTTACACATAACTGTGATGATAACTGCTGATTGTAGAGAAAAGCAAATACTATTCTCAGACATTTAGCCTCACAAAAATTTTCTTTTTCACTGTGCAAAAAAATGGATTTACGTTGTTATAGGAAAATGTATCGTGTTATTTTCACCTCTTCATAAATGTAGTAGCATTTCAAAGTTTGAATGTTTCATGCTCCTTCAGCCAGTAAGTGTTTGGTCTTTTCAGGCTGTGGCTGCCAGATGCTTTTTTGAACTTCCTTGGGAGTCTACAAAAGTAACTTTTGATGGGAACTTTACTTGCTGTAGCCATTACTGTGTGGCCAGATGCCTTTCGGTTTCAGAGATATGTTGGACCCATTAAAACTTCTTTTCACTCTGGTGGTTGTTACTTGGGACAGTACTGAAGAAACAGAGAAGTACTGAGGTCACAGCAATTATAATATAGAGTGCCTCATGTTAAAAATAAATACCTTGCTCCCCTTGCATAGCAGGAAGCAGAATTACACACTCCAGTTGGCAAATGCTGCCTTAAAAACCAGAATCATAGCACAGTCTAGCTTGGGGAGGACATCTGGGTGGCACTTAGTGCAGCCCACTGATCAGAGGAAGGTTAATTGCAAAGTCAACTTGGGTTGTCCAGAGCCTTATCCTGTAAAATCTGTAAGGATGCAAGTCTCTAGGCAAGTAGTTCCATTCTCATTGTGAAAAATTTATTTTGCTTTACTTTGCCTTGTAGCAGCTTGAAGAAAAGTGGCAAATTCCTCTGTTGAGTGAGAGTCGTCTTATATCATGTAAATGAATTGGCAGCAGCAGGATCAAACACATCTTAAAGGATTCCCAGGGACACCAGTGCTGCCAAAGAAAGATTTCATCTCTTTCATTCTGCATTTGGAGGGCATGGGAAGAAGAGGCAGCAGGGAGGTGAGCCCATGAGGTTCTTGTGATGAGTCAATACACAGTGCTATGTAGAAGATTTCTGATAGGAAAAAAGCCGTCCTTAAGACATTTAAGAAACACATTTACCCATTTTCGTTTCTGCACTGTATCCAGAGCCAAAGCCAAGAGAAGGCCCTAAAGATATGAGTTTACTGCATCAGCTGAAGAAGTTTCTATGGTTGAGGCCATGCAATGACCACATAGACACAGAATCTTTTAATGTACTGGCAGGTAATTAGGCCTCTGGACACCTGACTGGCAAACAGAGGTGAGACTTTGGGCAGACAAAGAAGAAGAGATTGTATTACCACGGGAACACAAGCTATACTTTCCTTTGATTTCAATGCAGCTCTTCATTGGGAATGTGACAGTGAGTAATGGCTTTTGCAGCTCATCTTTTATGTTGGATCAAGCTGCAATGCATATACTGTTCTAGTGAAGCACAGAAGTCAAGGTGCTGACATTACTTGATTTTCTTTCAGTTGTGAGATATATATTCCCCTAAGGGAATCTTAAAACAGGA
The DNA here is from genome assembly GCA_013400235.1 of Oriolus oriolus. Lineage (NCBI taxonomy): Eukaryota > Metazoa > Chordata > Aves > Passeriformes > Corvidae > Oriolus > Oriolus oriolus. The sequence continues at coordinate 132,463 of VXBT01008875.1, forward strand.
AATGAAGGGAGCCTTTCATCCCTGTGATTGTATATCATCTCAAAATTCTGTGCTCAGTGCTGCCCAGAAGCCATAAGAAAAGTCAAAGGAATCAAATTTGCTGTACACACAAAATTGTGCATCTTTTTGAAGGTTTGTTTCTGAAGTGCAATCAAGTTTCTATACATGAGGTAAAAATGGTTTAGGGGATTAAGACTCCACAAAATCCCACTGCCTGAAAGCCTTTTAAATTTATGACATGCATGAAGTTACAGGCTTGGTGTTTACAGAGTCAGGGAAGGTCCCTCCAGCACCCTTAATTAGAAGTTATGCTATGATATTTTTACAAATATTCAGTTTAATCCAGACAATTCCCAAGTCCCAAACTCCTATGTTGAAATGCCCTGCATTTTCCTGCTGTTATGCTGTGCTTGCACGTGATGATGTGATAGGACCACTTCTGAGGCTGAACTCCTTTTTTGGAGATCACTGAAGTTTCACAGTAATTCCAAAATGGGTAAACATGCTCAGTGTCACTTTTCAGCTTGGAACTCAGTTTCACTTGAAAGAGAAAAGCTGTTATTCTTCCAAAATAAGTGTCTTTTGTGCTCTGCATGTCTCAATTTACCACATCCTGGGTGGAGCAGCTCAAAAATAATATAAGAAATATTTGTGGGTTTAGTATATGGAGACAAACTAGCAGAAGAATGAATGAATGTATCAGGTACACCTCTACAGGGCTAACATGGAAGAGAAAGATTGCAATGGCTACTAGCAATACAGGGAATGGCCTAAAGAGTTCAAGAATTTTACCCACTGATCATTGATAGGAGTATTCTTCTTTCTTGAGTTTCTGTATACATCTGTTCTTAATTACTCTGTTATCTGAGAGCTGATAAGTCTCTTTGTTTAACACTTTCTGTCAAATGTATATTTAGGATTTGGGGTTTTAACAAAGCATAACTCAGAGATTCAGTTTGTATGAACCTTCCATTTAGAGAACAGGTAAAACTCTCTGGTGGAAGCTTTTAATTTATTTGATGTACTATCAAAGTCATTCTGTAATTTACCAAACTTTCTGAGTTATTATTTATAGGAAAGCCACGTAGCATGGCTTCAGTGAAAGAGCAGTTACCTTTCATTACAATCTCCTCCTCTATTTTGTATGTGGTAAAAATCCCTGATTTTTTCAGATTTTTCTTTACTTTACAGTTGGGAAAAACCCCTTAACCTGAAGGACCAAGGTTTTGTTTTATTTTGCTTTGGGGTTTTTTGTTTTGTCTTGTTTTAAACAAACATTATATTGTAGAAACTTTTTCAGGTACTCAGTGTACTTTTCTCTGGGTTTTTCAGAAATGTGAGTTTTCATTTTGGTAGATAAAAGAAACTGATGTGAGACATGTTGATGTGCTTTGAAAGTCCACTGTTACTGTGTAAATGTATACATTTTCTTTAGTCTATTGTGCTCTAAAATGACTAGGCCATCTGAAATGACTTCCTTTGAGACATTTTATACTTCTGTACTGTTTGATATCACTATACAAGGCTAACTGGTCATTTTAACTTTTATTTTATCTCCGTCTTCTCAGATAAGCTTTCTGTGACTCTCATTCATGGTGTAATAATTTGGGTTTGTTTTTTTGCTCAGGAAGATATTCTTGCTAAAATACTTAATTTCATTCATTTTAATTCATTTTATTGCATCTTTCCTTCCACTTTTTAAAGTGTTGGGGTTTTTTTTTTTGGTAGGTTGAGTTTGGTTTGGTTTGATTTGGTTTTTTTCTTCTTTTCAAAATACTGAGTTTTATATATCAGTTGTATACATTTTATAAACAAATGGCAACTGGCTGGAATTTCCTTCTCTAAGTGAAAAAGTGAAAATATCTTTCTTATGCTAATGACAGATATTTAACTATATTTTGCCTTTTTATTTCCTAAGCTATTTTATTTATTTCTATATTAACAAAACCTTAAGAGTGATGAACTTTGCAAAGAGTAAGTTGTCTGCTCCTCCTGTCTGATATAGGAAAACAATCTGAATTCACATACTTCCGAATTACAGTCTTTGTAGTATTTTACTATATCGCTAGGTTTTTGTAATGGCTTTTTTTTGAGAAGATTATTATGGACAAGAAATTACATGGTTGTGAGAAGTAAAGATTTTAGGGAGCAACAAGGTGGTTGCCTCAGTGTAAAATGTTGGACACTTTGGCTGGATAAGGAATTCAGGTGAAGAAAGATCAAAAGGACATTGTTCAGACATTTGATTTTGAACCTGTAATTCAGAGATGTAACTGGAGTAGGAGAAGGTCTGATGCTGCAGAATCAGTAAGAGATCTGCACAAGCAGAACTCCCTCCAACAGGATTTTATGTCATGCACGTGAGGGCCAAATCAGTGGTTGCTTGGTAAGAAGATAGTGGAGAGCTACCCTAGGCCTAAGTATTCTATGCACACACCCACGCCTATGCATCCTATGCAGATACATGTGCCCTAATAGAAAAAATAATAAGCCACTGTGTCATATATGTCCACAGGAGTTTCCTCCAGTAAAGGCTTTTGCGACTCCAGATTCCCAATTACATGTGCTAAAAAATGTGGCGCATATTTGACAGTGGGAGTGATTAGGTTTTGAGGTATTTGTAAAATTAGAGGTCTTGACAAAACCTAGATGTGACCTAGGCCTTCAGTGTCTATCTTTCCTTTGTTCAGAAAATTTTTTCCATGTATTTTGTAGAACGTTGTCAAAACTACTGTCATTTGTGATTACACAAAAGAGTATGCCAATGTCCTAGTCCTATTATTCTTCAATACCTGCTTAATCTTAATGTAAATAATACTAGTGATTCTTATGACATTGTCTTCAATAGGAGAGCTGTGCACACGCAAAAGTGATGGCAGAATTCAAGTCTAAGGTTATAAATAATCTGTTAATAAAATGAGCTTAACCATCATTTCAGTTAGGCTTTGACTGCTGACTAAATCTTCTAAGCATTATCACAATAAATGAGAAAGTACCAGACTTCTCTTCATACCCTCCAGCGTCTCTCACTCGCCTGAACAGGTAGCTATTCTTGTACATCACACAAAGAAGAATCACCTTCATTTCTGCCGAACTAGTGGTAGAAGAAACATGTAATGTCCTCTCAGACCTAAATGCTGTGAACAAAAGTATTTCTTTTGGTGTTTGTTATTAAAAAACCAACCAAACAAATAAAAAAAGCAAAAACAAACAAAAAAGAAAAAAAACCCCACAAACCAAAAAATCTAAACCACACAAACCAAAAATGAAACAAAAAACCCCAAGTAAACCCACAAATAAACAAACCCAAAAAATCCCAAATTAAAAAAATCCAAACCCAACAACAAACCAAAAACCAAACAAACAAGCAAAAAAATCCCAGAGAGGAGAAGGTGCCACTTCTCTAGCAGATTAATGCTGCTGCTGGAACTTCATGAAGTTTCACAGCACCTTTATAGCAGTGTGATTCAGCAGGCTGTGTTATCTCTGGATCTCTGTGTATCTCTGTGTATCTTGTTGCTCCATCTGTGTCTCTCTCATTTCAGTGGCTTTCCTCCTGTAGCAACTAGGTTTACAAACTTTTAAAAGGTGTGTTGGGTGTAACTGCCTATGGTCTAACCCTCATCTGGCCATAAATATTTCTCTTCAGTTAAGCAATTTCATCTTCATGGAATGTACTAAAAGAATCTGCACATCACAGTACTTGTCAGATCCCTTTGCTTTGGACTTCATTAAACCATAGAAACATTTCAATTTCACATAGTAAATTTAATATTATTGCAAATAGCTTGTAGAAAATATTAACTCCCTTTATAGTTTCACTGCTATATTCATTTTATTAACCATGTCTCCTCTTTTTCCTCTGTTATTCTTTCCATTCATGAAAGAATAATTCTCAAATATGATTTCTTCTTGTCTTCTTAGCATCATGAAAGGCTATAAGAAGATTATTTCATATTATATGACATTTTAAGGAAGGCCACTTGACCCAAAAGTTATCTGCCTACAGAGAATGAACTCTAAGCTAAGAAGAGCAATTCACCTTAGACTGTGTTAGTTCAATCACCTACATTCCAAGACTGATTCTGCCAACCCTTTCTAGAAGCGCCAAGTTTTGTCCATAAATCAGGTCTGAGAGATACATGGGTTTGGTCCACAAGTTGGGAAGTTGACAATGTCAACATCCCACAGTCGCTGAAAAAAAAATTTTAAAATGGCAGCCTATAGCCTTTACAAATCAAGTAGCTTGTGAGTTTAATTGTGTTACGACTCTTCTGCTTTGATTGCAATGGAACTTAGCGAAGAAAACTGGAGGTAAAAAGGTAAGCATCAGTGCACTCAGACTCTGCCTTCTAAATGGCGTTCAGCAATTATCATCAAGTTTAAGTTTGGCTTTGCCCCAGTTTTGGGGGTTTTTTGTGTCAAATATGGAAATTCAAACATAGTATCTCCATGCTAATGTGTCTACTATTTGGCAAACATAGACACCTCATTCTTCCACCTTGTCTTTCCTTGAGATCACTGCCAGGGTTATGGGACACAGTATGGCTCAGTGGGGAGGGAAATCAGGACAGTAAGCCAGACCACGGGGCTGCTGTTCCACCCTCCTGCTCTTTGCCTACCCTGCATCGGTCTGCCGTGCAGTCTGTGGTTACAGCCATGTGAGGTTTGGCCTTGGCTGATGTACAATCCAACCAGAAACAGGTATTAGTAGAACAGGCTGGTAGAACCTAATTCTATTTCAGTATTTTTTTTCTGAAATTTCATTTATGGAACAAAAAAAAAGAAACCCTTCAAATACATATTTACTAAGAATATTTACTTCAAAATACTTGTCCCTAGCTAGCACATGTAATGTTTACAGTCTGTTTCTCCTTCACTTCTTGTTGAAGATGCTTAAGGGAACCATTAAAGCCCTTAAGCTCTTAAAGCTTCCTGTGAAAACATTTGTAACTGATATGTCTCTCCAAAATAAATTTCACTCTAGTGAAGCTGGATGGTTATACATTTAGTTGAAAATGTTCTGACTACTAGCTCCAGTTATTAGTTCTCTGCAACAGAACATGAATGCTTTTTTTCTCTACAACAATGATAAAATCTTTGGCTTTTGAGAACTACCTTTGTTCTCAAAACTAATGTTTATATGAGGTAATCATAACAGGTATCTTTAAAATTAATCTGTATTCCAGACCTTGGCAACGCAGCTTTACTGGTAATGAAGAACTGGGTAAATAACATTTTCCCAACTCCACCTATCTCACCATCTCTCTGTAATTTTTCAAGATTTTTTTCCCAGAAATTTTCTGTTGAAACCTGTCACACAGAGCTAAGAAAGATGAATAAGCAGACAATGTCAAACCTTTTTAAATAGGCTCGAATCCCTCAGTTAGAAGTATTTTTACAGCCACTGATCTTTTCTTAGTTATGTAAGATCAGTAATGTTAAGTAATTAAGTTATGTAAGCTTGTAATTTCCTTTATTCTCTTAGGTCTTTCAGAGTTTTCTTTTGCCATTTTCTTTATTTCCTCAGAATAGGATCCATAATTTAAGAAGATTAGTAAACAGTCTAATTTAATTGAAGATGTTTAGTAAACAGGAGTTTCTATATTTATCAGAGAATGTTTCAAATAACCTAGTAATAATGATGTGAGAAAAATTCAAATAGCCAAATAGTAATGATGACAGTAAACAGAAAAAAAAGTCCTCCTGCAAATAATTATAAAGGAGAAAAGGAACCATAAAGGCTACTAATGGCCCTGAAACAGATGAAATAAAAAGAAGAATAACAATTTATTTTTTTTCTCTTAAGGGAAGCTTCCATTAATTTTTGCAGCTTTTACCAGATTGCTACTGAGTGCACTATTGCTAATAACATGGACAATGCAAGTAATCACCCTGGACCAGCTGAATGCATCAAGTTCTGTCTTATCCTTTTAATCAGAACTCACTCGGAGAAATGTATTTAATTAAAAGTGTGAATGGCATGATATGCAGTGGGAAGGGAGCCATGACAACAGTAATAACAGCACTTACTGCCAAGTTGTAATCAATATAGATATTTTACCAGCGCTGGGTGGTGAGCAGGTCTTCAAAACTGCAGTTAAATCACGGAGGCAGGCACTTGTGTTGTTTGTAGTGTGGTAAGCCCATTTTCACACATCTTTACTTTCAGGGTTACTGCCTTGGACCAGAATTTCCTGTGGCCTTCAGGCAATGTTTGGAATACCTTAAGGACTGATGGCCTGATAGCTAGCAAGTAGTTGGATCTGGCTCACTTGCTTTACTCAGCCCAGCTTCCCATTCATTTCAGTTTCAAATCTACATGTACTAAGAAGGGGCTTCTCTATGTACCATTATAATCACTATTATTAATTCTATTATACTTTAAAATTAGCATTGGCTAATACTGACACTTTGCAAGAACATGTGCTTTTCCATGTTTTTTCATACATGTGCTTTCCAGTTCCATCCTACAACTCCCCATTTTTGTCACCCAGATTAAGCACTATGACTAGTGTCTGCCACAGTCTCCATAAGACTGTCAGCATAAGACAAAACCTTTAGAGCAGTGTTCCTTTGGTTGGAGGGTGCTCAGAGACTTTTAAAAAGTCCTCTTCAGAGGTGAAACATCCCCCAAACCTTTTACATGGGTGCCATTTTGTAGCATCTGAATTTCTTCTGCCTGACTGTCAAATGCAAAGTCTTGCACGGAGTCAGCTTGTATATAGCATAAACACAGCCAGTAGAATTGTTATACATTGTTGATCAATTTTTTTGTTTCATTGTTTGCTGAAATTGTTGGCATTTGTGAAAGGCTAGCAAATGATATGAATGGCATTCTGTTTATGGTGGGAAGTCTTTATCAAGTAGGAAGACCTTATATCATTTCCTAGCTATGGTCAGAATTTCATTCCAATCTCTTCAGGATTGTTTTCTTCACAGTCAGATCCTCTCAAAACAAACCCTGAAGGCACTGGTCTCCACTGATCTGAGACATTTTCCAGGCACTCACAGTTCTGTTTCTGTTCAAATTCCTAATAACTCTAATCTGAACAGTGTATCTATTTTCAGTACATAAAAAAGGTATAATTGAGGGAAATTCTTCTTGAAGTCAGTGGAGAGAAATGGGTGCCAGGGAAGGTCAGTTTAAAATACTTAAATCCAAAGGCTAAAACTAGACAGTAGGAATATCTCAGTAAGTATTCCTTACCTGGTTTTTTGAGTAATCTGGCTGATCAGAGGTGTTTGGAGAATGTTGCACATTAAAAGCAATATTTTTCCAAGTAAAATAACATTTCCACTAGCTTTAGTTGTCAAGGTACACCTTACAGAAGCCCAGTAATTACTGTGGAAAGTTGTGTGAGAAGTGGGAGATCTCGTAAATTATGGATGTCAAATCTATATTTTTAAGCAAAAATAAAGGCAAGGTTGACTGCATGTGTGTAAAAGGGTCAGGGAGGTGCCTGTGCTGAGCCTTCTGCTTTCCCACTAAGAAATGAGCTGTGCCTTCAGGAAGTCAGAAGCTGCTGAAGAGCCTTTCAAACCCAAACTGCACAGGCAGGTCCAGTTTGCATGCAATTTAGGTGATTTGAAGAGAACACCAACAATTTTAAAATTCTGTCTGGAAAACTTTCTGGGTGTACTTAACATCGTGGGAGAAGCGGAAGAAGTTGCTGGCTGATGAAGCTGTCCTGGTGGGCTGTAGCCCTGTGCTCTGGGGTGAGAGCCAGAAATATGCAGATCATCTTGCTCCCCTTGGTAACTGGTGTGATTCTGGAGAGCAGAAAGTACATTCTTCTGGAAATTTGGTCAGTAAGCAAGAGAAAGTACAGTGGAAATTGCTTTAAAATGAAAGAATTAGGATTTTGAACAGAAAATCTCTTAGTGAGAAAAAAAAGCTTTTTTTTTCCTAAACAGAACTCTGAGCCTTTCAGTAGATTCTCCTCCACAGCAATGTAGTTGTATCTTGTGAGACTATGGTAGAACACAAAAGGCAGGAGAAAAAAGGAAACAGAAAAAAGAAAAACTGTGTAGGAAAGAAGGTAGTTGAACCCTGGCTCTGATTTTTAAGGCATCCCTGATGGTAAAGGTAATTATTTTAATCCTTTCACTGTTTGGTCAACCAAAATTGGCTTTAAAAAGTGTATGGGAGGACTTATTCCTAGATGCATTCCTATTTCAAGGCAAATAGATTACTGATAAAAGTTTTCCAATAAGCTAACAATAGAGAAACCACTACCACAAAAGGAACGAAGGGCTATCAACTGTGTTGAGGAAGCCACACAGACTTTATGTACTCTTCCAGGAGAGTCTGTTTGCTTAGACACAAATCCTTAGTTTGCATTCATGACAGACATACCTCATGGGCAATGGGGACATAACAAAATCTGTTTTAGACAGCAGAAGTTAATACAAAAGCATTAACATGATTGTTAAACTTGCGGTTCCATATACTTAAGCCATAAATTCTATATAGCTTAAGTGACAAGTTAATCTGCCTAGCAGTTAGAAGTTCACATTACACATATAAGGAAAATAAGGAAAACTATGCGAAAAACTTCCAGTGCAGACTGAATTACATTTCTTGGCCTTTGAGAAAGTCAGCTTCTAATGCCAAATCTCTTTTTACTGAAGTAGCTACTATTAAAAAAACATAGCTGTCTCCCATTCCTCCCCTAAATCCAGCCGAAAATGCTTTTCCATTAGTCATATGTTTGTGGTATCTTTCATAAAATGAATATAAAAGCAATTAATATGATTGATAAGGGCAGACATTATCAGAATCCTCCATTTCTCATTAACTTGCTGTACTTCATGGCACAGCAGTTGTGTTTTCTATTGACTCGTACTTTAATCTTAAACTGTTGGGATTTTTCTTAAGGCTGAATATGTTTCCTAAAATTCTTTGAAATAATTCTCAAGTCTCTTCAGAGAATGATTCTTACTTTGTAGATCATATGCGGCTCTGATTCTATCTCACACTTAAACAACCTCCATTTTCCCCAGTTCAGAAATGGATGGGTGGTCAACACAAAAAGATATCTGCAATAACATTTATCAAAGAAGTGAGAGCAGTAGCTGTAGTTTTGAACAGATGCAAAATTTCAAAGGAATAGTCCCAAAATATTCTGCCTACCTGTAGTACTCACAAAAAGCATCACATAAGTGTGCATCCATCAGTATTCTGTAGGCACTTCAGGGCTTAAAAATTTCCTTGTTAATCAATGACACATGAACATGGTAATTTTAACCTTTTGATCTTCTCTGCATTAAACTCATAGAAATCTTAGGGTCTTTGTAGACAGAGCAGAGAATTACATTGTTCTTTTTAAAGATGATGGGAGCTGAAACATATAGCTTCTCACATGTCCAGTGCCATCCCACAGCAAATCAAAGCCTCATGCACTTTGAAAACATTGCTAATTAATAAATGTTAGGAACCTGACATAAAGATGAATCTTTATTTCAGAACTCCAATAGTGAATTTTGAAAATCTCCTGAAAGGTCATTCTGGATCAGTGCTTCTCTGAAATTATACCTGTTTTGTCTAGCAGCCTTTAGTAGAATACATTAGACTGATAGCCACTCTTGGCCAGAAAAATGGACCTGGAGGTCACACTGGAATGTAATTTTTCAATTTTCCTTCTATTTTCTCCTTTCATTTCTTTGTGCTGACAGTACAGAAATTAGACTATCTTACTACATTCTATCATCTCATCTTCTGATCCAGACATGAAAAAGCAGAGTTTAGAAAACTGTGAGCTAATAATTCCGTAAAAATGCACTGCACTATTTCAGAACTCCTACAAGGTATTTTTTGTTTAACTGTGGACTATTGCTTATATTGATTCCCCTCCGCCCCCCACCGCCCTGATACAGAAGTCTCTAAGACCTCTCTAAATATATTTAATTCATCTACTGGGTTGCAGTGAATACAGACAAGCAATGGAAGCAGAAAAGGTATAGCCTGATATATGCTTTTTATGTATTCCTTTAAATTTAGGTTAATGTGCCAGAGTATTGCCCCCAAAGGAGAATCATTATGATAGTCTCAGAGACAGCTGGATACCGTACTCAGATTTGGATCTTGTTATGAGTAATCTTCACTTAAACAAGTGCATTTATACGTATATTACAAACAATTTATCATCTCAGAAATCAGTGAAGGAACCTACAAGAGAAGGTAAAGCAAGATTTTCGTGCTCATTCCTATAATATATTTTTACTAAAATAAAAGAAATAAAAATTTTCAGTTAAGGACAGCAGCAACTTGTAACATATAGAGGAATAAACATTTTATGAAACTGAATTGGCCTTCAGTCTATGAAATTGAATCAAAAAGGTTAGCGAATGGCTAGTAACTCAGACTAAGGAAAAAAAAGTGCTGTTTTTAAAATTATTCAAGGCTGTTTGCTTTCCTAGAACTCTCCCTGGAACAACAAGAGGTCAGTTAAGGAGATGGCTCATTTTATTCTCATCTCTTTGCAGTTGCATGAGATTGGTGACATTAGGATCCCTCCTACTTAGTTCCTTCATTCCCAAAATCTCAGAGGAGAGACCTATGCCTTTCAGATTTAACTGAACTGACTTTCCAGCTGGAGTTTGGAAGGATTAGGGAGGTTAAGAACGAAAATGAGATTGTGGTTTAGTGACTGGACATATGGGCAGTGGAGACTGCTCTGATGCAGCAGTCTGAGAGCTCCGCGTCAGCCTGCTGCACTGTACCTCCTGGTCATCCAGCTGGGCCAGCATGCTGCTGTCTGCCAGATGGAGCTCTGAGAGCAGGGGACATCATTGTGTTCAAACATGCCTCTGAGAGATTAAATGGCTTGTTTAAAATATGAGCTTCTCTAAACGTCTACACGCATGTGTCTTCGCATTCATTTTTTTTTTTGTGGTTATTAAAAATTCTTAAAACCATTTTGTTTTCAAGTTTCATAACTCTCATTTCTCAGTGTAGATGCTGAATGGATACTGCATTTCCTGCAGTGTAAAGGAGATGTTTGGAGAGAATACCAACCCTAGGATAAATTTCATCTAATAAATTAATTCTTTAATACAGGTACTGGATCCAGTCGGTCAGCTGAGGCAATTCATGCAAGCAATGTTTGAATCAAATGCAATCAGAACACACTGACAGTATGCAGAAAAGTCAAGCAAGGGTTCACACAGGATCAAACCCACTAAGCTGTAATGCACTTTCATAACCAGCTCTTCATGAGCCCTTAGTTCTGAATACATGGTTATCAGCTTCAGACTTGCAGCTCAACCTTGTGTGTGCCCTTAATAAGTACTTTAAGACAATTCAGCATGAAAGGAGAAAAGTTTTTCTTGACTTTTGGAAAACACAGGGTTTGAAACAACCTTTGCCTAAAACTGTGATCTCAGCATTGCTTTCAGTTATGACCTGCGAGAGACAGGAATGGAGCTGTTGTGTACAGGGAACAGGTTATGCAAGAGCACCCCCTGGATAAAGCAAAAAGTGAAATAATTTCCTCCTCGTCATTCGTACAGGTTATTTTGGCAAATTCATTGTATTACTTTGAATTGGCTTGTTTCACAGAATTGTTTTTGTTTTTCCTGAGAACCAAGTTTGAGTGTGTGTACGTGTGTTGAGGGGCAGGCGGGAAAAGAGGAAAGGTGCTTTGCTATTCATGTTTGCTGCACACAGAGACATGATAGCCATTGTACAGAGTTTAACAGAAAATAGTCTGGGTGTGGTGCTACACACAGAGACCAAAGCGGATAAACCTACCCCCGCGTGGGGAAGTTTCCCAGCCTTACTTCTTTTCTCAAATACTGATGTCTTTGAAGGCTTGTAGCTGCTGTAATTGGCAACATCCACAATAGCACATTAAATACAGCCATGGAATAATCATTGTTTAGTTGTCTGCATGCACCATAGCCCAGTTTTGACCCACACCTGTGTGTCCTCACAGACACCCAGGCACAGTTCGAGGGTCAGCAAGGACCACAGATGGTTCCCCCTGAGTTGCAGGGACACAGCTGCTCTTTTAAGGAAAACAAAATTAATTATTACAAGCTGGGACATGCTTCTTACTCTCAGGCTGGAGAAAGACTTCCAAGATATTTTAGTTACTTATCAGCATTTTACACAATAAAATAACATAGCCCATTGCCTAAAGTACTAATTTACCACCTAAGAGATTTGGGTTCATAACTGTGCTGTATGAAGAACTGCTAAGGTCTCAAAAGTGTTTATGATTACTCATTTTCCAACAAAATTAAGGTATTTATATCTCTATATATCCATCCATGGAAAGCAAAGTGGGGACAATAGTGATTTCGTACGCCAACAAGCAGAAACATTAAAAAGAGCAATGTACCAAAATCCTGTGGTCATGGAAACCATAATGCTTAAAAAGGCAGAAGCAGTGCACAGTGAGAAGATTGTTCTTTAACCTTGTTTCCCATCTCCTCATATCCTAACCTGATTATCTGCCTATTGCTTTGAGAATTCTTAAAACACAGACTTCTGAGGATGCAGAACATGCATGCAGTGCAGTATGAAATGCATGGAACCCTAATCTTGCTTAAATAAATATCTTGTAAGGTATTCAAAACTTTTACTGATTGCATTGACTGAAATATCAGAAAGAGCTGTGTGAAAAATGTCATTTAATTTTAGAGGAGAAAATAAGAAAGTGGTTGTTTATGTTTTTTAACATTTTTAGTTATAACGTGCCCAATTTAAATCAGAAGGTGAGGGCTTGCTCCCCTGGTACATGTGTTAAACTCTGGAAAGTAAACAGCTTAAACTAAGCTCATCTGGATTACATGTTGCTTCAGCACCTTCATGTGTCTCTGTCTTTGGCTGCTCAGCATTACATAGACATTGAACTACACAGGAGCCGCACTTCACTGTACTTCGCATAACTGCTTTGTCATTTTTTTTTTGTTTCACCAACTGATACATATAAATAAAGATAAAGATGTCACTAACCCTTCTTCAACATGTTCATCTTGCAACTGTGATACTTAGTACAACCTTAAAAGTAGTTTCTCATTTCTCAGATGTGAGGGATATGACTCACAACATTTAAATCCTTGCAGTGTGTGTCCCTGATACCTCAATAAAGCTACAAAAGAAAATGTATTTGTCTTGTAAAGCATAGTGGAGTCAATATATGCCAACACACGCTCCTTACATGCTGTATGATTAAAACAGAATAATACAGAAATACACTGAAAATAAAATACAATTTGAAAGAACAGTTGCCTGTTGAGAACTGAGATTTGTATTTATAAGTTATTATCTAGTATCATATCCAGGTTCCATGTCTCTGCAGGCCCATAATGGAGATGCACATAGTGGTACAGTAAGGCTTTACAGCCACTGTTTCTAAGTGAAGGTAAGGCTGACTCTGAGACAGGCATTACTGGAAATGTAGCAATTGTGGTTACCGGGAGCTTTTCTGGAGTCTCAGGTAGAGTTTGCTGTCATTCGGTTCACATGCTTTCATTTTCTAGGTCCTGAATTTTCCTTTCTCTTTCTTAGCTTAGCTATGGTGTCTCAGAGAGGACTCCATGTCCAACAGCAGTAACAACAGAATATGGTCCCTGCACACTTGTTAATGATTTTCAAACAATACAAAAACCAGAATTTCCTCAAAAGCTTGAAATGTATTCTAAAGAATCTCCAATGCTATTTTTAAGTATTTTCTATAATAACCAAGCACAGTTTCAAGGGCTTTTGCACTCTCTTAGATGTCTTTCACATAATAAATCACGACAGACCTGCTTTATATAATCCACAAAATACTACATGAGATGTAACTTCATAATTTAATATTTGCCTTCTTTCACTTATACACAGCGCTCACATACAGGATGTACCTTTCTGTGTCAGTATACTCTTCTTAAAAACTCCTAGTTAATGTAGAGAATAAGGATACATCCAAATGCATCTTTCTCTGAACTGACATTTCCAAGCATGCATTATTTCACTTTCTAATATCTCAGACATTTGCTTCTGGGTATAACAGTCCTACTACATTTTTTGGCCTTCAATGCATCTATCTCTTTCCACTGCAAAATTTCCTGGTGATTCCTGTTTCCTGGTAGTCTGAATAAAACAATGCTCTTTTTTTGTTTAAAACTTCCAGAGCTGAAGTAATTTTTAGGGTGGAGGGTATGTGAGAGGTTGCTTTTTACAGTGCACAACAGAGAGGAGAATACATTTGACTACAGATGCTGCAAATCGTAGAAGTTTACCACTGCAAGTCATGCCATTTCTTTGCTTACCTTTTTATTTGACAGCAGCTGGCAAACGTGTAACACAGACAGATCGTCTGGTCCAGCCCACAAATTCTCCTTTAAATACTGTCAATTTTGCTATATTGACATGCATGCACGCACACAATCATAGACTTATTATGAGCTGTTGTGTGGGGAATGGACACACCACAGCTCACTTGCTGTGGAAAATCTGGATTAAATTTCTTGCTTGACAGTAAGCCACTTACATAGGCAGGTTGCTTACCAACAAGAAATAATATGTTTTTATTTTTCTTTGGATAAACAGACCTGCTGGTTCACAAATCAAAAAGTAAACTGGTTTAATCACAGTAACACTAGGAGAAATCTCTGTAACAGTTTAGATCTCCACTGATGTAGGTGTACGAGGACATGTCACAGTAACTCAAATTTTTGCAAGGACATTTGCACTGCCTGTCATGTTTGCTCTCACAGACTTCTGAAGAAGTATTACGATCTCTCAGAATAACTCAAAAATGCCTGTGCTTGTCTTTGGCTTGACTATCACAGTACGTGTTCTTATTGCACTCTGCTAAAGCTTCCTCGTACAAAAATAATTCACAACTCAAATGCCTCATTCTGGTCAAGGTTTCCTCATCCTGAATGCATGCTTAGTCTCTCCACTCCACATTCATAAATAGTTCGAGAGACTTCAAGCATCTGAGGTCATTGTGCTTCACACAATTGTTCTTTGTTGCGCTCTGTGAAGGAGATTACAGGAGGGCAAGCTGGAATTCCTGGATACCATATTTCTCACTATTGAAGGGCTATCTCCTTGAATAAAAAAAGCAGTAAGGCTATCTGAAGTGACCTTGGCAATTGTTAATGTAATTTATGACATTGTACAACTAGATGTGATTTCAAATCAAGCAGTCCTAGAAAACTATAGGGATTACTTTCAAGCCTGATAACATCTCTGAACTAGGCAAAATTTGCTAGATGAAGAATACATTTTCTGAAATATAGCTCTTTGCATCAAACAACATATTTGATTAGTATTTTCCAGCCATTTAACTCTGTCTGTTACAGCACTTCTTTGTCATCAATTGCTGAGCTATTAATCCCTGTGAGCATTTTAAAATTAAACACATGTAATAGAAAAATGTTGCTGTTCAGTAGGGGTAATTCTTAATAAGTAAAGCCAAAAAGTAAGTTGCAAATAATCTCATTATTGCTAAATGAATATTACTAATGCAGCTACTTGCTGGTAGATAATAGATAAAGTATTCAACACCATTTAATAATAATAATCATCATCATCATCATCATCATCATCATCATCATCAACTTGTTAAATTTCTTTTCATGTCTCCTAGCTTGATGAAAAGGAGACATGCAATGGGGTGCAAGAAGAACTCTGTCTCCCACTTTGAAAAACCTTTTGATGCCATTCCTTAGTAAGACAGGTAGGAGATCTCCAAGTTTCCAGACCTTTTGTTTTCAGAAAATAAGATGGTGGATAATGGAGGGAAACTATTAAAGCAGTGGAGAGGGAAAGCTGTCACAGACACTGTACTTCATCCTGCACTTCAAAGAATTCTGTGGGAATAAGCAAATGTTGTGGCTGCCACTGGAAGCCAGTTCAGCCTTTGCTTTATTAAACGCCCAAAACCCTAAAGAGTAAAAGCCAGAGCACACCACATTTCTGTGTGCAAAGTAGTCCGTGATTTTGGACCTAAGCTAATTTTAAATATGACCTTACTCTCTATTTTACATTATACTGTGTGTCCACTTGTAGACCAAAATATGTGAATCTGGGCCAACAAATGCATAAAAGATTAAATTCTTCCTTCCCCCAAATGTAATTCTGTTAAGGAATTGAGAGGCTTCCTAGTGCCATGGAATCACAGATCTGGCAGGCACCACTTAGCCATTCTCAGCAGGTAAGGTCCTCATTCAGGCCCAAAACGATAAATCTTCACTGAACGTGGAAGTTGTAGTTTGCATTATCTTATTTACAAGATACATTTACATGTGATAGGGTCTGTCATGAAACTTGGGTTCCAGAACTTGGCGTTTGACTGGCAATGGATGATAGCAGTTTGGATGGAGCCTCAGAGAATTCTGCGTCCCTATCCACACCTAGAAAAAAAGAATGAGAAAGAAAACTTGGCAATAAGTTGTTTTTGTAGTGTGGAGTAGATCTGTGCCGAGCTGAACTTTGTCATAAAGACTTCTGTCAAACATATTCACAGGGAATTGGCCATAGTATATCCAGAAAGGGAACAGGACTTTTTTTTGTGAATTACATCCTTGTGTTTCTGTTACAAACATTCATTGTTTTATATATAGATTACACATTTAACACACAACTTAGGCTGCGTGCTGTTCCAAGAAATAGGAGGCACTTTCTTCTGGTCTTCATCCCATCAAGTCTGTGACAATGGAGTCAGGAAAACTCTGTAACTTGTTACCTCAGCTACCATACCTTTTCTGTGACCCTAAATTACAACTGAGAAATCTTTTTTCAGCAGCTTTCAAATAAAAAATTTAAAGCCTATTAATTTAATGTAAATGTATTTCAAAGTGTGAAATTTTTGTTTCATGAAAAAGACTACAATGTCAACAAACATTTAAAATTAGAAAATTTTCTACTTTAATTGTATTTTGAAGCTACTACTTTGCTTTCAATACATAAAATGTAAAACATTTTAAAAGGTGAATTTGTCAAAATGCATTATTTAAACTGATTGGAAACTGTCATATTCCTTTGTTTATTTAGGGAGTCCAGAGTGACGTTCAAAAATACTGGGAACTTTTGTAAAATATAATTCTTTAGCTGAAGAATTTGCCATGAGCACTGTACTTGACAAGTGTTCGAAATTTTACTAATTTCAGGCTGCAGTTAAGAGGAAAGAGAGGTACAACAATAGCCTTTTTTAATGAAGGGATATTTCTTTATGGTTAGCAGTGTATAAAAGCACTGGGTGGCTTTGCTCTGTTTCATGAGATTACAGCTAGCTGTAGTGCTTCAGTAATGCATCTGCAGAGACCACATGAGACAAGCAGATGCTGGGTTAATGAGATCTCCCGCGGAGGTGTGGTCTGCAGTCCAGCATCCACAGGAAGTGTCATGAAACATGAATAGATTGTAATTTACTGTATTTTCATACTTTTCTACTCTTTAAACAAAGTATATTCATGGTCACTATAATTTTGTATCCTTCTAAGCCAAACAAAAGGCAGAAGGAAGCAGCACCTCAAATCATCCTCTGTGAATGCAAGCACAATCTGCATGTGTGAACAGAGCACAAAATACAAACCTCAAAATGTCTCAAGCATTAAGCTTGAAGAGTTCTCAATAAACAGCATAAATATTTAAAATACCATACAGCATTCACTGGAGTCGGCATCGATGGGAATTTGGTAGAAATTACCTGCAAACTGATCAAGGGCTAAGTATTAACTGCTGGTGATGCTTGTAACTCCAGACTCCAGTTTACAAGCTAAAGAGGTACTTACAGAGTTCAGAAAGGTCATGGATTTCAGTCTATATTGATATTCACTTACAGCCAGTGTACCTCCCTGTCGTTCTTGGATTTCTGCCCAAGGAAGTGGAGGAGGAGTTTAACAGGGCCAGAAATCTCTAAAACCTCCCCATTTACTAAGAAGGTCTATTGTGTAAGACCTTCATTTTAGCTAAGAAGTTCTATTGTCAAACATTTTTCTAAGTTTTCCAGTTTTCAACAACTATTCTCTTTTCCCTCTCCTTTGAAGAAAGATAACATCCTGTCCAGCCTCAATTAGGGAAACCCCGCTCCATGCGTGCGTGCATTTGAGCATGAATGCAGTCCTACTCTCAACTCTTGGCAAGTACTTACGTGAATCTTTAAGCAACTGTATTGAATCTGAATTGAACTCTTTGGCTCAGTTGTCAGTATTGCCCAGGAGTTTATCATGCACCCTTTTAGCAGCAGAGAAAACAGAGTAAAACACAGCACACCCTAGTTAGAGAGAGGATAGAAATAAGTGAAGATCTATGCACATACACAAATCATATCTGCAATCACGGAACCCAACAGATTTTCTGTTGAAGCAGGCTCAAGAATTAAGAAGAGGAAAGAAGTCCTTAGAATACTAAATCTACCTTCTTTCCACATGAGACACTGATTTCCTGTCTGTTTCTTTCCCTGTTTTTTTCTGACTTCTGTCATAGGTGCTGCATCTTCTGAGGAAAAGACTAAAATTTGGTCTTGTCATAGAATCAGTGTCTTGATGTTAGATATCTTGCTGACACTTTATCAGATATCAGTGTTTCAAATGCCCAGAGGCTGGAAGAATTCTGTCAAAGGGTTTTGGTTATCCTGAGTTTAATGAAAGTCAGTTGGGGATTTTCATGGTAGAGGATTCAAAACTATTCTGTTGCCATCATGTTTTACAGCCCTCTACTGCATGGAAGCAGTCATAGTGGTGATTAGACAAGCCACATAAGTTTGTCTAGAATATTTCTGAGTAATGAGGAATCATGTAGAGTTTTTGTGCCTACTTTATGAATGCTCCTATGAAAATTAAAACTTACCTCCTCTTAGTTACTCAATAATAAACACACTATCATAAATTGTTAATCACAGGAGCAAGGGCTGATTCACCATTACATTTACTTGACAATCAGAGAAATAGTGAAAATACAGGCTCAGATTTAACCTATACAACATGAGGTACCTAGCAGAAATACATGTCTTATGATTGTATCAGTCCTACGCTATTTACAGATGGGTTCCAAGCCCAGAAAGGATTTTGGTTCGAATATTTGCCCATATTATCTCTAATTTTAGGCTGGGTGGGTCTCAGCCAATATCCTTGTTCCTTGAAGATTAAAGTTCTACTATGTGATGAGGTGAAATTAATTATAACTTTGTGAGGTTATTTCTGCCATATCGGAATAAATTACAGCAGTCTTCACCTGTCTGCAGTGTAGGCAGTCTGAATACACATGGAAAAAGTGTGCAGAAGATATTTGAGCAGCCCTAAGGAGATTATCTGGCTTTCTCCAGCAGTAGTGAGGTTTATGGCTCTCCGTATCGTGTAAATCAGCTTTCCCCAGGTAATAGTGCTTATTGGTCACGTATACCATATTATCATGGTCTCAGGAATGGGAGTTTTTTGTTGGTTTTTAGTGTGCATTAGGGAATTAATCTTGCTAGATGCTGAGGAGATGATTTTTAGAAAAGGCCTTAGATGTGAAGACACTTGGCTATCTAGATTATTAAACCAAGGAACTTGAGGGAGAAACATGAAAGAATCAGACATATAAAAAACCACAACGCACAAGTTATGAAATATAATTAAGTATAATTAGCAGTTTATGTCAGAAAATGAAAAACTGCTTTTCCTGACAGACCTGTTCAGCTCTTTAACCTCACAACACGTATAAAATAATCCATACTTTTCCTTCCTAATATTACTTTGAGAATAAAAGAAGGCAAATTAAATGCAAAATGTATTACTGCAACCATGCACAATTTACAGACCTTTCAACCAATAAAACATGTGTTTAGACATTGTGAAAAATGTTTTATTCTCTTTAATTTTTTTTAATAGCAGATCCTAGTGATCAACAGCCACAGAACTCCAAAACTGAATGAGTAAAGCAAGACAAAATACAGCCATGAAATCTGAGACCGTAAAAACAAAGGTGAAGTTTGTAAAAAATCTGGAGAATGGGATCAGGATTTCAATTTGGTATTGAAAAAAATTGAAAGTAATTCCTAAATCTTATGATATGAAATTTTCCAAGACAATAACAAAATACTATCAATAGAAAGAAACAGCCAATAAATGACTGCAAAAGATAAAGACTCAGGTAGTCAGAGATACCACACAAAAGGATCTGGAAATGCAGTGATCACAAACTCAGGACGAGTTGATTTTATGCTACAGGTAAGGGTAGTCGAAAGACTTAAATTTATTCTAGGAAGCATACAAGCCAAGAAAGGCAAATATTCGAGTGCTGATGGAGTCTCTGCTTCAGGGGAGTTTCTGTGAGCAGTCCAGGTTTCATATGATCAAACTACCTTACAGAAAAATGCAAATGCAACAATATTGATGCAAGCTCACTCTTCTTTACCTATACTGGAGAGTGGGAGAAAGCATATGTCTGCCTTAGTACACTTCTGAGCCCAAATTAATAAATTTTACTGTTAGTCTAAGTTTAGACCCGGCTTTTCTGACCTGCTTATATGAACTTGTAAAGTGGGTTGTGTTTTTTTCATATTTTTTACTTTTTTGGGCAGAAGAGAAGCAAAGGAAAATATATCTGTCTATAATGTGGATATGCAACAAAAGGCAGAAAGAAATTAAATATGAAACATGACAGGCCATTGCTAGATCACTGGACAGATTACATATGGTTGGATAGGCAATGGCAGGACCCAGCAGGCTGAAGAAGAGGTAAATAACATGCCAGTAAAGGGAGAGTAAGGCTGGTAAAAATCACTAGGAAAGGAGAGAAGAATGCTAAGGAGAAGAGGGTGGTAGAGAAAGTGGGTGCCTTAAAGTCTTTAGTCACAGCTGTCTTACTCGTCACTAACAGCAGCGAGCAGTGAGGTGTAACAAATCAACCACATGACAACTACCACTGCTGGAAAGAGAAAGGATGAAAAAATACCAGCCTCTTCCAGATGAAGCTGTATATGTTTCTGTACACATGATGAATATTCCCAAAGGAGAGTTTGACTAGGATGCTGGCTGAATATGTTCCCTTCACAAACTCTCTTGGGCCTTTTTCAATACTTCTTAGTCACCAGCATACTCTCTTTGTGTCTTATCCCAAGGGCCACTTCATTTTCAACAGCAGAAGCACTCATAACCACTTTCATTTAGCACTCATTTAGGAATACCTCTGAGGGAGAACCTTGTTTTTCTTGTTTAACTTTTCCCTCTCTGCACTTGTGGACAGTCCAGGACAGCCCATTCATATTATATTTGTGTCACACACACACGTCCTGGACTCTCCCCCTGCTACCAGCTACTTAATGTTAATGATTGTAGGATGAATGACTCCAGAGACTGTCAGAGTTAAGCAGATAGAAAGTAAATTAATCTGACAGGTGACTGGCTGTCCTTCCTGTAGTTTGCCAGCTCAGGCAGAGAGGGAACTGCCAGTTCTAGCTAAAGGGAGTATGTGGCTGGGGGTGGTGGAGGGGGGACTCATATGCCCCAGCTGCCCCTGGTCTCGTTCCCAGCAGTGCATCTGACTGACTTCAGTGGGGGATACCTGCAGGTCAGATGCTTGGTCCTCGCCTTGAAGTGTAACAGAATTGCTGAAACCAAGATATTTGGATGAGGGTTTTGTGACTTACTGTACGTGTTTTTTCTTTTCCTGCTTTTCCCAGCAGTTATGCTGCACATTCTATTCCTCTTTGGGGGAAGTAGATACTGTCCATGTTATTTGGGGGGTTTTATAAGCAAAAAAAGAGCTTTGGTTCCACCTTTTTTCAGGGGCAAAATGCTGTAATTAATGCTATACTACCTCTTATAAAGTAGCTCACGCTCCATAATACTCTGTGTGCTACATAATATTCTCATTTAACTTTGCGTGTGGGTTGTTTGTTTTTTTTTTTTTTACATGGAAGGCTTAATTCAAAGGAACATAGAAAAAATTGCACCAGAAGCCTCATCTTACATACACAGTGGAAAAGCCAGTACTGCAAACTGTGGGCTCTAGCCAGCTTCCTTTATGTTTTGCTGAAGAATAAGGAAGCAAAGTAAGGGGTTTTACAGGAGCACTTTATGTATAAAACCTGCTCAAAGCCAAGTGCCTTAAAATGGAGTCTGCTGTAAGGCTGAGTTTTTAAGATGTCAGTTTCCTGCATCTCTGTATCTTGTATCAAATAAGCTAATTGTAATTGCAGCTCTGCCTCCAGTAGGAAGGCTTTTATACTGAAAGAGCTAGCCTTACAACAGAGGAACTGACTGTAATTGTATTCTGGATGTGACAGCAGGCATGACAATTTAAACTAGAGAGAATACTTGACAGAATGACTTCATGAAAATACACTTTTTATTGAAGCTAAAATATATTAAGGAGACCTAAGGTGGGATGTTTCACTTTCTTTTTCTTCAGTAAGGTAGTCTCAATCCTCTGAGATCACAACCAGCCTTGAATGTAATGACTCCTCTCCTTGCTGTAATCCATCAAGCAATCTGCCCAGCACCCAACTGCCCTCACACCAAACAAATGCCATAAAAACTCCAGACTCTTTGTGTGGGTTTAACTGCGGTATGGTGCTGACATAGCTTCTCTGGGTTAAAGAACCTCGTGGCTCTTTTCTCCTTACTTTCACCAATTGGTCGCAGTGAAAAATGCCACCCTTCCCACTGAATCTTGGCTCTCATACATGTACTGAAAAACTGGCCAAAATCTGTACATCTCCATTTTCACATAACCAAAGGGGACAGCACTTCTTTTCACTGCAGAACAAAAAAGAACCTGGAAAGTGAGAGGGCTGCTGTGGAATGGTGTGCCCCACATCTGACTTTCTTCCATGGTGTCCTGATTTCGGCTGGCATAGAGTTAATTTTCATCCCAGTAGCTATATTTCAGATTTAGGAAAAGAATAATGTTGGCAATACACTGATCTTGTCATTGTTGCTCAGCAGCGCTTACGCTAAGTCAAGGACTTTTCAGCCTATCATGAAGCCTTTAAGGTGAGGAGGCTGGAGGCCATGAGAAGCTGGGATGGGACACAGGCAGGACAGCTAACCCCAACTGGCCAAAGGCATGTTCTACACCGCAGAACGTCATGTTCAGCATATCAACTAAGGGGAAAGCTTTCCAGGAGGGCCACTGCCCAGGAACTGGTGGGTATCCAGCCGTTGGTGGTAAGCAATTGTTTTCATTTCCATTCATTGCTTTTCCCTTTTTGTTATTTTGCTTTTCTTGCAATTTTTTTTTTATTATTACTATTAATATTATTGTTTTTGTTATTATTATGTTATATTTCAATTACTAAACTCTTCTTATCTCAACCCACAAGTTTTCTTTTACCCTTTCAATTCTCTCCCCCATCGCACGGAAGGGGAAGGGAGCAAGCTGCTGCGTGGGGCTGAGTTGCTGGCTGGGGTTAAACCATGACACATGCAAAGTCAGCAAGCTACAACCCTCTAAGCTCACTGAAGGGGGCAGGAAAAGCAGTCACTTTTATTATACATCCTGTATTTCTTCCTATGCAAAACCAGAAGACTTCAATGACTAGAAAGTGAGCTTGAAACCTCTTACAAGTACTCGAAAAGCATAAGAAAAGAACTGACAGTGATAAATACCAGGTGCTCATCAAGCTGCTCCATCACTCCTCCTCCTCAAATAGACAGGGGAGAAATTATAACTAAAGTCTTGTAGGTTACAGATAAGTAAAACACTCACCAATTACCAGCACGGGTAAAACAGACTCAGTTTGGGGAAATTAATTTCATCTATTACCAATCAAATCAGAGCACAGTAATGAGAAATAAAACAAAATTTTAAATCCCCTTTTCCCCCACCCCTCCCTTCTTCCAGGGCTCAACTTCTCTCCCATATTCTCTCCCAGTGGTACAGGAGGACAGGGAGTGAAGTCTGCGGTCAGTTTATTGCACAGTCAGGTGTTGTAGTGTGCCCTAATTCCTGCCACGGAGTCCTGGACTCAGCTGGTCAGGGAGCCTGGTGGTTTGGCCCTTCTGGGTCTCAAGCTGCCCACCCAAACATGGCTGCCCTGAGGCAGCTGGGCGGGAAAAACTGTTCACTTCGGCGGGAAAGACGTGACACCCTGCATGTACGCAATGGCCGCCGCATTCCCCTCCTCCCAGTTATGTCACCCCTTACTACTGGCCCACGTTTGCCCTTCCTGCCTACCCTCTTCCCCATTTGCTGCTGCGCAATGTTCCCCACCTCTGTACTTCTCCTCGACTGTGTTATTATTGGTTGTCTTAAGTCTGCTCCATGCCTGCCCCCAGAGAACAAAACTTCCTGCACAGAGCAGTGCAGGGCTCTTTTTGGCCCCCTTCCCTGGTGCCAATAAACCTGTTCCTGCTTCCCCAAAGAGTCCCTCGCCTCCCTCCTTTCTCCTCTGCGCCCTGTCCATTGGTGATCAAGGTGAGCCTCGCTAGAGACCTTGCCTGTCCTCCTGCTGACATTACCCTCCATCATTCTTCGCAGCTGCAGGGCAAGATTGCTCGGTGCTCAGTCCAGCCAAGCTAGTCCTTGGCGAGCACCGCAGCAGTTCAATGATCCCACATCGTCTCTGCTGCTGTTTTCTCCTCCATGGAGAAAACACCCTCACCCTCCTCACCCTCATCCACTGCTCATGTGCGGGGTCCCTCCTGCAGTAGACAGTCCTGCACAAGTTTCTCCAAAGTGAGTCCTTCTCATGGGCTCCAGTTTGTCATGAACTGCTCCAGCATGGGTCCCCCAGGGTGTACAAGCCTTGCCAGCAAACTTGCTACCGCATGAACTCCTGTCCTCCTGGAGACACAGTTCCTGTCAGGACCCTGCTCCAGCACAGGCTTTCCAGAGGATCACAGCCTCCTTCACACATCCACCTGCCCTGGTGTGGGGCTGTCTATGGGCTGTGGGTGGATTTCTGCTCCACCATGGACCTTCATGGGCTCAGGGGCACAGCTGTCTCACTGTGATCTTTCCCATAAGCTGCAGGGGAACCTCAGTTCTCAAGCATGGAGCACCTCCTCCCCCTCCTCCTTCACTGGCTTTGATTTCTGCACAGTTGTTTTTTTCACTCTTCTCTCACAGCTGCGGTTGTGCAACACATTTTTTTCTGCTTTTAAATGCACTGCCCCAGAGGTGTTACCACCATTGCTGATGGACTCAGCTTACTGACTTACTGGGCTTAAAAGTAATTTTGAGCTGGGACTCATCTGACATATGAGTTGTGGCACAACAAAATAAAAATGTGTAATATGAGCTGGTCCAGTATATTTCTTTGGATACTACCCACTCTGTTTCCTGCAACAGAGACAAGATCAATAGTGCTAAACAGCAGAAATGATGCAAAAGATACGATGTTACTTTTTTGTAGTAATAATTTAAAGCCAGACAAGGAAAAAAAAAATTGATTCTATTCACACTTGCTGAATCTGTGAAACTGAAGATATCAGCAGAGATTATGTTTCTCTGGATTCTTCAGGAATCTTTTCTGGGTATCTGCTACGGCATCTATCCCTGAGCCCATCAAAGATCCCCATAAGGGATCTGGACTGCCAGGAAGCAATGGATCTGGAGCATCCCCAGTCAGTTACTGACCCTGCAGTCAGCAGTTTCAGCACTTACGTTTGCAGCTCTGTTGAATGGATCTGCTGAATCTCCTGATGAGAACCACTGGAATTCCAACATGCCAGGCAGAGAAGCAGACAGTTTAGTGCTCCATCATTGGCCTGGCTGCCTGGCAAGGTTTCTGAGGAATTTGGGCTGCCATCCAGATTTGATGGGTCTGGGCTGCTCAGTATTTGCACAGCAGGCAGGCTTTGTTAATGCTCCAGAACAGGAGCACCAGTTCAAGGTTTGACTGTAAAAAAGAGTGAAGGGGAAAGAAACAATTTTCAGTGAAGCTGGTTTGAAAATCAACTTCTGAAGTATCCATGTAATGGAATTTGCTTGCCCGGACTAGTTCTTACAGCTATTCACCACAGTATTTCCAGGTGCAGAGAGGCTTACACTTCAACCACTTGCTGACATAAATGCCTTGCTGTTCCAAGGAAAGGCTCGTTTGTATGAAGAGGAACTGGCAGACATAAATCTGGTGTGACTGAGAACAGGACTTCCTGTATATGAGCAGATAAACCTAACCACTAGGTAATGGGAGAAAGGAGTTAATGGTTTTCTGTGAAATATATTATCAATTTTTAAATAAGGGCTAATGCTACTTTATCACTTAATTGAGAAACACTGGAATACTGTTATATATGAGATGAAACACTCAACCCTTAGAAGTCAGGAAGCTGATTAGAAAATTTATCTTTTAGCCATCTTCTGTTTGGTTATTAAAACCAAGCCCTTGCAGCTATGCATACTAAGAGCAAGAGGATTTCCCATCTGTGGTGTAATTGCTTTTGTCAGTTTGTTTCAACGCAAAAAGGTGCTGCTGTTTCACAGAGAATTTGTTGGGGGAGGTTCCTGGCACACCAACTGCTAACCACTGATGTCCTGCCAAAGAAACAGAAAACGTTGCCTCTCTACTGTGCAATAAACTTGCTAGGACTGTGCACCTGTAAAGGAAGGAAAGAGAGGAAGTACGGGAAAACTTACACAAATCATTTGCTACCAAACTTTTTTGCTATAAGGTAAAATAACTTGTGGTTTTTTCTAGATTTTTGATAAATGAAAAACATTTCCTCCCACTTAAATTTAGTTAGTTCATCCTCTTTGTCTTTTTTAGCTCTACTTAGGGCTGTTTAATCCTATAATACTATTTTTAAACAGAACCATTTGAAAGCTCTGTGTCTACTTTACAAGCTGGAATCATGAACTATAGCTTGAAACTGGTAATGAAATTTAGTGGTGATTTTTTTTTTATCTGAAGTGATTTTTAGTAATTTAAAACCTTGCCTAAATACTTGTTATAGCTTAAAGGTGGACCAGTGAGGCCAGTAGATTTGACTTCTCTGGATTCCAGATAAGAAATTACACTGCAAGAAATTACAGCCTTGGGCCCTTAGTTCTCGCAAATATCCATCCTAAAGTCTCAACGAGCAATATTCTCCTTATATTCTTTTGAATACATGTTTAGAACTTTAGTTTGGTCCATCAGTGATGTTAGGGCTTTCACTCCTGCTGTCTTCTTAAGACTGCCCTCTCCAACAGCAGCTGTTCCATGAGAAATGAAGGAGAAAGTACTAAGACTAGACTGTGATGATGTACATGTTCTGCAGGGAGAGAGCAGTCTTAACACAATTATCAAAACTGTGCTTAGACTACGTTTATTTGAAAAAAAGGAAATTTACTTAAGGGGAGCCATAATTTTGGGTAGTTTGTGCAGTGACATCTTGGTGCTTTGTGCTCAGCTCCTGCAATTTCTATCCATAACTGACTGTGATATTTTCTCACAAGTGGTGAGGGTTTGATATTGCTAAAGAAGCAAGACCAGAAATAACATGAGAGTCCTAACTGGCTGGAAATGCTTGCTTATGTAGTGGTATTAATAATGTGGTGTTCTGGCTATGGAATTTGAAGGGGGTGGGAAATGACAAACATTTGGTGACATTTTGAGGCCATTGTGGTGCTTCCAAGTTCAGTTTGATCCTCTGCTGGAGAGAGTTCAAACCCACATCCCTCCTGCTGCCCTGGCTGCTGTGCATGTTCCTGTAGCTTGTTCAAGGGTCACTAGATAAAATGCCTAAAACATTCTTGTGAGTAAGCACTCTTCCCCTCCAGTAGGTGTGATCATTACCTGGCTATTGAACCAAGCTGACACTTGTTTTCTCTTTTTTGTCACATGAATCTTGAATCCTTTTGCTGTGCAACAGAACAGCTTAAACAGGAGGAAGCAGAATGACTTCCAAAGCAGAATAGCCAATAATAATGAGAAGAATGGACCTTGCTCAGTGCTTTGAGGGGACAGAGGAAGGTCCTGGACTGAAGATCGTGACCTGGCAGAGGTACTATCTCTCCCAGATGTGAGATTTTTTGTCAGATTTTCCTGCTGGCTATCTCTAGTAATGAAAAGCTTTTTGTAAGGACTCTGACATCTACTATTCAAGCAACATGACTCAACTTGCCAGCAACATGACAGACTTTCAAGACTGAGCCAGAGTCCTTAGTATCTCATGCAACATGCTAGACTATAACCCCACCTTTCCTGCCCTCTTTACCACCCAAAATCAAAAGGCTCTCTGCGCTGAGAATAAAATTTTTCACCAAGTGCTGTTGAAGATTTCATAAATATATTTTTTTGTTTGCAAAAATGATGCAGCCTCACGGTACTTTGAATTTTAAAGCAGGGTAAAAATTGGCAAAATTCTCACGGAATTCAGGAGTGCTGCATTGATAGATTTAGTTTGAGAACCCTGAGGGTTGCATTTGCTTGGTCTGATATATTCTGACAAATATGACTAAACATTATTCTTGCAACTTTTTTTGTTTTCCTCTGGTGATTCATAGCTTAGAGTCTATTGTTAACATTGGATACACGCCACTTTCACCACTGAACATATTGCAGAAATCTAAAAACACGTCTGAAATATCTAGATGACAAAATTATTAAAAGCTCTTGATGATATTCAGTGTATTTGTAGCTCATGAGTGGGAGAATCCATTGCATACTAAGCATCATTCAGAACTCATAGTTTATAAGCCCATTTGCTCACCGAGAAAAGGCTTTTGCTGTGTGGGGTTTTTTTAGTATTTTAAGTTAACAAGGTGCCTCACTTCACTTGCTTCACATGGGAAACAGATGTGTGCTGAAAAAGGCAGTTCTTTTAATAAGGAAAGGATGTCAATAAGGCATTGTTGTTATAGTAAGTGTATATGATGTTCAAAAATGCCTATTGTCCCAAGGCAGTAGAATGTTTCCCCCTCTGGATTTCTCTGTCTGCCCCAGATTTAGTTCTTACCCTGATAACTGAGGTCAGTCAAGTTTCCCAGAGGGTGCCCATGATGAAGAAGTGTCTGCTTCCTCCCTTTGCTTTTCAACCCTCTCCAGAGCAAGAAGGCTCCACTTTGTGTAGCAAAACAATAGCAGTCCCTCCTTCTCTGTGACTACATCCTCCTACCAACATATTTCCACCTGAATACTCTCAAATGTTAACTTGCACCAATCAGACGTTTTTTCTCCCACACAAGGGAGCATGACTAACTATTGTATTCATCTGACTTTGGGGGTTTTGTACTCTGGACACTGACTGTAGTGTTTGAGTTCCTTCTACATCCTTCAGTGTTAAAAAATTGAAATCAGTCTGTATTTCATGGTTTAAAGATTGTCACTTTAGTTGGAATTGTAAGAGAATGATAATTTTATGATGACATTGGCAAAGTTTAGAAGTAAAAATAAGCATCAGTCTAGCAGTGGCTGAAATGCCTGGGGGGCTCTTATGGTTTCCATAAAGATGTTCCATGCTTCTGGTTTGTGCTCTGGTTAAAAATTCCCCATCTTGAAAGTTAGGATCAGTGTCTCTGAACAGAGGTGTGGTGTGTATTCAGCAGCCCCCAGATGGATGACATGCACAGCAGTGTTGTGTGTGCAACCCTCACCCCTTTGGGTGCTGGCTTTTTCTGAGAGATGAGAATGGTCCTTTGGCTGCACTGTAATCAAGGTGTGCAATGAGCCTGAGACCGACTCAGCTGGTAAGAGCTTGGTGCTAATAATGCCGAGGCACTGGGTTTGATCCCCTTATGGGCTATTCACTGAAGAGGCGGACTTGGTAATCCTTGTGGGGCCCTTCCAACTCAGAAGGATATGATGTTTCTGTAATTGCAGCCATCTAGACATGGCCTTGGTGTGTGAAGCCTAAAGAAGTCCCAGTAGCTGTTTAATCCTGTCTGAGAACCTGGTGTATATTTGATTGCTGAAATCTAAGCCACTGTAGCCATTTTGTTATCATTTCCTTGGCTAGGCAAATCAAAGTCACTATGATTATAAGCAAGGGTTTCTGGTTGCAGAGGTATCTTGTAAAAGGCCTCAATTTCCCTGTCTTGATTTAGCCTTTCATATCTAGTTACCAAGGGTCTGACCATTTTATTAAAAGCAACTGTGGGATATGATGTCATTGCTCATTACTGAGGAAAGGCTCATGAGAAAAGATGGGTCTTGCATTATGCTCTAAAAATAGTAAAGGTCACTCCCGTCAACAAAAGATAAGATTTTTCAAGTTAAGGAAAACCCCATGTAATCTCACACAGACAGTGCACACAGAACCAAGGCAAAGTGCAGGAAATACACCAACAAAGACCACTTGTGGGAAAAGATATTCAAAATACTTAACACTATGTTAATGAGAATTTCTTTTCCATAAAATATTTACTAAAATTCGAAGTTTTCTGACAGAAACTATACAATAATGCTGTAAAACTCTTGGCTCTGGGAAAGGTTGAATTCAGCTACAAAGAACTTTTTTGATAGTATCAGAGTACTCTTTCAAAGAACTCCAAACAAAATTATTGGAGTTCCTTGTCTCCTATGAAGATTTTCAGTTTTTCAATTTTATTTCCCAGGAAACAAAACATCTGTCAAGTTTTGGTATCAACAATTTCCCAGAATGAAGTAGTATACAAAATTCATGTGATTAGGGAAAAAAAAACCCCTAAATATCCTTATTCTCATAACCAAGGACTCCTTGATCAGCTCCTCAGTTTTTGGAGAGGTATAAATAAGTGAATTTTAGATGAGGCAGGAGAGAAACATCAAGTAAATATTTCAATAAACCCCACTAAAGGTAGAAGAATCACCATTTTAATTTTGAGCATTAAATTTGGGCTTAATAAGCTCAGTAGTATGCAGCTGAACTACCCTTTATAGCGAGACAAGTGGAGACAAGTAAGGACAAGACCATGCTCACTGAAGCAGTGCAACAGCCTAGCACAGAGGAAGGAAAGGTGTCTGCAACACTCTGAGTGCGGGGCGTTCTATGAAGAGCAGAGGCAGTGGGAATGAAGAGGAGAGAATGCAGTGGGAACTTGTGAAACTGCCACCAGGATCCAAATCTCTGTAGACCACAATTTAGCAAAGGTGGGATTCTGCACGGAGGCAGAGCTCAATAACAAGGTCTAAAAAGCAGGTCACATGCCAGCACTAATACGGGCCCATGTTAGCACCTGAAGATCTGAAGAGTCTGGATATTTGGAGCGATGGGAGGGAGGGAAAGCTGTCTGCTTATGTTAGTGCAATGAACCCTGTGCTACATGGCTTATGCAAAAACTCCTTTTTTAGGCTTGTTTGACCTTCACAGTATGCAAACTTATTTTGAGTACAATAAGCTTCTGATCAATATTTATTGGAATTATCTATCAAGTAAACAATTGTAGGGGATAAAGAGGAAAATGTTTTACACATATTTTAATATCTTTTGAAGTAAAAAGCATGGTCAAAACAAAACAAAAATTACCTTGTAGCAAATTTCCCATAATTTTAGTATTTTGTATGACTGGGAAACCTGTGGAAGTAAATTCTCAATTCTGGAAGTAGAATGCTGAATTTGGAAAAGTGACTGAGATTTTTAGTAGAAGTATCTGAGCATAAAAGTAATTGATGGCAATTTCCAATTCTAGCTTCTCTCTGATGATACTTGAAGGTAATGACTGCTGCTACTGATTTCTGTGGATATTAATTTTCTAGAATTCACAGGATATTTCAGTAAGAAAGATGGTGAATTTTTTCTTTTCCTTCTAGAAAACTGGTTATAGCTGTCAACATCAGCTAGGTATTATGGATAATTTCAGCAAAAAAGACTAATTTATTTTTCAGAATTCCAGGCTACTCCTAAATTTTCTGGGAATGTTTCCACTGTTTTAATGTTCTGAGGTTAGCGTATACATTTGTGTCCTAACATATTGTCTCTCTAATGCCCCAAACTCCAGATGAGTTTGCCACATGAAAGGTTTGCCTTGACTTAAACATTCAGAAAGCAAACCATTAGCAAAGCAGTTCAAGGTACCATATCCTGGATTTGTATTTCTCATGAGCTTAAGGCATACAGTACTACTAGTTTCTAGGGATTCTAAAGGCAAGCAGGAAACTCAAGCATTTGCTGGTTCTAGAGAAATTTTCTAAAACAAGTATTTTGAAAGTTCTTCTGTCAGTGCCTCTGCCAGAGAGAACCTCTGAGAAGATTCATACTTTGACCTACTGCTGATAGCAATTAAGGATACTAACTGCTGAAAATGCACACAACTATGCAAATTTCTGGCAACCAGGATAGGATCAAGATGTCTTAAGTATTATTTCCGAACTGGTTTATTTTAGTTTACTTATTGGTGAAATGAAAAATATTGACACTTCTGAACTTTCCACCTCTCCCTGTTCCCTGCAAAAGTAGCTAGGGTGTAGACAACTGTGTGCAAATGAATGCAACCAACACAGTCTGGGTAAAGACAGAAACACAGAGGGGTTTTTTTATTATCTTTGGCTGTCATAAACCTTGTGTTGAATGTTGTCATTATTGCTCAGATGCTGAGGATTTTTGGCCAGGAGCTTTATAATACCAATTTCTACAGGGTGGAAAATATATGCTTGAAATATCTGAAATGTAATTTCTTCTGCTTCTCATTGAGGGAAAACAAAAAAACCTAGGAGTAGACAAATGAAGAATAGATGAAGACAATAGATGAAGACAAAATTTAAACTAGGCATGTTGGTTGTATTACCTGGGAAAACAGAGTGTCATGATTAATTTAAAACATATAATCTGAAAACCCAGAATGGAGTTTCATTAAAAATGTTGCTATCTTTCTTGTTCCTTTTGGTTTTAGTATCTCTTCACAAGCTAAATATACTATGCTGTCTTATGAGTTGAAAGGAACTGCTTAGAAAAATGAAGAAAAGCTATGAAGTTATTGAAAAACATATGGGTTCTTTTCAGGATGGCAGGTGCTCTAAACTAAGCGGTATAACTTTAAGAGTGTATGTCAATGATCACTTAAAAAAAATAGCCAGCAAATGCATATCTATACGAGTTTAATAAAAGGCATTAGCAGCTGAAAAGTGAAATAGCTTTCTCGGGATTTTAAAAAAGCTGAAACATAAGGGACAATTAAAGAATATCTTTCCATGGGTCACAGGAAGTTTATCTATAAATAGAGCATGCATTTGTTTCATAGCTAGCAGACTGCAGAAAACAACCCTTGGTGCAGAACTGCTGTACAGAAAAGGCAGAGTGAACAGCAGTGCTGCAAGTTGTACATCTACACCAAAATGCTGTTCCTGGGTCTGGAAAAGTCAAACTAGAAAAGGCATTACCTCTTGAGATTTTTCTTCTCAGCAACTACTGAGAATTTTACAAATAAAGTCTCAATTCTGCAAACAGCCTGAAAAAATTAGTCACGTGTATAAAGTTTCAATAAGTTGCTTGGGAGCAATACCAAGATCTTGTACGAACTAAGTATCTTCACACTTAATTCCAAGACAGTGAAAGTGGCAGTTCAGCCCAGATGCTACAATTCTTGTTTTAGTTCCATTCTATGTAAGAAAGTAATTAGAAGACAAATAGGTCTTCTACTGAACATTAAAAAGAAATAATAAATAAGTACCATAACAAATATGGAATGTTTTTGTGTTATTCATGAGCATAATTCATTTAAGAAAAGAAACTGCAGCTACAGAAATTCAATATCCATGGGACTGTCACTTTCTGGTAAACTAAACTTAATTTTGTATATGGAAACATGCTTATAAATGTGCTGTAGTTTTTTGTCAATTGCTGTATGGGTTTCATACAGAAGAACAAAGTGCTGCTGCTAAAGACACCCATATTAACACAACAGCCCTTGCACTAGCTGTTTATGATTCTTCCAGCCAAACTACTTACAACATTGTAGGGGCAGAATATGCACTTGATGATTTGCTTCCTTTAATGGGTTGTTAATATGTTGGCTCTAACTTTTTGCAAATGACTCGATTTGTCAAACACTGCTTTGGGCTAAAATATAAGTAAATCTGTCCATGCACATTCACATTTCTCAAACTGGTTCCGCTGAGAAAGTAATTTAGTTTAAATTTCCATGTTTCTAACCCCTAGTCTTGATGGGATCTGCCAAGCAGGTGCCCACCACCCTACTCCCAGACTGCCACACTGTGATCCCTCCAGAACTGCGTAAAGGGATGTGATTGCTGCTGTGCTGAGCTCTCTGGCACACAGAGAGCATACTGTGCAAGAGAGTAGTTTCAACTGTTTTTCTGCTCTTCATGGAAGTTTCCTTCCTAAGCTACCTTGAAATCATCAGTTTACTTCCAAAGTTTTTTTGTGGTTTAAAAAGCATCACTTAACACATGCAATTAGGTCTCTCAGCTTACCTTGATTGACCTTTGGGAGGAAGAATTCGCTTCAGAAAGACACACCCACCCCATTTTAGATTCATCTGAGAATAAAAATATCTTCCAGGCTCCCCTGCAGCCTGTGAGCAAAGAACTTAATGACTTGCAATGCCCTTACTCGCACTCCTACATTCACAGGCAGCTCAAGAAAATGCTTTTCTTGCATGGCAAGTTATTGCGAATAGCAATCACATGTTGAAGGTGCTTTATAATTAGTGGTGACTAACAACCATAACCCTTTGGCTCTGATTTCAGTTTGTTCTATGGTTTTTATTCACCAAGAAACACACAGACAGCTGCATCGCAAATCTTGGGTCTCAGTAAAATGCATGGAGAGAATTTCAGAGCTTAACCTGGGAATGTGAATGTCTTCTCTGCCCAACAGAGAGCTCTGCTCTCCAAAGTGTGAACTTTGGAAGATCAGCCAGCAAAACATCAGCAGCAATGCTGGCTGCAGTACTGGAGATCTTGTAGTCACCAAAGTATCTATCATAACTGTTCCAAACTCGTATCTGAGAACTGTGCAAGAAGCAGAAAAGCCTGGGGGCTGGCAGCATGCAGCTGCATCATGATTGCATGCATCTCTGGTAGTTTGTTTGTCCGAGGTGAAAACCGCCTTAACCTGTTACGTAATTGGTCTCTCAGCATACTTCATATTAGCAATATTTATGGCGGCCTGTCTTGCTGCAAACAGAAATAACAATTTTGGCTTAAAGCAATAATATACAGATACATCCTAGGACTCCTAACTCCTTTGCAAAATAAATAATTACATAAATTGTACCAAGGTTTCAACTGCTTTGAGGCTTTTATTACCTAGTTATATCTTTTCATCTTGACTTCTGTCTGAGCTGGAGTGATCAAAATCCTACTCTCTTCCTAAGACAGCTAAGAATCAGTCAATTGAGGCAATGTACAGTTCATGTCTGACAGACGTGTTAAATGTCATTATACATATAAATCAATCCAAATCATGCACAAAATTTCTCAGTTGGACAGGTAAAAACAACATCTTCAACTGAGTGTCTAAAGGCAAATAGAGCATGTTTCCAGAGGGCTGGTATTGTCCAGATATTATGTGAAGGAAAAGCGAAATATAAGGTAGTGCTATTCTGTCCTCTCTTTGTTCTTCCAGGACTATTTGTGGCCTTTTTGGTTGGAAGTCTTTCATCACATGGGATAGGTTCTCAATCTGTCTGGCATGTGCTTCATGTATCTTGGGCAGAAGTGCTTAAGGCGTCCCTTGGTTTTAGTCTTTGTTATTCTGCATCTCTCTTGCGGAAAGTACTATCTTTCCCTCCCATGTACAGAGACTGTGTATTTTTATTTTAGTCTTTTGTATCAAAATATGAGTTATGTCATCTATCTTTATGCTAGAATTAGCAACTTATGTCATTAGTGTGTATAAGACCTGCAGACAGGAGGTGATTAATGCTTGTTACCTCTCATTAATTTATATTAGATACATAAATACTGTATTAGAAAACTAGCCTGTTAATTCTGATCTCTCTAGAAAATTCAAAGACGATCCTGATTACATCTCAGATATCAGTTATTGAGCAAATCGTGTCTACACTGGAAAAAATCCTATTGCTTAGATTGCTTGTCGCTTGCACAAACTGAACAGCATGCCATATAGAGCAGCATATCATGAATGTACTAAGTGCTATGTAAATAGATAGTCAAATGGGTAGGGGGGATCATTTTTTAATGACAGATCAGTAGATTCCTAAGTGCATTTCTTAGCATGAAATACCATTTTGCTGAGAGCTTTGTTGTCCTGGCAGTGTCTGTTGCAGAGTGGGGGACGTTCTTTCTATTATCATAGTCAATTTCAGCTCCTGATATTTTTATTCCTTACTCCTTCTAACTACGTTCTTCTGCGTGTTTGCTACCAATGTTTCTCTGTGCTACTTGCAGATTCAAGTTTAATTTTTTCCTCTAAATTCTTATTTTTTAGTACTTAATTAATGCCTTGCAAAGTTTCTGAAAACAGAGTTAGTTAAGTGTTAGGAAATGTACCCAAATCCATCCCAGCAGCTGAATGACACCTGGGTTAGGTATTTGCAAGCTCCCTTATTCATTTTCACTGTGAAACTGTTAAGGTACTGACCAAATATTTTATTCAAGTTCTCAGAACTTCTCATAAGAGGCTCACAACTTGACTTATTTTATTAAATCTTTTAAGAAATATATTAGATGAACTTAAAGAGTGAGTGAAATGTCAAAATACCTGGAACATAAAATTTAAATTTAAACTCCTTAGAATTGAGTTTAGCTACATTTACTTCTCTTTCTCAGAGTCACTTGGTGTTTTGGCAGAATTGAACATCATTTAATAGAACGCATTCAGCATGTAATATTGGAGGTACCTATAAGCCTGACAGAGGTAAGAGCTCCTTGGGGCCAGACTGGCTAGCCTCTGTGTGGAGCTAATAAAGCTGTGCCATGCTGTCTGCCTAAATTAGCTGTGCAGAGTTAAACTCTGCTTGGGACTTGGTCAGTGAACCTTTATGTCTCAGAGAAGCAACCTTTGATCAGATCTCTGCTGCTGGGAGCCCCCATCCACGGTCTGAGGGAGGACACCATTTGGCTGACCTTTTTCAACTTGGTTTAATTTTTCATAGAAGCCTCATTTTAAACATTGAGACCCAGCAGCTCTGGGGCTATGCAAACCTAATCTGGGAACGTGTGCCAGCTGCTATAAAGAGAGCTTTAATTTACCACTTATTTCCATGAGCTTTCTGTTCCCTGCCTGCAAATGCACAGATGCACAGATTCCTTGAGGACAGAGTTTTCTGGATGGATTACATCCCATGTGATGTGCTAGACTTCTTTAACTCTTTGATCTGCTCTGGTGCAACACAGAGTGTGTTGCATGGCTAATCATGGCAGACAGGCTAATCAGGAAGCCTGGAAATGAAAATCAGAACTTAATGCATTTTTATTCTGTGAGTTAATATTGAATGAATAACTAAGGTGTTTTGATAGAAAAAGGTCTCAGACTTTCATTTTCTTCTTTTTCTTTTCTTTACTGCAGAAAGCTCAATGTACTGCAGTTACTTTCATCTCCAAGGAAGGGAGGCAGTGTCAGTATCAGAGGCCCCTTGCTTATTTTTTTCTGTTGGATTTCTTTCATCATCTTTTGGAAGAATTTCTAGCTCAGTGTGTCACTTAGTACATATTTCTTCCCAGCTTTTTAATTTATGCCTCTCCTAATGAAGTTCTTGAGAGTCTTCAGCTGCATGTGACAAGAGTTTCCTGAATGCTAACCTGGGGCTGTGTTCTTTTGTGGATCATGGTAATTGTGAGATGACTTACAAGAATGTTAAGTAGCTGCATTTTGCTTTCGGAAGCATACTAGACTGTCATTTCAAATCTGTGAGGAAACACAGGTATGTTACCATTCATCTGTGCTTTATTTCAGTACTTCCTACTGAGAGGAATTAATCTGGATTCTGTACTAAATGAAACTATCCCTCCCCTATGGTAACAAATGTAACAACAGCACTTCTGGTGTTTCCTTGATTTTAAAAGAAAATGCATGGCCACAAAACCTGTATATCAAGAGGGGTCACGATTCTGGCAGCAATATCCAATCTCTCACTTTAGTGATCCTTCCAGTGAAGAGTTTGTGGCAGTAGATATGTTCACATCTGATCTTAAACTATGTTATTATGTTAGTTAACTATACAGGATGAGGGACAAAGAGAGAAAAATCAGTATGATCATCACAGTATAAATGCAAAACATTCCATATCAAACCACTTATCCAAACAAACATCTCTAAACACTTTTTTCTACTGTTGTGATATTAAACTGCATATAGTTCATAATATAGCCCTTCTAAATGACTCTTTCAATTTCTGAATGCAATAAAAAAATGCATCTGTAAAACAGTAGTTGTCTTAACTCCTTAAATATACTGGGGGAAAAAGTATATTTATATTATGGTTGTTTGAAGAAGTTGTAAAAGCAGATGAAAGATACACTGCCAGCAGCATAAAGGAGTCCTCCTCTCTTGAGGTCAATTGAAATGTAAAGAAAAGGTGACTGACAATAGTTACACCAGGGACAATAAACAGAAACAGGCCCACTAGGCTTGATTGCTCAAGGAACTTCAGAGGACAGAAATAGCAGGAATTATGGCGCACCTGGTTCCACAAGATGCCCAAAATGCCTATAAAAAAACTCTGTGATATATAAACAGATAGAAAATATAGTCAAGGTTGCATTGCCACTCAGGGCCCCATGAAGGTGTGCTAATTCAGTAAGGAGTCTAGATCTTTATCAGTATCAAGCTATACATATTTTTGAATCATATCTTACGAGCTCTCTTGAAATTCCTTTACAGGTTCATGATCCCCTGAGGCTGTGCTTTAATTTAACTGATTAGGTCAGCAGGGCAGCACTGATGCAAGCCATGCTTTGCCCATCCGACCCTTCAAGTGTAGATCATGCTACAGTAACTTTTCCAAGGCCAGTTGTACCATACAGTTGTCTCCTTTTAAATCAAGACTAAGTTGAATTCATACAGATAAAACACTTATTTAAAATATATTACCCAACACCCAAACAGGCGAGCTTGTTAAAGAGGCTCTATTCCCATGTGTGGAATACAGGGAAACGTATGAATCACAGCATCACGAAACAGGTGAGATCAGATATGAGTCTGAAGGTTGTGCAGTCCCACCCCACTGCTCAAAGCATGACCAGGTATGTCACATTGCTCATGACCACTTCCAGTCAGCTTTTGAGCATTTCCAAGGAAGAAGACTAAAGACCCGTGGGTCATCTGTTCCAATGTTTAGGCACATCTTCTTTAGTCTACATGCATCTTCAAGTATTTGACTTCGTGCCCATTGCCTTCTGTCTCCACTCCCTTGAGAACAGATTCCCTTCCACTTTAGTTTGTCTCTCCTATCCTACTAGGACTCTATTTACACTGATAACGTCTCCCCTGAGCCTTCTCTTCTCCAGTCTAAACAGCCCCAGATCTCTCTGTCCCTGTTTGGCAGATGCTCCAAGCTTCAAGCTCTTAATCTCTTTCCTGGCCCTCCACTGGACTCACTCCAGCAGACCCATGTGTCTTTTGTATTGGCGAGCACAAAACTGGACCCAGCATTCCAGGTGTGCCTCGCCAGTGCTGAGTGCAGGGAAAGGATCACATCCTCAACTTGAAACACCCTTCCTAAAGCAGCCCATGACGCTGTTAGCTGTATTTGTCTGAAGAGCTCATGTTCACCTTTACATTTACCAAGGCCACCAAGTCCTTCTCTGCAGAGCTGATTTCCAGCTTGATGAGATCAAATGACTAAATCAAAGTAGATGTGGTATTGCCTAGGGTTATCACGCATATTAACTCTCTAGAAAATTGATCATTGCTGCAAATACTGAAATAAATGTGTGTAAACATACAAAACTGCTAACTGTAAAATGAAGGGTTTATGCTCAGCACTACACTTCCAGATGTTAACAACTTCCAAATAACCATTTCCAAACATATAAAATACACAATAGTTTTAATTACTACAGTATTGGGATGCAGTGTAATTTAAATTGTTGAACATGCTTTGCCACAAACACTGTAATTCATCTTATGAGTTTACCTGCAGCTAT
Organism: Oriolus oriolus; assembly: GCA_013400235.1. Classification (NCBI taxonomy): domain Eukaryota; kingdom Metazoa; phylum Chordata; class Aves; order Passeriformes; family Corvidae; genus Oriolus; species Oriolus oriolus. The sequence continues at coordinate 172,311 of VXBT01008875.1, forward strand.
TGGAAATCAGTTTTTCAGTGGAATCTTTATTCTTTTAATATCAGAAGACAAGTATTGCCCACAAGTCTGCTGGTGGTGAGTTTCCAGACTGATGTCCACTGAGCCACCATCTAGGCATTTCATATAAAAATGGGGACAGCAAATGTAGGAAAAAAATATCTTCAAGAAATATCAACATTATGTGTTATGCTATTTAAAGCAAATTTAAAAAGTGGAAACCAAAAGCCATTCACAACCGCCCCATACACACCCCAAGAAAGCATAGAAAGAATACTAAAATGCATTCATTTTTTGAAAAAAAAACCCACATGAGTCTACTGCTTTGATGTGGTATGGCAGACAGAGGAGGTCCTGAACTTTTCCTCCCCTTAAGAGATGGCACCAGCAACCGAGTGAGCACCACTGCATAGGTCTGCCTCAATATATACTCATGCTGCTGCTGAGAGTTTCAGGTGTCAAGAGACTTCCACCTGCTTCTTGTGTTTAGCTGCTTTGATATTTTTCAAACAGAAATAGAAAGGGCAAACCCACACCATTTGTGTAGGGAACATAGGCAGATGGTTAAGGGTTGAACTGCAACCTCCTAAGCTTGGTAGCTGGAGCTTGTGGTACAATCTGTTCTGTGAAACATCCTTTCCCATGTTATTTCTGGCTGTTTCTGCAACGCGTCATCAAATGCTATTCATACCATGAAGCACAATGATTGCATTGCTCTTTAATTCCCCTCAAGCTTGCCGTGACTGTTGATTAAACAGTATGTGGGCTATGATTAGCTTCAATGTAGAATACAAAATCCTACCTGCTCAGGAGGATCACCACAGCGGACAATGCTTTGGTTTTTTCCTCTTGAACCGTGTTATCAATTCTAGGACCATTAATGTAATAGTCATGCAAATATAAACATGAACTACTGAAAATACAGAATTTGTCTTCTTTTTGGTCAGAATCATAAAAAATGAAAATATTTTAGATTTTACCTCAAATGTCAAAGTCATTCAGTCTTTATAACTGCTGCTATTACAGTGATACTTGCCTTCTCCTTTCAGCATTTCCCCATTCTTCTTCTTTCTCCCCAGAGAAGTACCAGACAGATAAAGTTCAACAAGTTCTGTTGTGACTTACTGGCTTCCGATAACTTTGGCCTGTGAATATCCTTGGTATCTACTGGCAGTTCAGCTTATTCTGGGTGCTTTTCTTTCAGTGTATATCTCACATTTGGTATCTAGTTCTCATGGTATCTGTAGGAGCTTTCAACAAGACTCCTATAAAGTCCCGTTAAAATTTACATTTTGTTAAAATTGAGTGGCCGGTTCAATGGATAAGAAAGTGATTGCACACTTACACAGTTATATCCAGAGGGCGGTGGGGGACAGCTCAGTGTTCTGATAGATACTGGTGACAAGTGATGCCTCTCAGGGGTCCATACTGGGACCAGTGTTATTTAGTGTCTTCATCAATGGCATAGACAAAGAGGTGGAGGGCACCCTCAGCAAGTTTGCCAATGACACTGGGCTGAGTGGTGCTGTTGGCCCTCCTAAAAAGACATGATGCCATCCAGAGGGACCTGGACCAGCTCAAGAAGTGGGCCATGGAGCCTCATGAGGTTTAACAAGACCAAGTGCAAGGTACTGCACCTGGGTCAAGGCAAACTGTGGTATCAATACAGCCTGGGGAACGAAGGGATTGGGAACAGCTCTGCCAAGAAGGACCTGGGGGTTCTGCTGGGTGAAAATCTCAACGTGACCCAGCCATGGGCACTCACAGCCCAGAAAGCCAAACGTGTCCTGGGCTGCATCGAAAGAGCTATGGCCAGGAGGGCCAGGGAGGGGATTCTGCCCCTCTGCTCTGCTCTGCTCTGCTCTCAGTGATGCATCCAGCTCTGGGGTCCCCAGCACAGGAATGACACAGACCTGTGGGAGTGTGTCCAGAAGAAGGCCATCAAAAAGATTATTATCTCCTATGAAGACAGGCTGAGAGAGCAGGGATTGCTCAATCTGGAGAACAGAAATCTTCAGGGACACCTTATGGCAGCCTTCCAGTACCCAAAGGGAACCTAGAAGAAGGTTGCAGAGGGACACTTTTTTAAGGATATCTAGTGATATGAAAAGAAGAAATGGCTTTAAGTAGAAAGAAAGCAGGTTTAGATTAGACAGTAGGAAGAAATTCTTTACTGTGAAGTTGCTGAGGCACTGCAACAGATTCCCCAGAGAAGTTGTGGATGTCCCACCCCCAGAAAGGCCAGGTTGGATGGGGCTTTGAGCAACTTGGTGTAGTGGAAGGTGTCCCTGCCCCCTGCATCAACCACCAACAAAACAGAAGAACAACATAAGAGAAGCCAGTGGCTGGAAATGAACCCACATAAACTGAAGACAGACATATTTTTAAACATTACACTCGTGTTTTAAACAGTGAGAACGTTTAATCATTGGAGTGAAGTTTCAAGTGAAGTGATAAATGATTAGGTTTTGTGTTATCTTCAAACACAGACTGATTTTCTGGCATGTACTTCAACATGTACAAGCTGTATGTCACAGAAGGGCAAGTTATCCTGTGCTCTGAGCAGGGATAAGGGAGAGAAATTTAATGTTTGTGATATAGGGAGATTAGGGAAAATTATGCTCATTCTTCTTCAATCCCATCAGTGAATTAATATGAGTGTGACTGCATGCACAAAAATGACCACAAAATGTCTGACTTGGTCATTTTTATGCTGCCAGATTCATTTGTGGCTAGGTATTCTGGACATCTGTATTCTTTCACTGCTTCACAGGGGTCACACTGTCACTTTACAGTGACCCCTCCCTTAGTCTCAAGGGAAGAACTTCAGAACAAAGCACTGGTCCGCAAGAGATCACTAAGAATTTCTGTCTCTTTTAAAGAAATCTTTTGAATCGTAATCTCACCCTTATTCTGGAAATTCATTAGTGATTGTTTATTTAGTATAATGGCTCAGTTCCTTTCTCATTATTAAAAAGTTCCTCCCAAAGTAATATAGTTTTTCTGTCTGGACACTATGGAGTAGCTCATATTTCTGTTCTGTTTGTTGTGCCAATTTTTAAACATGACCTCTGAGATCCTGAAATGTGCCACAATATAAGAATCTGCACAGTGATGGTTACTGCCAACTTGCATTGGCACTGAGGTATTGTAAAATACAGTATTGATCCTAATTATTGTCTGTAGCATTTCCCACACTAGAATCCTAAATTTTCTAGACAGAATAATAACACTTGCTAGAATGGAAAGAACTCTTTCAATTTCTGCTTTCCATTAACAGCCATCTTTTCATCTTTCCTGTTAGGCTGGAACAAAACAAAACCTAAGAAATAGCAATTTTAATTTTTAGGACAGGGCCTTGTTTTCTGAAAAAATTAAGTCAAATAACTTAATCATTGAAAAAGATACTCACTGAGACCAGCTAAAGTCACAGCTGCTCTTGCATTGTAACACCAATGAAATCAGAAGGTAAAGCTCTAAAGAATCTTAAACTCCATGAGAAATGGACTTTTCAAAGTGGTTTTATGAAGACATTAACCAGGTTTACATTGTTTTCTGATGGAAATTTTGCTAAAAATCAACTAGTCTCCTTCAGCTAGAATTACTTTTGTTCAGACAAAAGAGAAAAAAATCAATAAACTAGATTTTAACACAGTGAAAATGGATTTAATTGTTTTCAGGTCAATAGATTTGTCCCAATTTCTATTAGTTAAGGATGAAGTGAAACTGTCCACTACTAAAAATGCCTACCTTAACTCTTTTAAGTCACTGGAGCTGCTTGGAAAGCATTGTATTCTATTACTTTTCAAGACTGCGTTTACTGCTATGCTTTGCCTCAGCAGGATATTCTAACAATGGTATGGGCTGTGTGTCCAGCACCCAAGTGTGCTGCCTGCTTTTGGTTATTTCTAACATTGACTCTTTACCATCCATCCTCTTAGCCTTTCAAGGAGATGTTTGGGTGAAAAAAAATACTAGTTGCCTTCAAAAACTCCCTTTAAGAAGTTAAAGCAGTCCTTAAATATTGGTAGTGGACGGAACAAAGGAGGTATAGTATTTCTCTGAATCCTCAACTATGTTTTATCTCATGACGTGTGTATGCAACAGTACAATGTGAGAGCAGAGCATTCTGGGTGTGCCATCTCATGACAGTGTTTTCTTAACTTTCTCGTCTGTCTTTTAATGTGTTTCTGTGTACTTCATGAAGTTCTCATTTCCAAAGACTTTCATCTCGTACGGCCATGCTAGCCATTCAATAGCAACAGCTTGTGGAGACGCAGAGAGAATAACTTTTCATTAGGAACAGATCTAGACTCCCCATTGACAGGTGATAGTAGCTGGGAGCAGTTGAGTTGAAAGGATTAATTCTCCATGTGTTCTAGTTATCAAAAATGTGCAGTGGTTTCTTTGATAAAGTCTCCTCAAATAGGTGTCGGTTTCCAATGCAGAAGAAAGTGGAAGAAGCAAAAGAGAAGGAGCTTGGGAATTTCTCTATGGTGAGTTTAGTGCAATTTCTTACTGATGAGTTCTTCTGCCACACGTCAAATCCTGTGTTCATATCTGAGCCCTTCACTGCAAGAAAGGCATTGAGGTGCTGGAGCAAGTCTGGAGAAGGCCAGCAGAGCTAGTGAAGGGTCTGGAGCACAAGTCCTGTGAGGAGGGGCTGAGGGAGCTGGGGTTGGTCAGCCTGGAGAAAAGTACGCTCAGGGGTGACCTTATCGCTCCGTACAACTGCCTGAAAGGAGGCTGTGGCCACCTGAGGGTTGGTCTCTTCTCCCAGGTAATGAGTGAGAGGAAAAAAGGAAGTGCCCTTAAGATGCAAAAGGGGAGGTTTAAATTAGATATCAGGAAAATAATTTTTTCACAGAAAGCTGTGTAAGGCATTGGAAAAGACTTCTCAGGGAAGTGGTGGAGTCATCATCCCTACAAGCATTCATAAGGCATGTGGATATGGCATTTGTGGACATGGTTTCATGGTGAACATGGTGGTGGTGCTATGTTGACAGCTGGATTTGAGGATCTCAAAGGTCTTTTTCAGCCTTTATGACTCTGTGATTCTGCCACTTACGAAGCAAGCAACAGCTTCACCATCTCAGGAGATCAGATCACCACATCCTTTACCCATGCCATGAGCAGATAAAAGAGATACTTGGAGAGCAAAAGCCTGCTTTGATATGGATGACAAATCTCAGCCTGCCAGTTATCTCACTGTCAGCAGTTATTTTCTATGTGTAATGTACACAGTGTACAAGGGTTCTCATAAATAAATGAGATGTCCATGTTCCAATCCCACTCGTCCATGTATTGACTTGTATTCATACATGTTCTGTAATCAACCTGCATAAAAAAGTAAACTCACTGCTTCTTGTGCAAAGAATACTTTAAATATATGAAGGGAGAGAATCAGAGGGAAATTGCAACATGCGCTCCAGACCAAATTTGTTAGTTAATTTCAAAACACATCTTTACACTTTGGTGCTTTAGGAGAGGGTGGATATAACTGTAGGCTTAGGGCACAGTAAGTACCCATGACTGTTGTGATACACATTTGTTTGAGGAAACTTGTCCCTACACTTCCACTGATGCAGTGTGGGCTCCCAGCCTCCCCTCCTGCCAAATAAATCCTGCAGGATGTCACATGCAGAGTGTCTGTTTCCTGTTAGGCAATGCCCTGTGACCCTTGGCAGCAGGAGCCTCTTTCCCTTCAGTCTTACTGCGCTGCTTTGTGTCCTCTCTGTGTGAGAGTTGAGAATGTTGCTCCCTTGGAAGGTCTTGGACTAAACCCCCAGGTAGGAAGGAAGTGATGTGCAGCATCTTTTGTCAGGTAAAATGCAATTAGCCTGGAGGATGTGTGAGTTAAGGAAGCTTACAGGAAAATACAATCACATGACTCTGATGAAGCGTTTTAAAGCACTTCTCTCAAAAATAGGATAAAATGAGTTAGAATGCAAGAAAGCTGGAATCCTCAGGCATAGCATTTCAGTGTATCCCAGGCCTCATAACCCATCAAAATGTATCTTTAGCCCCTGTGAATTTTCACAGATACGGTGGTTGTGACGTCTTTTCTGTCTTTTCAAGTGAAGTCATAGCAACTGCAGATCTAAACTGCACACTTATTTTGAAAATGTAGACAAAAAATTATGTTTATAATAATACATCTTTATGTGGTGTGCTATGTCTGTGTATAATTTTCAGTAAGAGTAAAGGAAGGTTTCAGTCTGTCTGGAATTTGTATTTTGTTTTGGTATCAGTGATTTTCAGTATCAAATCTGGATTACTTATTTTCAAATGTAGTATAATTATTTTACTGATTTAATGGAGTCAGACCATTATTTACATGGTCCTTCTGTAACTGGAGAATATATTCATTTTTTATGTTGAAAAAATTTAATTAGAAAAGTTTTGTCTTACCAGATTTGCATGTCATTGGTGGTTTTATGCATTTGGTTCAAGCAATTTTATGACTGAAACTGACACTACAGGTAGACAAAATACAGTACATTTGAATAAAAACATAATAAAAAATTAGGCAAGGAGATGAATGGAATAAATTCAAAATTATTCGTGGCAGAGTGACTTTCCCAGAAGGTCAACTCACTAAATTCATTTCACAAGAGTTATTTTTAGCAATTTTGAAATTTCATTTGCAACAGACAGCTTAGATGTAATGTTAAAATTGGAAGTAAGGGCCACAGCTTTGTGAACAGGAAAAGTCTGGTGTAGTATCACATTATAACATAATTTGGGTTAATTATGCCACCAACAGAACAGAATTTTGGCCATACAAGTTGATAGCAATTAAAGATACAAAAGTGATTTCAAAACATGTTATTTTTATCCAGTAATATTTATGTTTGTTTACATCAGCACAGAATCATTTTAGTTCTGCTCTCCCTCTTCTTTCTTCTGTTGTGAAATTAAAGAGAAATTAAACTGATAAAAGTATCTCCCAGCAATGGGTTCAATCAACATTTCAGGGATTTTCTGACACCAATACTATTCAGACAGATATGTGCCACATTTCCTTGAGCAGATGAGACAAATGAAATTTCTGCAGAATTATTTACAAGAGAAGACCAGAGTGGTTCCCAGCGGACCCCTGTTTCCTCTGCATGTTCAAGCTATGATTAGTGCAAGGCTGGAGAGGAGCCACCCTCACTTCAGGAAGCAGAGGTGACCAGTCTCTGACCGCGGTGTGCTCTCTCCCTCACGGCAGATCAAGAGCCATTCTGGTTTGCTCCTAGCTTCCTCATCAGGATGTAATGATACATCCAAGCCATGAGCCACTTCCTTCGATTGCACCTCCGCTAGTGGTTGGCTAGATAACGGATATTATATAGCTTCACAACCTCTTTGATGGACACAATTTATCAAAGGGACATCCTACCCTTCCTTGTGCAAGCAGGACTACGTGGGGCTGCGTACGTGCTCGCAGTCAGGGGACACTGAACTGTCCAGGCGGTTCTGCTTCTGCTCAAGAAGTGCCTAGTGGTGGTACAGCACTGGCACAAGTCCCAGATTTGGCACCAGCAAGAATCCAAAATGATTTTTTTTAGAATTATATGCTACTTGATCCCTTAGAATTTTGTCATATGTCGCCTAGATAGCTTAGGCATATGCTTGCTTATTCACAGCAGTTATAAAATTATCCTCATTAGTGATCACAGTCACTCATTTGAAAAATGGCATTGAAGTGAAAAAGGTGGCAAATAGATACCACACTGTACAATAATGTACACAAAGGATAAATCGTCCACAAAATTTACAATTTAAAATCAGCAGCTCCCAAGTTTATTTTTGCAGCTTGCTCTCATTTCCATTGATAGTACAGAGCTTATAGCCTCTGCTCAGTTAATGAAATAGAGATTCATGATACCCACTTGAGAAGTATATGAGACAGCATCTAGGTCCAGGCAAGGGAGGCGATGCTGAGAAGATGCTGGTTAGCAGAAGAAGCAGTCTTCAGGACATCAGAAGGTTTTCAAGATCCTAACTGTATATTTTGGCAAAGGAGTATTTAAGGAGGAAGCACAAAACAAACATTGGTTTTTCATGGGGGTGGTTCTGTGGTTTCTTCTTTCAAGAAGATTCTTTTGTGTATCAGGGACAGTATGAAAAAAAGCAAGGAAATGCTGACTGGGAAATGAGAAATTTGGGAGTGGTTTGTACCACAGGTGCACCGGAAGTAGAAGGAAATGAGAAGAGGAAATCTCATGTCAAGCTTTATCATTAAAATAAAAAGCCTTTTAGAGTAAAGTGACAAAATTGTCATCTCCACATCTCTCTTCCTCTTCATATGGGAAAGAATTGATATTTTGTAAAAGCAGCCAGCAGTGTATCATGGTGGGGATGAGCGAAATCAAGAGAGAAGAGAGCCTATCTGTTGTGGCCAAATGACACAGAGAAGGAAAAAGGGGGAGAAACTGAGGAGCAAATAAGAATTATTAGTTAAACAACTAAGAAGTTAATTAACTTATAATCCTGGGAAGAGCAAATGGAAGTACTCACATCTGGACTAAATCAAGTAGCTATATTCCATTTAAATATTCTGGCCAGTCTGCCCTTGTTATGGAGTGAAGAAGTAAGAGTTAGCAAGGTTTTGTCAGCATCACCTAGAAAACCAAAAACCATCGAACCCTGTGTGTACTGTCATTCAGGAAGGTAATAAATACACTTTTCATTTAACCATGCGTTATGTGGTGGATATATCAAGCAAATAGCAGCATTAAAACACAGAACAAAAATTAGTGTATTCCACCACTTAAAAAACTGTTAATTATAAATATTTGATCCTCAAACTAAAAGTAGGCAGCCATGCCATTGATAAAACCTTTTTTTTAGGTGAGACAAAAACTAATTCCATAAATGATGCAAGCAGTGTTCCACAAAGGAGAAAGAGAAGTGGTTTTTTTCTATATTAAATGCAAACTTCATCAGATAGTAAGTCGTACTCATACAGTGTTTACTAGCATATTACAAGATTTATATTACAATCATATATTAATCTGTATTACTAAACAGATTAATTACTGCATCTCAAGATTTATTATCCTGCTCCTCAATACTCAGAAAGTTAGTTTCTGACATTTTGTGCTTACATTTTATTCACTGTTTTTTTCTCCCAGGGAGGCACACTTTGTAATGCTTTCCGAGCATTCTCAAAAAGAGCACATCTTACTACATTGTGGCAATATAAAAATGGAACAAGCCACAGTTAGATGACAGTTACTTTAGACTTAGTGACAGGTTAGCTTACTTTGATTTCAGTTATCTGAAATTTTCTCTATATTTGAAAATTCTCTAATTATTGTTGTAAATGTTTTAACGATAAAATTCATGAGAAGATTTGGCACACAACCTACATATATAAGGAAGCTCACATAAGTTACAGCTGAGATCTATTCTCTCTTTCTTTTCAAATAGAAAGTGTTCAGAAGGGGATCCATTTGGCGTGGTAAAAACAGCAAGATTGTGAACATCTGTGTCCCAGCTCCATGAAGCCTTGGGACAAGTACTTAGCGTTACGTTCTGGATCGCATTAGAGCCAATGGGACCATATAGCAAAAATATGTGTTCTTAAGTGACCTGCTGGATTAGAGTCAGTATTTTCTGCAAAGAAGTTGTAGATGCTCATCCCTGGAAGTGTTCAAGGCTGGACTTTGAGCAACCTACTCTGGTGGAAGGTGTCCCTGCCCATGGCAGAGGATTTGGAACTAGAAGATCTTTACGATCTCCTCCAAACCAAACCATTTTGTGATTCTACAATCCTATGTTTTTCTGCCTCTTGCAGAATGGAGATTGTTAGATCAGGATTTAACAGTAAATTCAAATCAAAAGTCTAAAATTTCCATCCTAATGCAACTACACCTTTCACACAATTCAATTTTACTTTTCAGTACTAGGGATTAAATAAGGTAAGGTATTCAGCATTTTTAACCATATATGACTGCACAAAATCCTGAAAAATTGCTGTCTTAAAACCTGAGGAATACACAAACTGGGTCCAGAAATCCCACACTATCCAATCCAAGCTGTAAGGAAGCTGCAAAGATATGTGGTCTGTAACTGCAGCAGGTTTTGGCATTGTCCATACAGAAAGAGTGCTTTGAATTGCTTTGTAGACTTCTGGATGCTAAGTTAGGGCTCTTCAGGGATATGGAGGAACTGAAACTGAGGTATGTGAGATACCCTTTCAGTGCTCTGGTCCCCATTTCTGTATGCACACTGAGGAGACATCCTGTGGGCAGGATAGAGATAAATACTAATCAGATGTAACAATTAGGGTGGCAAATATCTAACCATTTTATCCTCCGCTGAAAAGTTTGAGCAGGCTGACGTTGAACTTCTATGAATTAAAGATTGTTGTGATTGTTACTTAGTATGTGCATTTCCTCATATTCCAGTTTGTTACAGCAACAATGGGAAGAGACATGAGGAGATACTTCCTGCACCCTAAATTTAACTTCTGTATGTTTCCTTTTTTTCCTATATTTCAAAACCCCTCTTTTTGCTTATACTGTTCCTGAGGTGAAGTTTGGTTTTACGCATTGTTGACAACATCCAAATTTGAAAGAAACACAGCCTGATTTTTGCTGTCAATTCCAAACCTGATTTTTATTTTGAGAAAAGCACTGGATGAATTTCAGCTTATATAGAATTTTCATTCAGTTCCAGGACCATTTTTACATGTATTTTGGTCAAGTCAACTCATCCTCCTAATGCCTTGTTTTCTGTAGAGATTCAGGTAATGTGGGTGTCTTCTCTGGTTAGGCAAGGATAAGAAAAATATTTGTCGCAGACCGCTTTACACAGCCCTGAGATCAAGCAAGACGGCCTGCTTTGTGGGTCCTGGTTTAACCCAAGGGAACGTCCTCACCCCGGGGACCCTCACAGGATAGGCAAAGCTTAGCGGCCAAGTGGTGAGGTGTCTGCCCTGAAACCTCCTGCAAAGCACTGGCAGCTATCAGTGTTAAGGGTGCGATGGTGAAGGCAAAGGAGGAAAGGGGTCTCCGGTATGGGGTTCCAAGGCTTTATTGGTGGAACACTCAAAGGGCTCCAGAGACTGAAGACCAACAAAAGGGAGGGACAAGGGCTTATATCAGAGGAGGTACAAGGGGTGGAGAGACAACCAAACACCAATAGGATGAGGGCTAGGGAGTGGAGAGGGCATGGAGTGACAAGGGATAAACCAATGAGGGAGACATGGGGAGGAACAAGGGAACAGGGGACCAATGGGTACAGAATAACTTAGAAGACTCTAGAACATAAGCATATAGGGGGCAAGACATACATATTCAAAGAGTCATGCATAAAACAGGGTAGGAAAACAGCAAACCAACCAAAACTAAGGGATTTACATGTTAAAGCAAGGCCTAGTGGGAAGTCACCCTAACCGGGGGAGAGCTCAGGCTCTAAAACTCCTCAAACACACAAAAGTGCACCGCAACAAATATTGAGAATACTAAAGGGTTTGGGCATTATCCATTCTCTGTTAGACAGCTGGAGGTTTATGTTAAGTAACAGATAAAGGTTCTTCACCCAGAGGGTGGTTGGACACTGGAACAGGCTCCCCAGGGCAGTGGTAACAGCACCAAGCCTGACAGAGTTAAAGAAGCATTTGGGCAGTGTTCTCAGGCACATGGTGTGACCCTTGGGGTGTCCTACGCAAGGCCAGCTGTTGGACTCAATGATCCTTATGGGTGTCTTTCAACTCCGCATATTCTAGGATTCTATGACTAATCCTCAGTGCATCCTGGCAAAACAATGCTTCTTTCACTGGCAAAGCAATTGGGTAGTGCATGCAAAGTAAATATTTACTTGCTTTTTCATGGGGTTTGATTGATGTCTAGGAGTCTGACAGGTACTAACACACTACTGTCAGTAGTCTGATGTGATAAATCAAGGGTCAGTCTGCGTGAGCTGTTGTTTGACATCCCACCTGCTTAAATTCTTAGGCATATAAAGATGTTCCACTCCAAGCAGTTTGAAGGACAGTAAACTTGTTTAGGAGTGAAAGGCTCAGGTTCACATCCCTGTGACACATCTGTTTATCTGCTGGCTGTTCAGCAGTGGGTCACTCTCAGATTCTCCTTGGACACAAACCATTGCACACAAACATCCATCATGTCAGGATCTTCAACCTCCACCTGGCAAACCCAAAGCTATCTGCTTTCTAGCCAAATAATGTTTGCATATTTCCACATAACATAGCAGTTCCAGGAGAGAAGACCCATAAGAGAACTTGTTGATCTTTGTGGGAAACATATTTGAATCTTCCACGTGTCACACAGGTGCACTAATCTGTGGGCAACTGATTATTTGCAGGAGGTTTTTTCCATCTTCCAATCAGGAAAAAGAGTTCCCTCTCTTGGGGAAAAAACCCCTAACATTAACAACCTGGATATGGCTTTTTTTTTTTTTTTGCAGTTTCTATCTGCTGCTCTGTAAAGCAATAGGGTACACCGTGGTCACAGCATTCAGGGTCACAGGAAGAACATGTCTCCGATTCCAGCTGGAGAACACAGGCCGCTGCACAGACATTGTCAATATTCATTGAAATCTCCCTGTGAGCTGATCAATTTTACGTGTTCAGTAAGATTTTCTGAAAAGTTCAAGGAAGAACTTGCAGGCTTCACAAAGGAAACCAATGGCAAATACAGGGGTAAAATTACCTCACATCCTATGTCTGGATTTGAAGTTCAGTCTCTGGCTTATTTCCCCTTGGCACCAGTATAGATGCATTTTGGCAATGTAAATTTTAGCTTTACTGTGCATGCAGGGAACTTATAGGCAACTAGTAGTTCAGCACAAGTATCTGACAGGAGCTCAAAACTGGCTGTTTTGATTTGCAACACCAGTTAGACTGTGCTTGTCTTGTTTTGAACCATCACTGGCACTGGTGATTTTTATTTTCCCCATCTGAAAACAAATAAGCCAGGAAAATACTCTTTACAGCCTCCTCAGTTCTCCACTACAGCTGACAACCATGACCTGTGCAGTTTTCCTGAATTCTGGCTCAGGGTGGGTGTAAAGACAAGAAAAGTGTGCAGTGGCTGTTTAGCTCAAACTTGTGTAACTATGCTAAAGTGTCACAAATATCTCCTGTTTTCTCCCTTGGGATCAAGACCAGATGGACAGTGGGTTCTACTGAGCAAAGTTAATCCTTTATGTTGCTAATCGACTCTTGAACTTTTGCTCCCTGAGAAAAAACATGAGAGAGAAGGAAATGTCTGGTTAGGCCTCATTAAACTGTTGCTGCCGGGCACTGTAAGATCATGGATAATGAGGACCTCACTTTTCAAGGAGATGAGTGTTTAGTTCTTTCTGTATTTCTGGTGCAAGCACTGGTGCAAATTTCACCCATCGGGAGTTTTTCTAATGTCTACAACGAAAGCGTGCATCTGATTTTACCTTCAAACTGGCTTATGGCCCTTTTTCTTACCCATGTTCTTGTCAATAGAATCATCTTTCTTGGCTGGTATTTGTTCAAACTCCTGCGCCTCTGCTTTTTCTTTCTAGCATATAGCTCACATGGAGGCGAAAAGATCTAGCAACCGCTAGAATACACTGTTTTCACTTAGCCAAGGTCGGATTTATATCTTTAATTATTATTTTTAACCTCCAGCTATCAGTTCTTCCTTCTGAACCACTTGAAAGATAGAGAGTCCTTCTCTGCTTTTTGTCTCTTTTATCTGACGAGACTTTTCAGTCTTTCAAAAATATGTGTGTTTCTCTTTTTCACTCCTTGAATAATAAAGAGCTACAAACAAGTGCTGAGATACACATTCAAGGGAAAGATTCAATAAATCTTTCTAAAGCAAATGGAAGAATATATTGAGGTGAACTCTTCAAAATCCATAAGTATTTACCATCAAAAGAAGAAACTCTTTAGAAGGAAAACACTTATTGGCATCTAGTGGTAATAGACGCATTAAGGCTTAATGCCTATTTTAAAATATGGATGTAATCAATAAATAAAATAACACCTGTCAATCCACCATTCTTGAATTAGCACTGGATGCCTTTTCAAATCTTATGATTTGACACAGAGTTTAGTCAAAGAAGGGACCGGAAGTGCTTTCTATCCACATCATCAATTACTTATGAACTGATCAATAGTTATTATCCTCATGTTAGTGTCTCTAGTTTTGTTCCCTTTGGATAATGTTTCTCTGTTTTCAGTCTGTCTAGATAATCAAACTTGGCAATCTCTGTACTACCACTCATGGGCTTTCCAAGGGACTCCTGTGTTTCAGAGTTATTTCAGAGGAGTTGAAGTTTGCCAATATCTTATTCAAATAACAGTTACCTACTGTCTACTGCTTTAAAATAGGAAGGATGGTACTGTGGTGGGTTGACCCTGCTTGGAATTCTCTCTCCGCTCCTCCTTCCTTTATTTCTGACCAGACACAGTATGTTATATTCCTTAGGTCAGTTTGGACCAGCTGTCCCAGCTGAGTCCCCTCCCAAGATCTTGCCCACCCCCAGCCTCCTGGTGAGGGGGGAAATGCCAGAGAGGCAGTGCTGATGCTGTGCCAGGGCTGTTCAGCACCTGCCAAAACATGGGTGTGTTACCAACACCCTTCTGGCCACCAACACAAAGCACAGCACTGGGGGGAGGGCTGCTGTGGGGGAAAGGAACTCTGTCTTATCCAGACCCAATACAAGTTTTTGAAGGTATACCATTTCTGCTCTCACTGCCTACACTCTGAATTCGTAAATGTTGACATGTAATTCTGAAAATAAGCATCTTCTCTTGAGAAGTCCAGATACTTGATTATTTGACAGACAGATGGAAAGAATTTGATGGAAAAATGTCTAGAAGGAATGATTCATTAGGAAAGACTGAAGTACTAAATGACAGTTTACAGGGAAGAGGATGAGCCCTTTTTCTACTTGAAGAAAAATCTGTGAGCAGGAAGCTATTGCAATAGGTACAGATTTAAATAAAAATGAAAAGGCCTCTTAGTCGCCATGTCCGTTTCCTTGTTTTAACAGACTGAGATCAGTAACTTCAATGGTTTTAGAAGGATCATGCTGAAAATCAGAGAAACGGTGCCTATACCAAATGCTAGCCTGTGTCTCTGTGGATATAGCACATCTGTTCCTGTTAGACTCTATTGCTCCATATTTTGATCATATTCCCATTTAAGACCACAGCTAAATACACTGCATTGAAGCAATCCACAGTAATGTTAATTACAGACTCCAGTGCTGCAATGTTTCTTTTCTACAGACAACAAAGATGTTGGCATGATAGTTTTCTGTTATTTCAACTGCAAGTCTCATCAGAATTAGTCTGTTTTCTTTCAACTCCTCCCTGTTTTCCTCTCCCTCCTCCTCTCCAGTCACAGTGATTCACTTCTGATCATGATGCAACAGAAAGAAAACTGCAAAATTTCCTTGAAGAGAACTTTTGTTTGCTTGATGTGCCTCTGTTTTATTAAGATACAGTGTGCTCAGGATCCAGCACTAATAGGTGGTCACAATTAAGCAAGAGCTAAATTAATTCATAGAACATTTACAAGATCATACAATCCCAACAGAGTCTTTTTGAAAAACTCTTGAAAGTATTAACTTAGGAGTATCATAGGCATGCATAGTATATTATGATTCAGGAAGCATGTAGCAAAAACTGGCTCTTCAAAGACTGATTTCAGGGCAAACAAGGTGGAAAATCAAAGTGAATGAGATACAAAGACTGACAGAACAACTCATATAAATTTTAGAAAATTATTATGCAAATCTGGGAACAAAAACTAGACCAAGAATGGGATCAGTGTAGAGAAGGCAGGGCCAGGCTGTTTCAAGTGATGTCGAGTGATCAGACCAGAGACAATGGGCATGAACTGAAGTACAGAACTTTTCCTCTGAGATTCAGGAAGCACTTTTTTACTTTGAGGGTGACCAAGAAGTGGCACAGGTTGTCCAGGGAGATGGTGGAGTCTCTGTCCTTGGAGACCTTCAAAAGCCATCTGGACATGGTCATGGGCAAGCTGCTCTAGGCGGTCTTCCTCAAGCAAGGGGCTGTACTAGATGACCTCCAAAGGTCCTTTCCAGTCGCCGCCTCTCTGTGATTCTTGGATTCTGGGATAAAGATGCTACAAGAGGTTGAACAGCGTGAAAGGAATGCAGGATTTCTGATGTTCGATTTTTAGTTTCTGTTTGCTCTCCCAGGTTTGTGAGTAAAGTTTTCACTTAGAAAATATTTAGTTTGGGATAATTTTTCTATTACGTATTGACATGAAGAACAGAGCTTAGCTGTCTAATAAACAGTAGTACCATTAGTTTATGTTAAGGAATAGGCTATATATTATGGTAATGCTAGTATTTTCTTGTGCTGTGGTTTTTTTGTTTCACTACAACATTGTAATTGTGTTCATTCAGTCTATTTGTCAACAATTTTTATTTTTAATTGGTCCTGTATGCTCAGCTCTTCACAGGTCATTTTGGGAAGGTGAACCATATTAGTCTAAGTGTTGTATCTATTTATATCTGTATATGCAGCATGGTCCTGCAAAGATCTGAGTTTTCAATGTCCCCTTTTTATTACTTTTAGTCTAATTCTTTCTTCTCATGTTTTTTTTCCTAAAGCTTTCTGTTCAATACACAGAATATTAATGCAAAATACATTTTGTGCACAGAAAAGGTTCATTTTGGCTCCAGCACTCCTGGAATGTCAGCAAGCAATTGGGCATACAGGCAAACTATTGCACCACTAGAGAAGTAATATTTTTGCATATTGTCATCTTTCTTTCATTCTTTTACCCTTTTTATTCCCAGAGATCTCTGACTAAGCCTATCAATCTCCACACTTTCCTGCATTTATTCTTAAAATAAATCACTTATTTATTGCCATTTCAGCAGTAAGAGAAAGAAACACATGAAACAAAATTCCATTTCTTCCTGATATCATCTTCTAAGTGGTCTTTCTTAGTGATTTACTGTGCTTTTTTTTTTAAATTCATTATGACTTTCCTCTATCTTGAAAGTCTCTTTTCTCAATTTATCTGTGTTTTGAAGGACTTTTTTCTCTCCTCAATTTCTTTTTTTCTTCTCCCCATTCTAAGGATTCCTACGATACGAACCCCAATGAAAACTGTTTTGCCAAAGGATAAAGACAATAAGACTACTGCACTGCCCTCTTCGGTTACCACTGTTGGCCCTGCTGCACCTTGACTCCACAGGGGCCCATCAGCACAAGAATTAGATGTTCAGCAATTTCTGCACTGAAAGTTTTGGGGGAGCCATAGCCACAATAATGGAAATACTAGGGTAATGTTTTTTGCTGATTGCTTTATGTTTAGAGCAACGATTATATTTTCTTCTAAGGGGAATATTTCAGCAAAACAAGTTTTTAAACTGGCTGTGCTAGAAATGGAATCCATGTTTAGCTTCAAAGAAATGAAGGAAACGAGCAAATGGTAACAAAGTTCAGGTGCAAGAAGGTAGCGGGTATTTGCTCCCTAGCTTCTAAAACTGTTCTTTTTCAAATTCTTCAACTTAGGCTTTGCCATTGCCAAAGCAGAATTTTTATTTTCTGGAAATATTCTATTTTCCAGTCGTCTATAATTGCAGTCCTTCCAGTTCTTTAACTAAATATGAATTAAGACAGCTCAAATCCTACCATGAATTGACTAATCAGGTTTACAACACACAGAAAAAACCATACCCCTCAATTTGATTTGTGTCTGGTTTGATCTATAGTGTCTTCACTCAGTAATTTTTTATTTCCTTCTCTACTGCTTCTGCTGCTGGTGTCTGTGCCCAGTAAAGCATTTATAACTGCACAGTTATGTTTTGTCTACCTTTTTTAATGTGCTGGTAGCTCAAGCAGAACTCCACACCTTTAGTTTCATTAGCAAACATCACAAGCTGCTACACACAACTGTTATCTATGATCCTGAGTAAAATTTTGTTTTAGAAGAATTTTGAAGCCCCTCAGTCTCAGTTTTTCAAATTTGCCATATGTGATCCCTCTGTATCCTACAGATCTTCTCTGCAATTTTGGAATAAAATAGTATTGCTGAATTTTTAAGTAAGATTTCAAATATAGACATAAATCATGACTTTTTTAATTTAGGAAAAAGATGTATGTTAATCTTTCCATCTTTATTAAGTTTGCCCTTTTTTTGAGACTTCTAATTTATTTTAGGCAGTGTGACATTTCACATCTTGTATTTTTCTCTTTTGGTCAAATACAAAGACAGTTTTTTCTCCTTAAACGGAGTTCTGCAAGATTCTGAATATCGCATGATACAGAGTACCCTGTGCATCACCAAATGCTCAAAACATATTACTAATTAGAATTTAATTTAACTAGGAACAAAAAAGTTTGGGTTTGTTTTTTTGTTTGTTTAGGGCTTTGTTTCTTGTATTTGTTTTGTGGTGTTTTTTCCACAAAGGGAAAAGGAGAATGATGGCTTGGCAGAGGTAGCTGAAGTGCATACCTTCATTTCAAGGAAATGGCTGCAGAATTAAAGCTGATTTGTGCTGAGTAAAACCAGCATAAAAAGAGCCTGGTGATGTAACCCATGCCTACATCATGTATGACTTCTGCAATGTACTACACTTCAAAGTGTAAGTTCTGCACCCTGAATTATACCACCTGGCAACTGGGCCAGGATCAAACCTCCTTCCCCACCATATCATTCCAAAAGGGTATACAAATTCTGCAAAAGCTCTGTAAAAGAGTTTGTTCAGAAGCTTTCTGGAGGGCCTCTTGGACATAGGCTTCTGAGAGTAAGACAAAGCTCCTCACGATGGATGACAGTTTGATAACTGGAGGAATTGGGGTAAGGAGATTGATCTTAGAATATTTTTGGTGCATTTCAGTTCTGTGCTTCTCTTTAAGAAGCATCAAATTTCCTCTTTGGTGACAAATTTTTAGCTTTCTTTTTTTATGTAGCTCAGACTCTAGGTTTTGGCACTTAAGGAACATCAGCTCTCAAAATATACATTGCTGCCTGCACTGAGAGCTGTAGTTCTTAAAGAACAAGCAAGTAACCAGCAGACACATCATGAATCACATTGCCTAGAGATCTAAGCCTGTCCAATGTCATTAACAGTAATATAAATTATACCTAAAACAGTCAGAAGGGAACTTCTTCATTATCCAATGACTCAAAAAATATTTCCCACCAGTGTCATGTGACACTTTGCTTACAGTTTTCACATACTATCTTTATTAATTTAATTAAATGGATTTCTAGAAGTAGTGTATTATTTTCATAGACGTACTATGAAGAACTATTCAGAAAGGGAGTCTAATTTCAAATTTATAAGCTATGAAAAAGGGTAATGTTTTTAACAGTCTTTGATCTGCAGCATGAACTTCAAGGACTGTCCTGAATAAAGAACAGAAGAAGTATTGGTTTTACTCAGAAACTCCGCATGCAAGATTTCGAATGTGCTGTTTAACTACTAGAGCCATTAAGAGAGCTTAACATGACTGTAGAAAAGCGTATGTTTTCTGCTCTGAGAGGAGAATCAGGTTTTTTATATACCCTAAATTTGACTAAAAGGTCTTCAAATCTTCTTGAGGTTACTGAAAGTGGAAAAGTAGATGAACCAGTTTAATTTCTACCTTAATTTTTACATTAAAATATTAAAAATTGAGATTAGATTAATAACAAAGAAAATTTATTTCTTTGCACTGTTTCTCTTCCTCCTGAACTTTAGTTTTGCTGGGCTAAAATTACTTGTTAATTAGTACAGGACTGCAGCTTCATAAAGAATCGGCAATTAATCTGATCACATACGTTAGTCATTTATTGCAGCAGATTTTTCAAAAACATGCTTTGTGATGAAGGAGCAATACTTTCCTCAAAAAAATCTTGGACAGGAAATCAGATCATACAAGGGAGTCTCCCAGCTATAAAATCTGATCTATATTTTAAAGGAAACTCTAAACAGAGTGTTAATAAGACATATAAATAGGGCTTTACAGATTGCTTACTGAACATAAGGCTTTGGAAAGCTGTCAAACACTAGAAGACATAGGAATAAATATACTCCTTCTTCATTACTTTGAGGCCCTTCTCAGATTCTTAAGCCACAGAAATAAAATATGTGCCACAGTATGTGCTCAAACTGTGCCAGGTGCCCTATCAAGCAATGGCAGAGCATGTTACCGCATAGTGGTTGGGCCAGTAATTTCAAATTATTTCAGCATTAATTGACAGAATGTAAATTCATTCGAAAAAACTCTCAAGCACATTATTAATTGCTTGAATCACTGCAATGTGAGAAATTCTTCACATAACTTTCACACCCAGCCATACTATCTTATTTTTTTCTGTCAGAAAAGTTGCAATGCAATTGGCACAAGGTGCCTGATTCAAGATGCTAATGGATATTCACCCCAAATAAAAAAAAAAATTCAGTAATATCTGCTTTCTATAAATATACTACTGATTCAGTTTACTAGCAGAAACATTTGCATAAGATAGTGGTTTAAGTGAAGAGTTTAAGAGACTATTTTCAAGAGAGTGTTGATTTTAGAATCACTTAGAATTGGAGTTTTAGCTTATGTTCTCTTCTAATCTATCCAGTGAACAGAAAACAGAATCCTGATTTCCAAGAAAGGTTCAGGTTTTCAGAATTAATTACTCCATAAAAATTGCTTATGAATTTTTATGTAAGTTATTCAATAAAAAAATTTAAGTCTTGGAATAATTATAAAATTCTCTAAGCCAGCTGGCACATTCAGTGACTGGCAGCATGTCCTATCCAAATTCCCAAAACAATATAATACCACAAGTTTCCAAATAATCTCTTCTGGTTATTGAATCAAGTTACATTCCATGGGTTAAAATTAAAATCTGTTTCATTAACTGGCAGGTCTACCTGTCACTTAATCTAGATCTGTCATTGAGAGAATCAAGGGGCAGCTGCTGTTGCTGTGTGGGAACAGAGGGTACGGTCTGGAAAAGCAAATAGAAATGGGGCAAAATAAAGGTTTATCATCTTCTCCTCCACAGAGACAGGAGCATAACTATACATTAATTCTGTTTTTTCACACTTTCTCCTCCTTTGTTCAATATTTCCTCATGCCCTAAGAGGAGAGTGAGCTGTGGCACTGAAACACTCTGAGGGTGCTTCTGTGTGTCAGAAAAGCCCTCCAGACGCTGTTTTGTCACCCTGCAGTGCTCCTTCTCACCCTATGGTGCCCACATGCCAAGAGCATTTGTGATGGTGTTTCCATACGGGGACAGGTAACATTTTAAAGATCTTTTATACCCTCAGAGTCATGGAAATGCAGATAAAAAGGTCAGTCATTAGTCCAGTCTCCTCTGCCTAGCAAGCACACAACCTCTCCAAAGAGTGGTGTTATCTGCTGCACATACATGCAAAATTAATCAGTCACAGCTGAGTAAAGTTGAGAAGGGGGCCAGTTAGTACAGTAAAAATCAGATTCTACTTATGTTCATCATTAATGAATTTATTTTTGGGTCAGTAGTGTGCATGGAAGGTGAAATACAATTCTGATTATTTATCAAAAGCAGAGTTTGTAGTTTGTCCCTGAACTGCCACAGTATTGAGGGATGTCGTACAAATAAATTCTAAATCAGATATTTAATTTTATAAAAGTTGAAAATTAATCTAGAAAGGCAGCTGTTCTCTGCATCATAAAGGACAGGCTGATGAAAAATCATTAAGTCACCATGGGATGCTGATAAAAGTAGTCACTGATGATTGAACAATGAAATCAAGAACACTATTGTATGGTTGTTGCATAATTTATGTAGTTATAATCACACAATGTTGCTGATACTCCCAAACTAATCATACAAATTCTGGTAATTTTTACTGGTAATAACCCAGTTAATTAATAGCAAGAATGTTATTTTTTTTTTTTCCAAATGCTAACATACATTTCAACAGCCTTAATGAAAGGTTGTGCTGTTTGAAGTTTTCTGAAATTTGTCATGTTTTATTTAGCATATTAGCATATTTTACTTAGAAATTCTGGACACCAGTATTTACACTTCACAGTGAACTTCTAATTCAAATTTTTCATTTGAACTCACTTTTACTTTTTCAAGCACCTGTCAAAATGCTGGAGGCTGACTTTAAACTATGTTACTTTTCTGCGTTTGTTTCTGGCCCCTTAAGAAAGTATTTCTTCTGCTTGCTGAACTCACCTGCAAGCAATGTACTCTAGTGTCCCTTCTCTTTCCCCTTTGCTTGCTAGTCATTATCCTTTGAGAATTTAGCTGCTTCAGCTCCCATTCCTTTCTCTTCCGTGCCGTGACAAATAAAACTGAAATTTGATTTGAACTACCAAAAAAAATTGTAAAGGCACACCTACTTTTTTTTCTTGCAATTTAAAACAGTCCATTAAATAAACTGGAAGAAAAAAAAAATCTAGTACTCTTTAGATCTTACATCTCTTGTAAAATATCTGAAGAATCATGTCCTTTTGGTAGCAATTGTCTTTTGCACACGGAAGTGAGTGAAGAGAAAATGTCCAAGCATCCACCTTGAATTGCGTTGGTCTGTATCCTCTTCAGTCCTGTTTTTTTCTCACTTTACTTAATTTTCATGCTGATTACAAGGGTCTCTATTCCAACTGTTTTGATTTTGGGCAGCTGAGTTGTGCAGAACTGTGAAGTCACGGTCTGCTCCTCCAAATCCCTGAGAAAAATAAATGGCCCAAAGGAGGAGTAGCAGGGAACTCACGTTATGGATTAGAAAAAACAAATCCTTTCATCCTTGCATTCACTCATGGAAATTCATGGCGTGTAATTATATCCAGCTCCTACCTAGTTTTCCATTACTCATTTACTTCTAGTCTGCTCAGAATCTGTTTCTAATGAAGATTGGACCTCTTTGCATGGTAAAATATTAAGAGACAAAGCAAAGGGACGTTTCCCAAGTAAAACAGAACAAAATTTTAATTGGTTAAAACAAACCCCAGAAAAAGAATAAATTAAATCTCGGTACAATAAAAATCTATGACATAGTCACAGAAAAAACTGTTTCTCTATTGTTTAACACAATGGTTAGGTTTAGTCTGGGAAGAAACAGTCATAAAGAACTCAAAAAGAATAAATTGTGGAGCTTAAGCTCCTTCATGATTTTTTTTATTCTCGCAGAAATCAAATGCTGTGTCTGAAACCTCTTTTCACTATTTGAGAGAGTAATTAAATGTAGAAGATTTATTCATTGGTGTGCATGTGGTTTTAGGTACTAAAGTAAGAAAAAAGCCAATAAGTGAGGTAATTTTCATGAATAATGTTAATTTAATTTTCAGTAAGAGCTGTAAGAAAGAGATACCAAAAGGATGAACTCTTGGAAAACTAATCCTTGCAGGAGCTAGTTAGCCCTACTGCTTTAGGGAAGCCTTTATCTTACTTGTACGTTGTCATACCCTGTGAATCCTCCATGCTGCTCTTTCTAGCTTTTCCTGAAGATAAATTGACAGAAGTTGTGTGATGGATATATTTAATACCTTGTATGCCTTCATTTGCATCCAACATGTTTCACAGAGAAAGGCAGCCTTACAGGAAATACCCTGCTTTGTTCTGCTTCAGATAGAATTATGCAAAATGAAGCAAGGAAGAAAATGCAACAAGGTTGAATTTATATAAGTCACACAGAGTAGAGGTGAGGAGCCTTACCAGCTGGATCAGTCTTCCATCCTGCTATGGTCATTTGAGTTGATTCAATGATTATCAAGTTTATTTCAGTTCCAACAGAATACACATCTTCAGGAAAAAAAAAAAAAAAGAAAAAAGGTTCTGTTAACAAGGACAGAAAGCTGACCTACTATACATATCCAGCTACGTTTTTGTCTGTTTTGAAATTCAGTTGAATTTGGATAAGAGAAGTTATCAAAATAGAGATGTCCAACAGGCCAGATTGTGGATATGTGCATACACTGGGACCTGCATTGAGGTTTCCAAGTCAGACACATTCCCAATCTACTGAACACAGTTTCCAAATACCAGGTACTGACTAAACATAAGAAAATAGCTTTTTTAAAAATTTTATTGCTCAGACTGCTTGAGGAGGGTATAGAGAGCAGGTCATCTTGGAGGGAAAAAACCACATAGGTTCACAGGTATTGGAAGAATTGCAGTGATAAAGTGATAAATAAATCCAGATTAATATGAAATATTTAAAATGGAAGAACCTCTTTTTTATTTCTTTAAGGAAGAGACTGAATTGTATTATTCTATTTTAAAACATGTCATCCAAACTCTCATAGACTTCAGCTTCCTTTAGTTGAATAATTTTTGGTTCATACATGCACGCACCAGATTCCATGGTCCACAACAGCCATCCAGTTAAAGTGTTTATAGGACAAATTTACAGTGCATTGTTAAAAAGTATTTTCCTAGAAATGGAGAGAAGATGCAGCACAGCAATTACTGATGACAAGTTGCAAACTCTGGAGACCTCTGTATTCTTTCCAGGAATGTTGCACCCCAGTTTAGTGTATTGCATGGTTTCAAGCCTTCAAGAGCCATGGAAGGATGAAGGGAAACAACATTAAAGAGAAACTGTCCTTGTTGACCTCCTCTCTTTAAATTTGAAACCATTCCCCATTGTTCAGTCACTACATGATAATAGAAAAAGTCTCCATCTTTCTTGTAGGCTCTCTTCAGGTACTGGAAGGTCTCAGTTAGGTCTCTCTGAAGACTTCTCTTTTCCAGTCTGAACAACTCCAAATTTCTCAGCTTTTCCTCACAGGAAAGGTCTTCCATCCCTCTAATCATTTTGCTGCCTCCTTTGGATTTGCTGCAACAAGTCCATGTCCTTCTAGTGTTGGGGACCCCAGAGCTGGATGCAGCCCTGCAGGTGGGGTCTCACCAGAGCAGAGCAGAGGGGCAGAATCCCCTCCCAGGCCCTGCTGCCCACACTGCTCTGGATGCAGCCCAGGACACGTTTGGCCCTCTGGGCTGTGAGTGCCCATGGCTGGGTCATGGTGGGTCTTTCATCCACCAGAACTCCCAAGTCCTTCTCGGCAGGACCACTCTCGATCTGTTCATTCCTCAGCTTGGACTGATACCAGGGATTGTCCTGACCCACCTGCAGCACCTTGTACTTGGTCTTGTTAAACCTCATAAAAGTCCATGGCTCCACTTCTCCAGCTTGTCTGGGTCCCTCTGGATGACATCCCATCCTTCAGATGTGTCATCTGCCCCACTCAGCTTGGGGCCATCTGCAAATCTGCTGAGGGTGCACTCGATCCCTCTGTCTGTGTCACTGATGAAGACATTGAATAACTAATGGTCCCAGAACAGACCCCTGAGGGCACCACTTGTCACTGATGTCCATCAGGACACTGAGCCCTTGACCACAACCCTCTGGATGCTACCCTCCAACCAATTTCTTATCCATCTGACAGTTCACCCATCAAATCCCTCTTTTCCTGATTTAGAGAGAAGGATGTTGTGGGGGACTGTGTCAAAGGCTTTACAGAAGTCAAGGACATCCACAGCCCTTCCCTTGTCCACTGATGGTGTCACTGCAGTATAGAAGGGCATTGAGTTGGTCAAGCAGGACTTGCCCTTGGTGAAGATTAGGGATGGCTGTTCCGAATCACCTCCCTGTCCTCCATGTGTCTTAGCACAGCTTCTAGGAGGATTTGTTCCATGATCTTCCCAGGCACAAAGCTGAGGCTGACAGGTCAGTATTTCCTGAGGTCCTCCTTTTGAAACATGGGGGCAATGTTTCTCCTTTTCCAGTCACCTGAGAATTCACTTGACTGCCATAACTTTTCAAATATCATGGAGAGNTGTCACTGCAGTATAGAAGGGCATTGAGTTGGTCAAGCAGGACTTGCCCTTGGTGAAGATTAGGGATGGCTGTTCCGAATCACCTCCCTGTCCTCCATGTGTCTTAGCACAGCTTCTAGGAGGATTTGTTCCATGATCTTCCCAGGCACAAAGCTGAGGCTGACAGGTCAGTATTTCCTGAGGTCCTCCTTTTGAAACATGGGGGCAATGTTTCTCCTTTTCCAGTCACCTGAGAATTCACTTGACTGCCATAACTTTTCAAATATCATGGAGAGTGGCTTAGAACCTACATCACCCTCAGAACTCTGGGATGCATCTCACCAGCTCCCATTGACCATATACATTTAGGTTCCTCAGGTGGTCACGAGCCTGATTTTACTTACAGCAGTCCCCTGGATTGTCTGCAGCTCACCATGCTTCTTTTCCAGCACGTTCTCTGGTTCTTACCACAGGCTTTCAATCTGCTCATGGCTGTTCTTCAGACACAACTTTTCACACTCAATCACTCTTGATGCAATCCCCCTGCCTGTCCTTCCTCTTCTGTCACTTCTGAACCGCTTGTACTCATGGATAGTCACACTCCAATCATGGGACTCATCCCACCAAGTTTCAGTAACAGCAACAAGGTCACAGCTCTCCAGCAACATGGTGGTTTCCAGCTGATGGTTAGCTGCCCATGCTGAGTGCATTGGTGTGCAGGCACCTCAGCTGGGCTGTCAACCATGTCACCTTCCTGGAAGAACACACCTTAATTCCTTTGAAATAATTCTCTGGTGTTTCCCTGTTGGCTTATATTACCTCAGGAGTCCCTGGGTCATGTCCACAAGATTGCAAGTGTGTTCCAGCATGGCCAGCACAGCTCAGAGTCAGCAGGGTGTAGCTGCCCTTCCCTGGGTGTCAATTTCACTCCCAACACCAGTATGCCACACACAGGCTTATCTCTGCCAAGGCTGGTGTTGTCTCCTTCCCCTTCAACCGTAGTTTAAAACCCTCTCAATCAGCCCTGACAGCTCACAGGCTAGAATTCTTTTTTAGACAGGTGAAGTCCATCTCTCTCCAACACGCCCAGTGCTGTATGAACCACTGCATGATCAAAAAACCCAATATTCCACCGATGGCACCAGTCTTTAGGCCACGTGTTGATCAGATGGACTTTCCTCTTCCTTTTGGCATTCTTCCCTGCTACCAAAGGAGTTAAGAAAAACACTACCTGTGCTCCTGTCCCTTCAAATTGCTGCCCCAGTGCTCTGAAGTCCTTTTTGGTTGCTCTAAGTCTTCTCTTACCTAGTTTATTGCTGCTGACCTGGAGAACCAGCAGTGGGTAATAATCAGAGGGCTGAATTAGTCCAAGGAGTCTCCTGGTGATATCTCTTGCATACCTCTGCCTTAGTCAAACCATGTGATTATACATGAGTATCTTGTGCCAGAATAACCAAATCATCTTGGCAAGGCACATGTGAAGGTGGCAGAGGTTTAAATCCTAGTACAAATTAAGAAGACTGGACACTTCTTCAATACTCTAGGTAAGTGTTAAGCAGTAAATAGTCTCTATACATATAGTTAGATCAGAAAGTCTCTGCTACAATGCAGAAAAGTCTTTATAAAAGTTTAATTCAGATACAGCTCAATAAAATTTTCCAAAGGAAAAAAATAGACAATTATCATAACTTGAATTATGTTATAATCATGAAATTTCAATTAACTTCCTCTCTTTTACTTTCCATTCCTATCTCAGATGAACCTCATAACCTTTTCAGGATCTTAAGCATGAAATTCAACGTTCAGTCTTACCATTTGCTAAGACTTTCTCCTCTATTGCTTCTCCCTTCTGTTGTCTCTGTCCTTTTACTTTCACCCTTCCAGATCCATGTTTTTGTTTGGTATTTTTTCCCCTCCAACATTCCCTTTAAATCTCAGGGGCAGATTGTAAGCACTGCTGAGAGAAACATTCCCATTGTTGTTTGTAATAGTTAATGTGACTGCTCATTAGTGGTAGCTGTTTTCACAATCTGACCAGAATGATTTACCTTGGTTTCTTTTGTAAGAAAAGTTACTGATTTTACCTATACAGCCCACATCAGTCCTCAGCTTATTATTTCTCCAGAGAGGAGGAGGGGGAGAAAAAGACCCTGAGTGGTTATTCTCTTCCATTCCCTGTTAAATAAAGCCTTCCAACATAACAGTGGGATTCCAATGATAAAATACAGAGGCTTACATCTGAAATAGTTGTACTTTTTGGTCAGTGTAAGAAAAGAAACACTTGCAGGGCACAACTCATCCCATCAAAGTAAACTTCTAAAATGGGTCTGATGTCTTAGGTTTTAAATTTTATATTTTTCAAATCCTGTACTGCCTCATGTGTAACTCTGAAGTTTCGTGTGGCCTGTAAACTACTGTTCTCTCATGCTGGTTAGACATAACAAGCCTCTCTAGGTTCGCTCTTCAAGGACACCAGGCCCCAAAGTATGTAAACTAAAGGCTTGAGAGAGGGGCAAACTTGGGGTAATTACATCATAAACTGAGGTAATACATGGAGAATTAACCCTGATATGCAAATGGACCAAACTTGTGAAAGTGTGAAGGACCCCTGACCCAGGGTCCATCTTGGGTGTAGCCTTTTGACTGCCCAGAGTGTACCTTTGAAGGCCCTTCAAATAAATACCTACTCTTATTCTCTTGTTTTTGTCTAGTCTCTGTTTTTAGGTGGCCACCTCAAGGCATCAGGTCAGATGAATCCCATCTCTAGCACCAGAAGTTATCCAAAGACTCTATTTTGAATAAGTGGCCTCAATCATTAACATTTTTTCCCTGAAATTTCTTGCTTTAAGCATTCTCATTAATAAGTAAACAAAAGGTGCTAAATAAGTTAGTCCATTTCAGAGAAAGTCTCCATACTTCCATACAGGAACTTGGTATCCCCTGTAACACTCAAATTTTAACAGGAGTCACAACAGAAAGTAAAACTTGTACGTGCTGTGTGGGCACATAATCAGATCAGCCTTGTGTCCTATTAAATGCTGAAGAGCAGAGTAGTAAAAGAATTAGACATACCAGTCATGGCAAGTTGCCTTTTGCACAGAGCTACCAGCCTAGATCACAGCAAACTGCTGTGATGTAAAAAGAAAAGAAGTGATTGCATTTGAGTGACCAGTATTCTTTCATTTGTCTTGAAATCCTAAACTTTTAGATGATGGCTCAAAAACTGAAACATTCCAGCTAAAATACAAATATTTTTATTTGGAAAAATTCTTGGGTGCTTCATATGAGTTGCATTACAGAAGCTTCACATTCCAACTCATACTCCATGTCCTATGACAACTCATAAGCTTTCCTGTGAGTAATATGTAGAAGTATGTAGAAACATTTCAGTTTTGGAAGCTGAAGTCCCAATGGGGAATCCTGTGCCCATGAGAGAAGAGGGACATGATGTAACTGAACAGGAGCTCTGGTGAGTCACCACTGAAGCATATCCAGGTATATTATTTCATTCTTCTTTTCATCACTTAAAAAAGCATAGAAATTTCAAAAGACACTTCATTAAAAATTAGACATGGAAACCTAGTTATACATGGAGCCTAGTTCTTCATTATAAACAATTCTTATTGATAGTTACAAGTGCATCATTATTAATAACTCACCTACAATATTATCTTCTGTTAACACTTCAGAAGAACCTGCCTATACCTTAGAGGGTGCAATTAAGCATTGAAATGGTATATGATGTTGTCTTAAAATTAAATCCTGTCATCACATATTTTCTACCTGGAAGTTTTTACTGGGTTTTTCCTTTTTTATTTTGGTATTTTGGTGGGTACTGATGCTGGAAGAGATGTCACAGGTTAGAAAATGTACTGGTATTACAAGAACATTTAGTACATGGAGTAGACGAAACACAACTGACTTTTGATCCCCAGGCTGTCAACATAACATACCCTCACAGAACTTCCATTGAAGAGCTGGTAACAACACTGAAATATTAAAGCTCCCTATGTGTTTCTCAGTCCACAATTCAAATTGAAAACTAACCATAAAACTTAATGTGTCAAGAAAAAGAGCAACTGAAAAATGTCAACTTATCCAAAGTTTGTTGCAATGGTTTTTTACCAACAGCACCTTATTTTACTGAAACATCTCTATAAAAGTGTTTTGCTGAGAAGCTGTAAGAACTGACTGGTAGTATTATCCAATGTTACCTAACCAGACTCAAGTATATTCCCATTATTGATCTGGCTTTAAACATCAGTGCCTGCCCTGTGGGAAACCAGAATAAAAACTCTCTGGACACAGTAGGAAGCCTTTCTACTTTTCAAAGCTTCAGAATCACATCCATAATCAATGAATCTCTTGAAATTACTGAAGGAAAAAATCTGATTGTTTGGATGAAGTTCCAGTTTGTTGAAAGATGCTTAATAAGGCAAGCGGTATGAACTACGCATCCTTCCTTTGCTCCCACAGGTAAGCTGAACATGAAGCATATCTTCACAAAGATTTTTATGTTTCACAAGAAATGAAGAAAAAACAGCAGGAAGGAAACAGTATTGGGAACATTTTCAGAAATAAGACTTGGAAGGAAAGGCTGAACTTCAGCCTAGTCATTATGTATAATTAGAACAGAAATTATTATTCTGTTGTCTCACAGATGCCAATTTCATCTCTTGCTGCGTTTTCAGTCTTTTCTGTTCCACTGACTAATCAAAAGCCAGGTTAACAGCTGGCAGAAGCAGTATTCCTATAAAAGAGACAGATGTGTTTCATAGTACTTGATGTATCATGAATTGTCAGCAGCTCAGTGAGGATTCCTCACCTATAAAGGGTCAAAGGAGTTGTCTCTCCTCTGAGCTCAGTTTCAAAATGCAAATCCATGTATAATTCCATATTCTTCCCAGTGGAGAGAGACATGAGGGACTGAGAATGAATGTTTAACCTACATACAATGTAGGTACCCAAGGGAATCTTTTCATATTTTCTTAATTAGGTCAGGATCCCATTAAGAATTACTTCTACCTTCTCATTAATGTACATTAAAAGACTTTGGGCCTGCATTTCAGGTAAACAAACAGGCTGTCTATTTCGGAAAATCTAGTTTGGAGGGGAGATGTAATATTTTGTTTGTTTTGGATTCAGGAGGGATAGTTAAAGACTGGGACTTTGCTGCAGTGAAGACATGTGTTTCCATGAGCTTCTTTGTCTCCAAAATAGGTTGTTGTCATAAATATAATTCTGTATAAATAGATTTGCATCCTCTCATGAATTGAATTAGCTGGCTAACTAGCTAGATTTAGGTTCTGTTGTTTTGTCAGCAAATAAGCACTGAAATCCTGGGGACTGAACAGTTTGTTTTGTATTTGTTTTACTGCCTTAAGCTAGGCATTGAACTTTGCCCTCCTGGAAGTTTAATGCCGGTGATAAATAGGGAGAAGAAAAGAAACAGAAGGCATACGTCTAAATTAATGTTCAAAGACCGAACACAAGTAACTGCAATTCAAACCTGTACAGATTAACCTAGCAATACTTTACAGTCAGTCAGACCAACCCTCTGCATTGCCCATTGCCTGCTATAATTTTTGATTTCACTTCTTGCCAAGATTTTCAAAGAAGTATAAAGTCTTCAGAAAAGATAGGAATAGGATAGCAAAGTCATTTCACACAGGTTAATAGAGCTGCTCAACATTAAATTTTGTATCCATTTGCATCAGTAAAAAATCCTGAGGCTTTTATTTCCACAATTCATGCAAGAAAGTTGTTTTTATTCTCCCTCTGATGGGAATGCACATTGTGGCACAGTCTGAAGTTGCAGTCATCACTCTGCATTCACAGCACGCTGTCATGCCAATCCTCCCCTCCAGCACCAAGAATAAAAATGATAATGCTTAGGAATGAATCACTCAAATTACTTACTCAGAAGAAGTACTGCCAACCAAAACCATCTCTATTCCATCAGGTTTGCCCATGTTTTGAGTGACCTAACAGGGACTGTCACATGAACTTGGGTCCAACACAGTCTGAAAGTCAAATGAAACAAATGACACCACATTTCAAAGGGAAGTGGCTGAACAGAGAAACCAAGACAAATAGCCTAGAGAGAGTTATAACCTTTAGAACAGTACCAATCCACTCTTCTCTGTGAATATTTACTCTTCTTTTTTTTTTTCTAATAAATATGCCTTCCCACAGTTGTCACTATGCCACGCGAGATCACACAGTTCTTTTTTTTAGAACATATGGTACTTTTGCTACCTACTCTTTCTCTAGAACTCCATTTGGAAATGATGCATAAATACATCCTGTTTTTCTCAGCTAGAAGAGTCACCCTGCTCAATACTCTTCCTTATTAACACCTTTTCACTTGCTGGTGCAGTTGGATACATGAGAGGAGATATAACATTTTCATTTCATATCAGCAAGTGAGAGGTTGAGGTTTTTTTTAATTTCCTCACCAAATGCCAAGATGTCACGATGCTCTTAATGTTAGTATGCTAAGATTTCAGCTGTAGATCTCATTAATCCATCTGGGTCCCACCTCTATTAGAACACTTCCTTAACATTTTAGAAACTAACACAATTAAAATTTAAAATGAGACAAACATACAGGGCAAACCAAAGCTTTATTGCCACAATGTATGATTATACAATAAATTCAGAGTGGTTTTAAAAAAGTGTTGCAGTTATAAAAACAAAGAAAGGGGAAAGGAGTTTTTGCAACATCAGGATTTGTGTATTTTAACTATTCCAGTTCTTACTAACAACTGTGATAGGTAATTATTCACTATATTTTTTAAAATAAGAAATTTTCTTAATGAAATGCAAATTAACAAGTTTTTGACAAAAGCTTTTGACAAAATCTTGTGTAGGATCTGGCTTAAAAGTGTGTCCATCAAAAAAAACAAGTACAGCTCAACATTAAAAATATGCAACATTCAACAGAGTGAGATCACTTCTTTCATGACCAAGCATTGGTGCCTTCCCATGCTAACTGGTTCTTTCATGATGAAATTTTGTGTCACCAAAGATCAAGCTGTGAATCTAACTGGTGGTTTGAGCACTGTGACCAGTAAGAGCCCTTTTGTAAGAGTATTGTCTTTGTTTAATCTTAGAGGTCAACTGGAGAAGCCTGTTCCTAGTCAGCAGCTGAGATCCATTCATTTCAGATTTACCCCTGAGCATTTTCATGAGATGATGTTTTTTAAACTGCTGTTGCAAACACAAGACCTTCCACTGACTGATCGTATTTCTGTAGGAGGTCAAGCAAGATCTATCAGACTTCACTGCTGTAGTTCTACCCTTGTAGCACAGGGATAATAGAACACAGCCCTTCTTTCCTTTCCTCTCCACCCAAAACTACACTAGAATGTGCTTGCTTCAAGAAAGCATTTAAGCTTGCACTTATTAGTGCTTTCAAGAGCACTGCATTTCTCTGGAAACATTCTGAGCAGGTCTCTCTTACAAATAGTTGATTTTTTATTTTTAATTTATCAAAACTTTTAAAAATGTGCCATAACCACTCCACTGTAAACTTAGAGACAGAAAGACATTTGATCATTTTGTGTATTATCAGGCACATTCACATCCCCATTTAAATTCAAAGTCGATTATGCATGATGCCTCTCCTTTATCCACATGCCTTCATGTTACTGTGCAAAAACTACTTATCTGAACTTTCTGTAAAATAGTTAATCCCCTGTGTGGGGGTTTTTTCCCTCAAAGTCAGTGCAACACTTAAGGTCAGTGTCAGCGCCTGAGCCCTCAGTATCTTTCTGCACAGTAAGAAATCAGCCCAGAAATCACCATCATTTTAAGGAACTGATGTTTCAGAAGACACAGATTGGTAAGTAATTGATAGGAGGCACTAAGAGAGGCTCTTACCAGAGGACTGCCATACTTCTGAAACTGTAAAAGCTGCCATTGCACTAATAGTAGAACTGTTCAGCAAGCTAGCAGATCATATGTTTGTGTAGTTATTTTATATTTCTCTTACACTTTCACATCCAGGGTTTCAGATACATTTTTCTGTTAGCATGTAGGATGTGTGTGTTCAATAGTGAATCTTTCTGAAGAGAATATTGTCTGATTTATGTAACTGGTCCAACAGCTGAAATTACTAAATATTTGCTGACAACGCTGTATTCTTTAAGGCATTAATGTGTCCTTGTCTTGTACTTGTGGTTTCTAGTACGTGTCTCTCAAGAGCCAGTCTAAC
Organism: Oriolus oriolus; assembly: GCA_013400235.1. Classification (NCBI taxonomy): domain Eukaryota; kingdom Metazoa; phylum Chordata; class Aves; order Passeriformes; family Corvidae; genus Oriolus; species Oriolus oriolus. Next base: position 206,253 of record VXBT01008875.1, read on the forward strand.
CGTAGGGCTAGAAAACTGAGGGACAGACACCTTTTTCAAGTCTGAATAAATAACCAATGAAAAACTAAAAGAAAAACAGTTGTACTTCACATTTATATGCATGAGCTCTACATTCTTAAAAATATCTTTGTATTCATAAGTTTAAGACTCCTAAGAATTACATCAAGGGCATTTTGACAAGTTATTTTCCAGAGCTGCTAACCATTATTTCCAGTTTCAGTTGCTGCACTTTGTCAGAAAATAAAGGATTTCTTTTTAAATGTACTAGCAAAAATATACAACTTAAAATATAAAACAGTTCTGGCATCATTAACAAAATGTCATACTGAAAACTGAATCGGCATCTAGGAACCTGTGCTAATGAGCTGGAGTTAGTACTTTTCCACGGTATACTGCATTTGCAGGGTGCTGAAGGGTCATGTAGAGTTCACATGATCTACATAAATTGTGGAAAATTAATACGCTTTTGGAAAAATACAAGCAATTTAATAATAAGTGATATTGAGCTGTCGGCATTCTTTTTCTACTTCTTCTGCCATTATATTTTTGAAGAAAGAGGCAAGTGTAAATGATGTTTGCTAGATTCCCTCTTATAGTCTCACTGAAAGCCATTGTATTATACACAACTATAAACAAATAAAGAGGACGTTGCACAATACTAATATAAAACAGAGTGGAAACTGCTATGGAGATGTTAATCTCCAGTGTTCTGAGAAAAATGAGAGCTCGTTTCGTGCAAATAATCGAGCTGAAGCAGTGACTGAAACAAATACAGCTATAACAGCATCACTGCAAGAGAGGGTAGAGGTAACACACTGGGTTATTTCTTCAGCAAGTTTGGCTAAACGTCGTTAGCAGACAAAGAGTTTTGTTCGCATAAATTAATTACTCAGATTTCTTTTCTGCTGGAGCACGTGAAGCTGAAGTCGGCAACTCCCATGTAGAGAACAAAATGTCTCCTCTTGTTGCAAGCATACATCAAAGAAAACACTGGTATGGTTGGTTTTGGTTAAGTACCCACCATTCTTTTAGGTATTTTTAAGAAAAAAGAAATTAAATCTATATGTTTTGTTTTCCTTATAGTAATAGAAGTTGTGGAGGAGATTAAAAACCTCATCCCAAACTGTCATCAAATTGTCCTTTTTTTAATGCATTGCTGCTACACACCCAACTGCCTGTGTAGGCCCTGTCCCTCTTGCGTCAGAGGGCGCACAGTGTCCACACTTACCCACCTTCCAACCAAGCTCACACATCCTTGCTGTCTCTGCATTGCCTATACCTCTTCACAGTCAAGAGGTTCTCATTTGGTTCAAGCAGGAAAGTCTTTAGCAGTTTCCTGAAAGACTCTGCTGTGAATCTCAGCTGAGATCCTGTTGTACCCATTACCTGCTCTTGCCTAGGAGGGTCAGTGGAACTGCAGCATTACAAAAGCCTGCTTCAAATTTAAGGTATTTCCTTGTGGTCTCCAAAACAGAGTGAGTTTAAAGTGATTGCCCACAAATTATTCTACAGGGAACTCCTGATGATAGTGTTATTTCCCTGGCATACACCACTGTTTCAGTTACCAGTGCGGATGATCTGATCCCACACAGATACCACTCTTCTCAATAGGTTGTGGCATCAGGTCTTGAAGTCTGACCATTAGAGAAGTGGGAGCTGCTCGCAGAGCTGACTGCAGCCTTTTAATTTAGAACTGAGATCTGTTGTTTTTGAGATGGGGTCACCACAGGAAACAGGAGACTTTGCTCAAACGTCATGCAAGGTGAAAAAAATGAAAGGCAAATGATGGAACCCAAAATATGAATTTTCTCTGTGTGACTAGACAGAGGGGACTTCCAGTAAGACAGACAAATCAGCTCTTTCCTTTTTCAGTTCCTGGTCCCCAGTCTTTCACATCAGTGTGTTCCAGCGCGAATCCAGAACATACTGCTGGGAACAGTTTCTTCAGAGGGATGCTGTGAATAAGTTAGTGCTAGGAGTGCCTGTCTGCACACCACTTTGCGTACTGTTCCTACATGCAGTGAGCTACAGGGTACAGTTTTGGTGCCCTTGACACAGGTCTCTCACTACTTCAGGTACCACGAACTGGAAAAAAGCACATCAAATAGTAGTAATGAACCTCTGTGAGCTTCACGGTCAGACTCAGTGCAGGCAGAAATTATTGTACAAAATTCCTATCTGTGCATCAACATGCACAAGGGAAGGCTGACTCAGACCAGCGTCACACAGTTCAGAACTGTCTTTGCTACACTGCAAACAATGCCTTCTGGGAAGTGTTATTCTGAACCACTGTATGCTGAGACAAGCCTGTGGTGGACTAACCCAACACAAATCTCTTACACCCAGACAGCAGAGACAGAACTCCTCCTAGCCAGTTGCCTCTCTCCTACATCTGCTACTGTAATTTTCTCTGCTTACCTTTGACTGCTAGTGTGAAGTTCTGAGTGTTTGCTGAAACACAAGCCCATTGTTTCCTGCAAAATTTGTTTTCTTGATAGAAAGGCAAGCTAATTTTCCTTTCATTACTGCAATGTATGTTATTATAACTATCTGAACAGTCTGTAACTGATAAAACATTTGTCAGTTGGAAACTCTTTCATTTAATCTTGTTTTCTTCTTTGATGGGTTTTATTTGTAAGGGGAAAAAAAAGCAATGATAGATGAAAACCCATCATTGATAAAGGCACATGTAGAGAACTATTTATTCTTTCACTATCCAGTTTTATGTGCTGAAAGATTCTAGCAAAATAATCTCGTATTCCACTTTTTGTTGATGAATGAATGGCTTCATTTGCAACAACCCCCTACTTGCATTCCATTCTGAACCCTGGTTTTATTTCCAAGAGTGAGATAGGCATAGTGACGAGTAAATTATACTGAATCAGAAGTAAATCGTTTTCTTCCCACTCAGGCATGTGGATATGAAAATGTACTTTTAAGGTTTTTACAGAACAGCAGGAATATTTGTTGAGCCATTTTGAACTGCTGAATTGCTGCAATTATCTAAAATGGCACAGAAAAGTTCTGCTCCTCCTCCATAGGGTTTAACAGGCTGCCATGCTCATGGCATGTAAAGAGGCATTTGTTTAAATAGCCGTGGTGCAGCGCTCTCACCATGGGCTGCCAGCAGCCATGCCTCGTGCAGAGTAACACAAAACACGGAAGGCATTGAGCACCAAGGAGCAAAGAGCTCACCACAGACACAAGGCTGGGAGCAATGAGCACTGCCAAGAGCTGCCACGCTGCTGTTAGGCAGAGGGCAGGTGTGCAGCAGCATCCCCAAAGCAGCACAAGGGTGGGCACGCTGCTCTGTGCCAGGGACGGGACATACACTGAGAAAGGGACTGTCTCTTCACCCAGGCATGCCATCCTAGGCCACTGTCAGCACCAACACCCAGCACTCCTGCTGAAAGGTGGATTGTGCCAACAGGCCACAGAAACATTTCTGCTCCCAGTGTTATTCAGAAGGACATTGTTCCCAAATTAGACTGATTTAACCCACTACCTCATCTCTGCACTCAAGCTCCACAGTGGAGCTCCTCTTCTGGGAGGAGCAGAGAGCCTGGGGCTATTGTCTGTAATTGAAGACACTTGAATGTTTGGCTGTAAAATACTCAAAGGAATAGCTCTTACATCAGTGTTGTACAAACCATGTTTATTAATTATGGTGGAACTTCTAAACTTTAAACAATTCTTTCTTAAAGCAATGAATCCATGTGAGCACTTTAACATTTGTCTTTGTACCATTAAAAACCCAAAAAATATGACAAAAGAGAAATTCTGTACAACTTGGTTTTCAAAGTATGGGAACATCAACCATCTTTAATCCAGTTATGTAATTTGTCATTCTTGATTTTCAGTTTACTGAACTGTTCAAGTTAATTCAACATCATGTGTTTGTACCAGTAGCTCAAATTTTACTCTTACTTTTCTTCATTCACTGTATAACTACACAGTTTGGACAGGTTTGTGCTATGGAAGAAAGAGAAGAGATCATCAAACCATGAATGATGATAAAAAATACAAACAAGTTTCTAAAGTGGATAGCAGAAATTCCTTCTCAGGAATATTGAAAATTGAATTAGTTGCCTTGAATAGCATTTCCCTGGAGAAATCTTCAGTTTTACAAGAACAGTATTTTGTCCTCTCTGAAACACTGATAAAAATTTCTGCTCTGTTCTATTTTCAGCATGAACTGTATCTGTTCATGCCCAGACGGAAAATGTCCCTGTGCCAGCACCCCACCCTGCAGTGACAGTGTCATGGGGAGGAGCACGGATGCCCAGCCAGACAGCTTCTGTGGTCTGGCAGGACTGGGGCTCTCCCACTTTAGCCTCAGACCCTGGCAGCCCACCCAGCCCATCTCTGTCAATCCCAGGGCATCTGTCACTTATCTTTGAGAATAATACGAAGATTCATCTCCATCATCCAGTCCTATTCTTGCTTCAGCAAAATTTTCTGGCAGCTCCAGAAGCACCAAATTGCTCACTATAAAAAGCCAATGTCTTAGTATCACATAAGTGCCTAACAGCTTTTAAATTAATTTTCTCAGTCCTTTTGCAGGTTAGCTTGTGGATATGAGTCCTTCAGATAGATTTCTTTCCAACAGATTACTTCACTGATTAAGAAATTCAGTATAATATTACAGATGGCATAAGTGACACAAGAAACCAACTAGATTTTTGACAACCAAGAATCTAATTCTCACTGGCATGACAAGACAATTGGCTTCCCACTAGGCACCAGCTTTTAAATCTATAGTCCTATTTCTCAACTGTGCTTGGGGGAACAGTTCCTGCTTCAGGATGAAGATGACAAAATATGCTGTTATATTTTCTGAAATAATAATTATTTTAGCACCAAAATCTATAGTTTATTCTAGTCATAATATTGTAAGAGTGAATGTGGTAATCAGGCACCTGGCACTTCGAACACATAAGCAAATCATTCAAAAATTACCTCTGAAGATAAATATTTAAGACAGATGAAAGAAAATAGTTCTTTTACCCTCTGAAATGTCACATTTTTAGTTTTTCCCCTTTTCTGTTTCGATGCAACTGAGGGCTTTCCAATTCTATTACACACATGCAGAAACAAAGAGAAACAAACTCCTGACCAGCGATCTTGCAAAGAAATCATTAAACCTTCAAGGAAGTTTATGCTTCTCTGTTTCTTTTTCTGCAGCATTTACAGTTCATATAAGTAATTGGGTATTGAAGCCCAAAGGAGTAGTCTTCCTGGAAGACTCATTTCTCTGATTAATAACTCTATTTTGGAAGACAAATGTTTTTTATTTGAAAAGAAGTTTAGACAAAAGTGGCTTCTTTTTCTACGAAAAGCTGTGGCAAACAAACAAAAAAAATGTTGACTGATCTGAATTCTTTTTGTATGCAAGATTATTATTTCCAGACAAATTATATATTTAGTAAAATGTTGCTGACTTGTTTTACATACCAGATCTGCTAAAATGTTAGTGATAATCAACCCAAGCCATCCTATGACTCTAAGATAACAAAGGACAGAAAAAAACTAACCAACTTCCTTGTCCTTGAGTCAATGGAAAAGCCCGAAATAGAACTGAGCAGGGCCCAGCCTATGAGTGGCATCTCAAATACCAGAATGAAAAACGGTTGGAATGACTGGCATCAAAAGCCCTCATGGGTAGTTCCCACACAATGGCATCCCCTGGCGAGCAGGAAATATTTCCATTATCTAAGATCCTGTTGCATGGCAACAGCCGGTGAGTGTTGACTTGTTACCAGTACCCGCTGTACACCGGCGTGACATCGCCAACGTAATCAATGTTCATTTGAGGCAGCAGAAGTCCAAGATTACTTTTAATCTGCAAATTAGGCTTGGATTTCTACAATTTAGCAAATAGATCTCAAATAATAGGGAGCAAGGCTCAGCTATTAATCACAGAAGCTCTTTAATCCATGAGAAAACATGCAATAAAAATGGCAAATGTTTCAGGGTGGATAAATTATGAGATATTTTGTCATTATCAAGTTGCAGATCATGAGTCATGCTATAAAGACATTTTTTGAGCCTGTATAAACAAGAATTATATTTTCTTAATGCCAAGATCTAGATTTTGATCTGGGGTAGCAGCATCAGATGTAGCCATCCCAGTTGATGCAGCAGAGGTTAGTTACACATGCATCTATTCACTGCATTGACAATAGGAACTTTTGAGTTGACTCAGAGTTCCAAAACTCCATATAGAAGTGAGTTAATGAGATGAAAACGTATTTCAAGCTAAAATCTTGGGTCTGGCAAGTCCTTAATATCTCAGACAGAGGAAAATTTGTAAGACTTAAATGCCTGTTGTAAATGTGTTTGTCTTTCTGACCTGTATGTACATCTTTGCATTCTCAGCAATCTAAAAATCTTATTCAGTGAAAGTGGCTGTGTAAAAATAGCAGCTCTGCCAACACACTTCCTACCTGTATTTCATCTCTCTGCATTACAAATACAAGAAATACATTCTCAAGAAAAGCTAAAATCCTTCCAGAAGTGTGGGCTGTCATCCTCTGTTTCATGTATTATGTTACATGAATGAGAGATAATTGTCTATGTAAGTACTGACTGCAAAGTACTGACTTTTATTATTAAGGTAGAAAAGACATCCATTTGGATTTCAGATCCTTGATTTTCAGCACTAACAGATAGGGAATAAAATTCTTCCTATGCACAAGTTAGGCAAATTTACTGTGAAATTAATAAAATAATCTGCAATGCAGCCTTTCAGTTTCACGTAGTGTAATAAACCTGCATGTAAAAACAGTTAGACTTCAAAGATCACAGCTCATCTCTGGGGGGGGTTTGGTATCCTGGTACCCAGATGAATGAAGGGACATTAAAGAAGATTTTGTAATTTAATTCAGAGATCCTTTTCATGGTTCAGTATAGATGAGTGGAAGAAAAAGGAGGGAAAATGAAGGAGTTTACTTGAGTAATATTCTAACCACCCCTTTGATTCCCTATGTGTTTCTGCGAGTCTCTGAGAGGAAGAATATAGCAGAACCGACATTCCTGCCTTCTCTGTCGAGCTGTGTGTGATATTTGGCTGAAGGATATCTGCAGAGACGAGGGTATGAACAGAGTCCAGCCCTAAAGTTGAGGGGAGGGGGCCTCTGTCTGGGACCCAGTTCACCACAGCTGCTCCAGGCTTCACCATAGTTAGTCCTGGCATCAGAACCACTCAAGGAGAGTCCCAGGAGCTTTCCCCAGGGTGCTGATCAGCATCGCTGAGCAGCCACCAAAACCAGGGGATGTGAGGCGCAGAGGGTGCCTGCACATGTCCCTGGGGAGGGGGCTCAAATTATCCCCACGGAGAGTACAACCACACAGCCCCCATGTCAGAATGCCATTTGGGGCTTGCCTTGGTAAAACAGCTCGGAAGGATGTGTCTCCTGCAGTCCACTTACCTAAACTGTTTAATTTGAAGTGAATTTTCTCATCTGAGAGGAGGAAACTTCAGGCCCAAAGGGCTTAGATACCTGCAGGGACTTAACAGCTCTGCAAAACTAATGAATAGTCTAAAATAGGGCTTCCCCCAGTGGGAATTGTTCTTTTTTTGCCATAAAATATATAAATATTAATTGGACTTGAGGTTTCAACTCTGTTTTTTAATTTTCTTTGTGAATCTCCTAGTCAATCGGCTCCACAATGCTTCCCTCTCCCCAATGAATCTTTAATTATTCTGCAGGAAATAGAAGAGATTCATTACCTTTCTTATTCTTAATACTAAAATAAATTCATTAACAGGAAGAAATGGAGAGGGATTAATTTTTCCCCAAAGGGAGAATGTGAAATGAGTGGAATATGAAACATATCAGATATTAAACATGGGCATTTATACCAATTTTCAACTAAAAAGTATCTATTGATTTCATCAGAGTACATCTGAGTTCAGACTTTTAGGAACAAGACCAGAACTGGTACTTAGGAAGACAGTACCAGAATCTGGATTTAACCATGAGGTCAAGTGAGAAGCTCTTTCCTTAGGCATGGTGGAAGTCTGTCTCCCCCATAATTTTACAGCTTCTTCAAGGGCTTTCTTTATGTTTCTGACCTAAGTGACATGAATTGTCAGCATAAGAGAGGTTTTAGAGACCAAAGGAAGGATAGTATAGGTAATTCAGTATCAAAATTATACTAATACGATAAGGCTACTGGTTACACCTTGAGGGAAAAATCCCCATGGCCTGGTAAAGGACTTTGTAACTTTTTCTTGTCTTTGCCTCTCTCACTCTAAGTCACATCACTACACACCCACCATTGCAAGCTCGTGGATTATCAGTGAAAACTCCAAAATGAAACCTGTTCCTACAGATCCTGTTTGAAACCAGTTATTAAAAATGCTACAATCTACTTGTGTGTTTGTGTGCCCAAGCAGAAACCCACAGCAGGGATGTCTGTGATTATCACTCAGCTCACAGAGATAGGCATGTAAAGGTATTTTACAAAGGAGTAGCTCCTTTTCTCCATTTTCCAAAATATTACAAAATACCACAACTGGGTATTCTCATGTTGTTAACATTTTCTTGGTGATGTCTAATTAATATGGATAATAAAGAATTATAATGGTAATCAATTATGACTCTGCTTGGTATTACATTTCTCACTTTAAACCTCCTTTGTAGGCATATGCTCACACTAATGTCTTCCTCAAAATTTTGTGCTCAGGATCCCATCAGCTAAAAAGCTTTGAGTCACCTGGGTCATGTTTCATGATTCTACAGAGCTTAGTTCTCATACCCTCAAATCTCAAATTACCTGGATCTGACTTGACTTTCCAAGATCACAGTCACTCTTCTTTCTTCCCCTGGTCAGGCACTTCTCATCAATGAGAATTCTTGAAAACAACACAGTTGAATAAAGTTGAAAAGAATAACTTTGAAGAAAAGGAGGACTACGGGAATATATAAGAGCCTGATGATTCAGCTGGGTCATACTACTTTTCAAGTCCCCTCCCTCTAAAAACGTGTCACATGCATCTTCTCTCTATTAAAACTCAATGCAACCAAGAGTGTTACAAGTAAACATGAGAGAACCTGAGGAGGTTAGGAGCCTGATTTCCTTGAAGCATTAATTGGAAAATAGGTATACATGTTCGCTGTTAAAGCAGATGTTATGTATCCTACTTTGGGCTAATCAATTGCATTTTTGTGTATGTTTATCTTCCTTATAAAAACAAGATTCCACAATCTAAATAAATATCTCAGTAATTGCTTGTTATAGTTACATTGCAAATGGAAGAATTCATCTGCTTTAAACTTCCCTGAATGCAGAATTTAGTACAGAATGTGCCATTCCTTCACAGAAGTGAAAAGAAATGCTCAGTGACAGTGTTTATGGTCCATTGCACATCATAGAAAGACAGCAGGAAAACTCTTCTCACTGGAACACTTGTTACAGACACATAGAAAGTTACTTAAAGGGAAGAGAAGATACATCACTAGCACTCAAGATGATAGTTCTGAAACAATTCTAACAAAATATTGATTGTCCAAAAAGTAGGGAAGAAAAATCAAATTATTTAATGAAATAAGGAAAAAACAGTCATGCAGATAGCTTCTGCAGATGTAAAATTCAAGAGAGTGAGTAAAATTTTGCTGAATATGCCAGGACAGAAGTATTTGATTACGCTCTCTTCCAAAAACATAGCAATTATTACACTGATAGACAAAACCACAGAAATATAAAATAATATGTCCTTGTGACCCAGAAATTTTCTGTAAGAACTGTTTCACACGCTTTTTCTCTTGGACCTTATCACTGCATCTGTCCAATACTGCAGGGACTGTTGTTATTCCTATCTACAAGCTGCTCATTAGTGGATGGAAAGGATTGAGCCTAAAGCGAATAGTGACTTCACACTCAGCAGCAGGAGTGTCAAGCACCTGAGCATGGATGGAATACAAAAGGCCTACAGTGATTAGAGAAGTCCAGAAGCATCTTTAAGGTCAAGCTGGGAAGATATCCCTCAGGTCCACAGGCTTCCCTGGTTGTTTCTCCAGGGAAAGTGAGCCAGGAGCTTAGGGCAAGGGCAAGACAATAAGGCAAAAAGGCAAGTCTGCTGCCAGTCAAGGGGTACCAGTCAAAGGGTTCGAACATTAGTTTGAGAGCAGCTGGGCTCAAGGTTGTGAGCACTCACACCTACATTATAATTTAGGGCTGCGCTGGAGATCCTAGGCTGCCAGTGCCCTCAGCACGGCACTGAGCTGCCTGCCTAGAGGCGCAACTCTCTGCTACAGTAATACCACCAGAAGGCAAAGAATACAAGAAAATATTAGCAAATCACACCCTGCTTAGAATCTGTAGAAGTTATCTTTTCTCCTCTTAGATGTCTTCATCTTGAAAAGAGAAAATCTTCCAGAAATAACACAAAGGCAGCTGTGCAGCATATTTATTAGGGTCAGATACACAGATTCAAATGACCACTTGAAAGCCAATAGCCTTTTCTGAGATTTAGAGGGGTCAGATTCAGTACTTTGAAGTTTATTTTCTTCCTGAGTATTTCAGCACTCTCTGTTCCCTGGGCAGCTGAGAAGAGAGCATGTATAAAACCTCAGGAGGAAAAGAAATAGGCTGTTGGACATTTCCCATTCAACTCCAGGCCAGCTCAGAAAAGATCTAAGCAAACCTTTGGATTTTCAACACTTGCCTAAACTGAATTCTCAGATTTTGAAGTTTGCTCATTACTTTATCAAACTGAAGTCGAATTTATGTTTCATACTCATATACTGTGTAAAAACTTCAGAGGACTTGAGAAAGTAAAAATAAGGGCTGAATGTGGTTATGAAATTCTGTTTCCTTCAAACATACTCCTAATGGAGCTTGCTGAGTTCGTCAAGGGGCTCCACAACAGTCGCTCTGAGTACGACAAGCTCTTTCTGTACCACAGAATCACAGAATGAACTAGGTTGGAAAAGACCTTTGAGATGGCCTAACACCAACTCATCAACTAAACCATGGCACCAAGTGCCACATCCAGTCTTTTTTTAAACACGTCCAGGGACGGTGACTCCACCACCTCCCTGGGCAGACAATTCCAGTGCCCAATCACTCTTTCAGTGAAGAATTTTTTCTGATGTGTAACCCCAACTTCCCTTGGCACAGCTTAAGACTGTGTCCTCTTGTTCTGTCAGTGAACAGGTGAAAGTAGAAATACCAAAGTGGTGAAGGTAGAAATGCACACCTATTTAGAAATTTCCTTCTAAATAACCAGTCCTACACCATCAGCAAAGGCCCAATATTCATTGTATTACATTGAGTATATTGAAAGTACGGAAATCAGCTCAGACAGTTTCTCCACTAAATATGCAATTGCACTTAGCAAGTTGAAATTGAGAGGATTTCAGAATTTCATACTTTCCTAGATGGCTTTTTGAAAGTGCTGGATTGCTAGTGCACAATAAAAATCATTCTGAGCACACATCACAGGACAACAGCTCTAGGGAGACTGCACTATGAAGCAACAAGAAAACTGTTGAAAATTAGACTATATTGAAGACCTTTTCCAGATGATAAAAAATAATGATACAGACTGGTTTTAATTTTAGTTTTATATAACCTTGCATTATGTTACAAGCTGTAGCCCAAGAAACACATCACATGTGCAGACTCCTTGCTGTAAGGATTGCTGTGGGTCACCCTCCAGACAGATGAACTTCTCTGAATCTGAAAGCTCCTTTCCTTCCTAAAATGTCCCATTGACTCTTCTGCCACCCAACCACATCTAATCATCTGACAGACTGGGAGCTGAGGGAGAAGTTGTGAGAGAGTTTCATCAGTTCTTCAAGCAGCAGCCCATTCCCAGGTCTCTTCTGGAACAAGGCTGCACAGTACCTCAGAGCTGGACACATCTGCATAAACCAGGCACTGCTGGGAAGCACCAAAATGGGTGAGGGTACTGGGTGTAGCTGGTACAGGCAGGGTCTCCCACTGACCCATCTGTTGGCACCATCCATTTTTCTGCCACTCAAGATCAGAGGGGAGAAAAGCCTCTTTAAGAACAGTGGTCAAACTTTGCTGTTCTCTCCTCTATGGCTGTTAAACCAAGGAAAAAAGAGATTATCTTCACTGCAGCATTGTCAGGCATTTCATTTACTATTTCTCCTAAAAGCCTGTTTTTCAGTAGTCCTTTAAAGAAGCTTATGATATCTTCTTGGATTTTCCTTCAGGCCTCTTCCTTTTGCTGCCTGCAACAGACCTTTTGTTCTTATTCTATTTTCTGCCTTCATACCAGCTTAAACTCATTTTGTACTACTTATACCTCCCCACATCAACATATGAATAGGTATTTCTAATCTCCTTTGTGACTGTAAAGAAACATCTAAATATAGCCTCAGTGAAATCAGATTCTCAAAGCTATTGTTGGTTAAATATTGACCCAATGATTTTTATATTATAGTACACCATCCACACTTACTGAAATCAATACCATATGTCATGTTTCCAGTACTGCGTCAGAATTTTGGGTAAAAAAAAGTACCTTTGGTCACCCATGGTTTGATGATATCAAGAGTTTCATTTTTTATGTGAATTTCCACTATAACTGGAAGGATAGGCAGGTGTGGGCCCCCATGTGGATTTGTATTCAACAGAGTCCTTCTGATAATGAATAAGCTTGGGGATTGCAGGGGTGGAGGAGACTGAGGTGAATATTTCATCTTCATGTTCTCTTCCCAATGCCAAAATACCTCTTTCGTGGCTTTCTGCCAGAGCTATGCTTTCCACATTCAATAAGAAACACCAAGGGAGGAAGCTTTAAGCACTCTCTTAACAATGAGGTATGCCCATTCAGGCACTGGAGCAGAAAGCATGCTGGAAAAGGCTGGTTTGAGGTGATGAGGTCTACAAAACTTCTTCATACAAATAATTAAGCTGGGGAGAAAAAAAAGTAATTGCAGCAAAATTACATCCACCTGTATTCTTTTCCAAGATTCAAATTTCCCTTTCAGGAAAGGAAACTTGTCTTACTTCAAATATATTGCTAGCAAAACTAAGACCATTATCTTTTTGTGAAAATGACAGGAAAAAATACAGATTCTAATTTTTATTGTAAAGGATGTGATATTGTGGAAAGGATATTCCCCGGATAGATAGAAATTGCAAGAAACCTTTGTTAGAGTAAAAGCAAAGAAATATATGGAAATTTTCAAATGTTAAAATATTTCAACTCAGTTTCTTATGAGTCCCTTTTAGAACTATTCATGAATTAGCCAAATGACAGCCTTATGATAATCAAGAGTATGCAACATTCATTTGATCTCATCAGTAACTCCTACTTAGATTAAACATGCATTTCTTTCTGTCCTGTATCTCCTCTCAAGGCAGTACACTTTCCTGCCTTGCAGCTGTTCTATATTTATTCCACATTTTCCACATGGTCGGCTCCAGATTTCTATTATAGTCACAGCACTGCACAGTGTTTGGGGTAAGATTGTATGTGCTTTTATCTCACAATTCTCTCTCTAAATACTTAGTCAAAGGTACAGGATCTCCACTTTCCTTCTTTTCCATTTGCACTGAAAGTGAGAACAACCTGCAGACAAAGATGTGGAAGTGATGGGCTGCAAACAACTCTGGTGCTCGAAAGGTCCAGGGAAATTCTTCCCTTCCCATATGCTGCTGCCTGCACAGGCAGAGGCAGGAAAAAGATCAGGAAGGAGAACACAAACTGCAGGTCTCTGTCACTGGTACTACCTTATACCTTCTCCTGCCTTTCAAATTGTAACTAACATCCAAATACCCTTTTACGAATGCATCTAGTTTTCATGTGCATGCTGATATTTGTTCCCACACTGTTCTGAATTATAAAAGTGACCAAAACTCCCACTTATTGTTAGCACTTGGCAGCACCGACCATGAGCATGTTAAGTTTTATACTGTAGAGATTTGCAATTTTATAGAGTTCTGTGCTGGATAAAAATCTTATGGCTGCCAATCCAGCTGTAATGAAGGGGAAATGCCAACATATAGAAAGATTTTATTGAAATGTTTATAACAGAAATCATCAACCATCTACCATCTCAAGCTGGGAAGCAGAGAAAGCTATGTATAAATCAATGCTTAATTCAGAAGAAGCATCAAGACTTTATGCAGCACAATCTGTACAGCTCATGAGGAACAAAATATGTCAGGCAGCATTAGCAACAGGTAATTCCAAGATCTGTGGCAAGCTGAGGCACCACGTTATAACATTTCTCCCAATCCACAGCTCACCATGAGCACTGGCAGGCAATCATCGTGGAAATTGCCACAGGTATTATAAATGGGAACACATACAGATAAGTAATTTCCCTGCCCTCCATTAAATATCAGCCCAATAGGTTTAGGGTGATCTTCATTTGTGAAAGTCAGGTATGGTCAAGGTCCTGTCACAAAGGACTGCAGCAGCATCTCCTAAGCCTTTAACCTGCAGGACGCACCCCACCATCAGCCCCACTGCTATTGCTGTGACTGAGTCCGCCTGGCTGGCTTTGGCTTCAGAACCAGCAGAAAAGGAAGACAGTCCCTAAATGACAAAAGACATGTACAAACTTTGGCAGTCAAATTATCACATGAGAATAAAATTCTGCCTTGTCCAGGGAGAGCAAAGTCGTATCCCAACAGGACCCTGTGGGGTGTCACCCCGCATCCATCAATCTGCCCTTGTGACTTTGATCACCCATGAAAACATTTTGGCAAGCTCTTCCAAGAGGCCTTCAAGCACATGTGTGCCATCAATATCTTTGGTATCCTAGATGCTCTGAGAATAGCAAAGCCTGAAATCCAGCTCTTATTTACAGCACAGCATGGTACCCAAATTACTAACAATGGCAGTTTTTGTTTTATGCCTTCTCCATCATTACCTTGACAGCTGGTCTTCCACGTTCAAAAACACTTAGAGACCAACACTGAGCAATCTGGCAACAAAACTAGCAATTCATTTCTGTGAATTCTGTGACTTCCCTTGTTTACATTCTGAGGCTCTCAGACACCAGTCAGGCATCCCACCTATCTCCGGAAGGGCTGTCTGCTCATGTCAATGCTACAGAACAATTATTGGTGACCCTGCACCTGCAGAATGATGCAGTCTGTAGACTGTGCTGTTTCTCCTGCACTACCGATTCTGCTGTGCACATGCCTGTAGGAACACACACAGACTGTCTGAATATACCAAAATTCCTTAATTTTCATCTTTCACACATGCTGTACAAGCAAAAGGATATTCCAGAGCATTCGTGGATATAATCGCCTGGATCACGCAGTGCTGAGCCGCCCCTTTTTCCTGGCTGTGATGGATGCACAGAGGTGAGCAGTGTGCTGAGGCACCTGCAGCTCAGACACGTGAGTGCCATCAGGCCTGCTCTTGGGGCAGGAAGCTCTGCTTTGCACTTTGGTCAGGAGGATGGGAGGAGTCCCCAGTCCCAAAGCCAGCATACTCAAGGTACCCACTTCATGAAGGCATGAGAGTTGGAAAAGAGATGTTTTCACAGCTAAACTCACATCTTAAACTGGCAAGGGTTTTCTATCTCAGCTCCTCTCTGGAGATTCATAAACCACTGGCAATGCCTGAGTGAAGTGAATGAGCAAACTCTCATTCAATTCAATGAGTCTTGGATCTTTATTCTTAACCATTTATCAAAGAAACTTCTTGAGCATTTATAGCTCAAATGTCAGCCATCATGGAGACAGAGAGATAAAGCAAAACTGATCAGTATCTCTTATGGTTGCTTCAAGGTTTCTAAAAGTGTTCTTTTGTGCTCCATGGTAGCTTTTTTATGAAAGAAAAGGATTAAAACCAAGAATCCTTGATTTTATGATGTACTTTGTTTTCCAAAATCCTTCTCACACCAGGCTCCTGCAGACAGTTAGCTGCAAAACAAGATGCTCTTCACTCTAGATAACAGCAAAGAGCTTTTCCCAGGGAAGTAATCTGTTACACGCTGAAAGACTCCAGACATACAGAGGCAGCACTGGAGTAAGATAAACATGCAAAATCCATACGAGGTTATCCTCAGATGAATTGTCAGTAGTTACCACTCAGAGAGAGGCCTCAATTGAGACATAACTGGTAACGATATCACTGACTCTAAGTGTGCTGTTGTGCACAAAATTGTTACTTTCAGATGAGTCTTTTGGAACAACTTCAGCAACTTTCTTCACGAGAATAGAGAAAAAATTTTAATTAGTCAAAAATTATATCTGAGTTGTCAGAAAATCTTCAGGTGTTTATAGAGGGAAAAATGGAGAAAAACTGGTTCAAACTTAGTGCAGAAAATTCACCATATTTTTGAGTATTTGTTTCATAGGAATATGAGGAATAACTCAATATTTCTGAGTAGATCTAGACTATTCTTTTAACTTGTACAATTTAAAATGCTAAATAAATGAGTTAGACAGTAACATTCCTCATTTCATTCTACCTATTCATTTATTATGGTGAAAATAAGTATTCAAATGGAGAAGTTAAGCAAAAGTATGCTTACTTTCTGATTTCCCACTTGTCCAAAGGAGAGTGATAATTTTGGGATATCTCTCAGCAGCAAATGAATAAGCAGGCAATGTGTTTCTTTCAGAAATTCCTGTATACGACAGTGGTATTTTTTGGCAATAGAACTTCTACAAAATTGTTTCTCACAGTTTTAGCCTGAAAGGAAAAATACCACAGCACAGTAAAAAGCTGGTATCAGAAACCAAATTTTGTCACAGTGGTAGATTGTGAGAGAAAGTGCTTGAAACCTGTCATTTCACAGCACATGAGAGATCTGCTGAAAAGAGAGGTGGACTTTATCTCTTGAAGAAAAGCTACTTAGACATGACTGCTCCGTCATTTGAAGTTTTTCTTGCTTGTGCTGCTGAAACACTTAACGGATTTAACACTTCCAGAACGGTGCAATTTCTTCTGTAAATGGGACACTTTGCTCCTGGATAGAAATATACCCTTTTGAATTCACATTTTAAAAAAATACTAACAGGATAGAGTCAAATATATGGACAAGAATAAACCTGATGGGTTCAATCAGCAGCCACTTTTTGAAAGTAATGCATGTCCACATTATTATATAAACTATTTTTCTTCAATGCTTAAAAAAATCCATATTGCTAAAACCTATTCTTTAAAAGCATGTTGAAAAATATAGAAAGATTAATGGAATGTAATCACTTTTTGTAACAAAGCCTGAAGCTGTGATAAAAGAATCCATATTTCTCCTTCTGATCATTTGCATTTCCATTTAAAATATTGTATTGCTTTCCATTAAGACCTGTTCAAAGAGATGATCTAATTTTCACATTAGAAAACATTTATTACTGAATAGAATTCACAGCTCAGTGTAGAAACTTTTGTATTGCAAAGAAATTTAGGCGTCATGTTTGGAACAAATGTAAGGTTTATTAGAAGGAGTGGTACATTTTGATAGTTTGGGGTAACCTAAGAACATGATTTTCAGAAAGTATTTCTGTAGTTACACAGATTAATACACCGCATGGCTTTTATGTGCCATCAAGTTACAACATTACCATAAACATGCAATGACTGAAAAACAAAAGTCATATTCAAGTGAGTCTAAAAAGATCGCTATAAGGAAAGAGAAAAGTTTAAGAACTTTCCAAAGAGGGTTAGAGAGACCTGACTTTAAAAATTCAAGGTCTTTGAAATTATTTTTTTTCACAGAGCAAAATATCAGCAGCCATTAAAAAGCAAACTAAAGAAAATGGGTGGGTTTTTTGACTCTTAATGTCACTGAGCAGAAGAGAGGCAGGAACGCATAACTGCAGTACAACAAAAATGTCTGCCGCACATGAGGTCTTGGAGAGCCAAATCAATAATTTTTCTATTTCCTTGTCTGAAAACACTGGGAAACTAGAGGTGGTTAAACCACCTGCTAATGGCACAGATCAGAAAAGTAATTTCACCAGAAGTACAATTAATGCATCTCCTTCAGGTGAGGTGCTTAATTCATTTTCCCCAAGCTGGCCCTCCAGCAGAGGCTTGCTCTTGCTGCTCATTGCCTGCAGCCTGTGGGCACAAGCACCCAGCTGAACACCCAAGGGGCAGGTGGGGGGGACTGCTCTCCTCACCCGCTTAGTAACTCATCTGAGAACCCTAATGCTTAGCTTAGATTGGCAGCCACTAGAAAGGAAGGTGCTTAGTAACGTTCTGCAATCTCCAGTTCTATATGAAATTATTTTAACCTTTATCCCTAACACTGTGCTCACACTCAGTGCCAGACCAGGGATCATGCTGGAGAGGGTGTCATACCCAAAGCTCGCCCAGAGCTCATAATTGGCTGGTACATTCACTCAGTCAGGAGCTCCAGAAGCAGCCCAGAGCCCCAGCTATGGTAAACACCAGACCCAAGGAAAAAGTTTGAAATGCACATTTGGGGGGCTGATAAGGCGATGCTGCCCACTGACATCTCAGATGTTAAAATGACAGTGCTGCTGTGCCAGACATCATGTGTACTAACAAAAACCCCTGCACTTCCCCAGGCTTTATCTTGCTTGCATGTCCATCAGGAGTGGGTCTGCCAGAAAATACGGCCATATTTTGCAGGGTTAGATCTCATACAATACACCCACTGCTAGCACTTCCACTGCTCCGTCAAGCTTTACATGTGCTTTTGAAATTACTTGGTTACTTAAGTGCATTCACCAGTTCTAAGAAAAACAACATCTATTTTATGTGCAGCCTGCTTAAGCAATTTTTCCAGCTCAACCTCTCTCCCCAAGACAAAGGCCACCTTCCTGGCTGCCTGCCCACCTGCCTGGGCGGGCAGGGCTTCCCGCCCTGCTGTGTGAACTGGTGGCAGTGCTGGCACCCTGTGCAGCTTCTGGGCCGAGATGAATGGGGTTGATAGTCTACAGTAAACATCCCTTTTCCTATTATTATCACAGGCTGCATCACTGAGCACTCAGCTGCAGATTTCAAAATAACTTGGAAGTAAATGTTTTCTGTCACTATTATGAGTGCACAAGAGAGCAAAATTGCAAGCAATATGAAGGGTGCTGCTTAACCTACCAAACCCAACAGGCCAGGATACTGGCACCTGCCTTATGCAATGCACCACAGTAGTTATGAAATTTCTGAGACTTCCACACAAAATGGCATAAAAATAAGGAGAAGAAAGAACTTCAGGTGTGTGAGAGTCTCCTTTGCCTTCTTGCTAGTGGTGTTTGCTTCAGAGGAAATATATCTCAGCCAGGTCTACCCATTATATTCATGCATACTTAGTTCAGTAAGTACTCAAAGTGTTAGCATTTCAGCAAGAGCTGATACTTTCTAGGGCTTTTGTCAGCCATGTTCTTGGCATCACTCCTGTTTCATTGTTAGTGAGACTTTATGTACAGGACTTCTGCTATGATTCATGGGGTTTATATTCGTCTCTCCCAAGGACTAGATGTTGATTGTCAGAATAATTTGATTAGCAATTTAAAGTTTACACCAACTGTATGCCTTTGTTGTTTTCCTGAGGATGTCTGAATCTCTCCCAAAGCCAGCACTCATTCCCAAGGCAGAGGAATGTTTCAGTCTTTGTAATCAACAGCCTCGCAGAGGTGATAAAGCTCTCCTGGCACACAATGATTACCTCCAGCTCCCACAAAGATCAGTGTGAAGCAAACTGATGCCTGTTCTGTCCCCTGCAGACATTGTCTTGAAAGACAATGTGAGCATCAGGGTCTTTAGAGCTGTAGCACTCAAGGAGAAGCGATAGTGGGGCAGTGCTAGACCACGTGTCTCAGTTCTCAGTGTTAGAGGTACCTGCTTATTACCGGAAAGGCACAGACTTTCTGGATTCCCTGTGTTTAAACACCCTGTTTGAAACAGCCTCAAGAGAAGTTTTAATTCCTGCCAAGAGAAGGCAAAACATCCTTGACAAGGAGCCCGCCAAATTATTTCCCCAGGTTACTATACGACTTTTAAGCAAGATGTCTGAAATCCTGTTTGAGAGAAACCAATGTTAACAAATTGTATGGAAACATGTATACACACTCCCTCAGAAAACACATTGTAGAGGTCAAGAGCCCACCCTCCTTTTAAGCAAAACATGGCAAAAAATTTGGACTTCAACCCAAACAACCTGATTTCTCACATTTGCTGTCACTCATAATCTAGATCATGGACGCTTCTTCTGATAATAAATCATATAACATTCTAGAACTCTATGAAACAAGAAATGTATTTTTATAGGGTTTTTTACCAGTTGCTTTTTCACTTAGGTACAAGCCTAGCACATCTGGCTAAAGTATGTCATCATCCTCCAGATGTTTAAAATTGCTTGAAAGAGCCTTCCCCGAAAATCAGTACTGTGCTTTCAAACACATTGCCATAATTTTGCTTGTTGCCATAGGCAAAAAAATATTTTTCCAATTCACCTCTTTCTAAGAGCAATCTCTACCTCCTAAGTTCACTGTACATTAAGAAAATAATGACTGATTGATAAGCCATGAAAGATTTTTAAAGAATATAGAGGATACGGACAGCTGCCTAAATAGAAGACAGTCTTATCAGCTTATAAAGTTAAAGAAGTCTCTGTTCCAACATCTCACTGAAATCATGCCTTTTCTGCACTGAAACACATATTTGACTGTCAGCAGGGGGACAGTACCAGAAAGCACGGTTAAACAACAGACATGCATAAAATATAAATACAAACAATGTCTTCACCCTTATCCTCTATTCAGCATAATGCAGGTAGTTAACACTGTACCACAGCAGTTAAAAATAGGGAGATAGAGTTTTTCGGGTTTTTTTACCCAGAATAGTGCTGCACTTTATCAGGAAAAGTTTATGAAACAGAAATCCATGTAAAATAGCCCAAATATTCATTTTGCAATAAAGTCTACCTGGAGCAAGAGGAGTATATATTGTCCAGAAACATAGAGAACAAAATCAATGGGTTTATCTATAGTTTGCTGATTTAACTACATTTTAAACTCCTAGGAGAATAAATATATAATGGTTTCAAGCAAGCAGCAACCACCGTTGCAAGGATAGGAGCTGAGACTTAAACTACTGTAGAAGTGAAGCATTAACAACTTTATAGTGTTATTTTAATGTATTTTAGGTACTTTTGGTTTCCTAGCTATTTTCACTCAAGAGAATTAAGGATTGTAAAAGATAACTGCTGTTTTGTTTCATTATCACACATTTAAAGGTAGTGCTAGTGTTGTTGAGAATGTCACAAAACTAATTTCAATCACAGGAAGTGTTGGTGTTGATAATAGAGCGGATGAGATTCACGCCAAAATAAAGGCACAAAGCTATTCTAACTGTTCAAGTGTGTACCCAAGAAACCAAGAGCTTAAACTCAAGGGATAAATCACTTGCAACAACCTGAAACAGAATTCTTACTGAGCCATGACAGCTCTTGCAGGTTTGGCTGGTTTTATTCATCAGAGGAAGCAGTGACTTTGGCCCTGAAGTCAAACAAGAAGTCCAGCAAAACAATCCAAGAAGTCCAGGCTTCTGCTCTGACCTCAGCTGCTGGAAGCCAGCCTCCCCCTGTTATTGCTGAGATTCTTGTAAACTGAGAATCTTATTTCCAGATTCTTCAGTTTACAGGAATTGAACATGTTTGCACTTGAGCTCATCAGTGTAAGATGGCTGGATGCACACAGGCTGGTTTTTTCAGAAGGAGGAAGCCTTCTTTCAAGTCTTCCACGGGCACATTATGAAAACGGTAGATATACATTAGGTTATATCATTCTTGCCATCTCTGTGCAATTGCTTCAAGGCATAAAAATTCCTTCCTCTTCAGGTTCTCACAACACACCTGCTTGGATAAACCTCAATTTCTCTGAGAAAAAAAATTGTTCACAGAAACATTTTCCTTTGACCTGGGACTCCACCTTTTCCCCGAGGCAAACTGGCAAGGCCATGTCCTCTTCAGCTGTTCAAGCAACGCCCAGTAATCATAATTACAAAACAACGGGTTATTTGGGCTGATGGAGGTCTCTAGTGGAAAATCAGCAGAAACACAAGTTCATCTCCAAAATTCAAGATAAGATCAGTTCAACAGGGATAAAAAAAAGCACTTCCCCCTCACCCGTGAGGGCAGACAGCAGAAACTTTTTGCTAAACAATTTGCTCCACAAATAAAAAAGAACTTGGAGAATCATCTTCCTGGGCAGGGTGAAGCCTTTGTGGACATCAGAGGAGAGGTGTGATCGGGAGGAAGAAACACCCATTGTCATCTTACTCTTGGCAATAAATGATCAAAGAAATATGTCTTTGAAAAAAAGCCAAGAATTTCTGGATTTCTTCAAAATGCTGTAACTTGTGACCAGTAGCTCTACACTGCCAACTTCAGCTGATATAAAATAATTCCCTCATTGGAAAAGGTAATATTATATTTTAAAAAATGGTGAATTACACTATGGACATGAGAAATGTTATGCAACTATATAAATTACCATGAGCTTGCTAGTAATTTTCTTAATGGCCAAATTGCTTAGAAGCAACACATAAACATAAGCATAATCATGGCTGACAAACTCACCAACAGAGTGTGGTTAAGCATAGCAGTCCTGCTTGGGAATTGCTCTGTCAGCAGATGCAGGTGGATGTTCTACCTTCAGGTCCAGGTAGACATCACAGCAACACAGAAAGTCAGTCAGGAAAAGAAACCCCAAACCACACATGTGGAAAACTTTTTTGGAAAGTCATGTTATTCACCAAAACTTGCTGATTGTTAAGAAAGAATTACAGTGTAATTTACAACTATAAACCATACACATTCACCTGGGAAATAACTGCTCCCTGAAGATAATTCTATTAGCACAGCATGCTTCATCTCAACATGGGCAGAAATTTAAATCACATGAAGAGTTGTGTTTAGAGTATCCAGTAGGTCTAGAGAACTCTTCAACCAAAATCAGTGCAACCCACCACCCTTGCAGATGCACAGAAAAATATGACACTTCCTACAGGGACCACAGCATGTTTCATCTCCTGTCTGCTCCAGCATCACATTCCAAACATCTTGACACTGAAAATCAAATCACCTTTTAGTTAACCAAATATTCACTCTGGGCCAGTATTCCTGTTTTAGAACAGTATTATTGTTTTAGCACTGAAATCCACATTAATCTGCTTTATAATAAAAAAGAGTATACATGCACATGGTTACACCAATATAATGAAACTGTTTCATTAAAGTAGCCTGAGGAAGGTAAGAAATATTTCCCTGTCACACGTATAGTCAATTACGCACAGAAGAATAGAGGCTGGGAAGTTGGATACTCCAGTTCTGGACATTCTGTATTGCATGGTATAGTTCTTATGCAAGTCAAAGCAATCCAGTATTGGACATTTCATTCATGCTATGTCACAGGAATTAGTGGGATTGTATAGTGCAACAATGGTGGACAAGAGAGAGTTCATCACTCTGCTATAAACAATTTTTCTTAAAATGCTCTCCTTGTGCCAAGTTCCTTTCAGTCACAGAGGATTTTGCCAGTAACAGGAATTGATAGTAGATGAAACTATTCGTTTCCTTGTTCCCTATGATCCCAAATTCCACATGGGCATAAAGTCTAATATAGAATCAAGCAAATAATTCACAATGAGCAATTTCTCTCCCTAAATATCTTCCAGCAGGATGTACTTTGCTCCTTGTTATTCAAACACAGAGCTAAAATATTTCTAATTGTATTATGTCATCTTTCAATCAGTAACTGGAACTTGAGAGTTGTATACTGTTCCTACATGGCCACTGGTCTCTTAAATCACGTTTTTAGGTTTCATTTCCCAGTCAGAGAGGTAAGCAAAAAAATTCACAGGGTGGGAGTTGTGTTTATTTATTTAATAAATACAGAAAGCACAATAATACAATAAACCATTCCCCTCTCTATCCAGTCACCCCTGCACAGCCCAGCTCTCCAGTGTCCCCCAGCCCTTCCCAGCTGGCTGTCACCCCCAAATGTGCTCAGGGTGCATTGCCTCCCACTGCCCTAGTTACCTGCACCCCAGGGAGGAGGAGGCTCAGCTGCATCTGCCTGGCAGGAGCTGCCTACAACCAGTCATGACTTACACTTTGGCCCTCCTGGACTTGGAAGGAGATTACTTCCTACTGCTTCAGTGAAGGCTTATGCAATACACTCAGGCATCCTCACATTCCTTGGAAATTAATATGAAGGACGTGTGAGCACACTTCAGAAAAATTTATTATAATTCTCTCTAGACTTTGTAGCAGCGCTTTTCCAATATTCCCATTGCTTCAAAGAAAAGATCATTGTAAAAACATTGACTCCATTAAAAAATTTAGCATCTTTAGGTACCTATGTATTTACAATAAAACTCACAAATTTATATTTTACTCCAGGATTCCCTTCAGGACAGAAACTTGGCTTTAATGTCCTTGAGCTTCGGTTGTATAGATGTTCTGTGGGCCCTCTATGCAGAGACAAAGCGTTATTTTATCTGTCCTCATATCACCCTACAGGCTTTGTTTAAAATTGTTTAAAATGCAATGAAGTGTTACTGTACCAACAAAATCACTGCTTTGCAAAATGCAATACCTACAGCTATTACAAGAGCTGCTAAAATCTGGTTTGCACTGTTCCGTTTTATTACAAGTACAGATTGGTGCAATGCCCCACTTTCAGTCTGCTGAACGGAAACACCTCTTATTTAGCAACAGAAAGCTGTCAATACCCTTCAAAAGGGAAAAAATAAGCAGCAAAAATATCGTTTGCTATTTCCAAGTACCTGGATTAAGAAGCAATTACTTTTCCAGATATTAAGGGGACCACAGTTAGGAATTACCTTTAGATACCCACTAAAAGAAAAAGGCATCAAAAATTATTTATCATTGCTTTTCTCAAAGGATTTTTTTTCTTCCTAGACTGAAAAGCTAGTGACCACTTACAGAGAAGGAGAAACCATATCTTTGGTAATCTCTGGTACTCAAAGATAAAATATGAGAAAACATGAAAATTCAGTGTTCATCTGAGGTTTAAAAAAAATAAAAGTGCTGAAATATGATTGCTCTCCATCACAGGACATATTTGAAGCAACCCATTGACCCTAACTCGACCACAGACCCACACTGATTTTCCTTTCTCAGTGCAGGAATTTTTGCAGAGAACTGGTCTTTAAGAAAATAATTAAGAAGATTTCTAGGGCCATCACTCATGCTGCCAGATCCTGGTGCACCAGTGGGAGACATGACTGCCTCCTGAGGCTCACAATCACCATGCCCAGTGTTCCTCCCCCCAGTCTTCTGCTGGTGGAGGGGTTTATATGTGGGTAGATGGGCCTGGCAGTAATGCCTGCTGCTCCTAAAGCCCCACTCGGTTTTCCTGGACACTGTGGGAGGCAAGGGAGCAGCAGGTCACTGTGCTGTGTGGCAGCATGGGGCAGAAGAGCAGAGGTGAGCCACTGGCAGCAGTGACCCGTCCATGGGCAGGGCACCCCAGACACCATCTGTGGTCCCAAAGACCGTGTGGGCACCCTGCCTCAGATGTCTCACTGCCTGCTGCTCAGGTATTTTCAGTGCACAAAATCCACTTCATTTTGTCGTTAGGCAGATTTTGCCCCAGCTGCTAAATCCCTGATTCTGAAGACATAAGCACTGCTTTGCATACTTGTGGAGATGAAGGAAGGGTTGCAGGGAAATCTGTCCTGTTGCAAGAGTTTTAGGAGCAATCAACCAGGCAGACCCAGGTGCGTGGCAGAGTATCTTCAGAAGAGCTGAATATCTGCCCTAGACTGATTTTAGCTATGCTGATAAATATCAGGTGAAAACGTGGGTGCAGGAGTTAAGAAACAAAGGTATGTGTTTTGCAGCAGATGTTGCAATTTTGAGCTTCATGCAGCAGAAAGAGGGAGAAACATCTGATAATAGCGAATGCCCTGAGGACAAAGACACTATACATTAATATTATGGGAACTGTTTAGGACAGCACTGAGTGTGTGCTAAAAACTGGCCAACTGGCAGCCCGTTTCCTTTCATTAATCTGACTTAGAGAAGTGCTCTGTCAAAAAAAAGAGGAACAGGATATGAAAAAGCAACTGTGGGACAGGTATTTCAGTGCCAGAGGCTGGATGGTGGCGAGCAAGAGTGGTGGCAGGGACACGGACGCAGGGACCAGGGGTCAGTATGGCAAGGGCCTGTCTGCTCCCAAGGGATGGTTTGCACAGTGCAAACTGGTTTGTGCACTCTGCAGAGGAGCCCAGCTCCAGGCCAAACTGGCCTGGGAAACAGGTCAGTGCGTTTCCACTTAAGTCAGATGACTTTCATTCCCAACAGCAGTGCCAGCATTTTGTGACCCCTGTCACTGAGGTTACTGTAGGACTGCACTTCACAGCACCACAGCTCACAAACTCTGTGTGCCTGCACTAACTGGGTCTCCAGCTTCCGTGCAGTTAACAGGTGATGGAACACACACACGTCTGATTAAACAGTCCAAGATCTTCAGAAACTTGGGATTTGCTATGCTTGTTGTCCTATGGAAATCATTATTATAAAAGACAATGCATTAAAGGTCTTCTCCTGTCTTCTCACCCTGTTTCTGTTCTTTAAAATCTTACCTGGAGATAAGTGCAAAAGGCTTCTTTGTACAACGGCTCTGTATGTTTTAATGAGTGAAGACTCACTTTGTGCACAGTCAGGTTCTTCTGCCAGGTTCCCAGGGAGGCAAGCATGGTGGTGTCATCATCACTGTGAAACTGGAGGCGAGGATGTCAGGCAGAGCTTGTCAGGACATCTCCTGAGGTTTTACTGGGAAGCCTTCAGGGTGAAGAAAATTGGAAGTGACCTTTATACAGAATTGCTACAAACACAAGTAGGCTTAGATGGAGAAAAAAGGTTCAGGGAAAGGTTTCTGTTAGGTTTTACTCATACTTCAAGCCAAGTAAAGCAACTTCATTTCCCTAAGAAAGCACTGCCATATGGAGCAGGATAAAAATGTAATTTAGTCAGCAAGAATTATTGGATGTTATAGCAGAAAATATTAGTAGCAGTTTGCAATATTATACAGGGTTTTGACTTGCTGCAAACATGACTGTGTCCTGTTATATTCTACTGTTACAAATTAATAGCTCACTATAAGAAAATAAAGGAAGGGTGGGCCTAAAGAGCAGGAAAGACTCAATGAGCACTAATGAGCTTCAGGACTGTCTCACCAGGAAAGCTGCAGAAACTTCTTCCCTTGAACTTTTTAATAGTTTCTGCCAGTATCCCAGAGGAAATCTCCTTATACACGCCTTGCAATGATTTAAAGAATGTTTATTTTTCTGAGGAGAAAAATCCATTGGCATCAAAGAAAAGCTGTCTATGTTGATTAAAAAATTAGGGTTAAATTTGAATTTTATTTACTTTATTTGACCTTATTTTATTAAATTAATGTCTTGTGTGAAAAGAAATGAAAAAGTGTATAGACATATTCTAATATCACATTCATTTTTTCTTTCTTTCCCTTCTCTATATGCAAGTAGCAAATAAAATGAAAGCAATAAAATAAGTGCAATAAATTAAAATCTGAAGCCCAAGTGTGTTCTTTTATTTATATTTTTGAAATGCAGTCTATGGACCACTTTTTAATGTTTGTCGTACCACAGGTATAGAAACAGTAAAACAAAGGATGGCATTAATTTGAGGTTTGCTCTGTCCTTTTCATAATAAGGTAAGTGCCACAGCAGAATTGCTTAGATTGATTACTTTCAAGGGAAAATGTGAGGCAGATGCTATAGTGCAGTGCAGGGCCAGTGCAAATCACAACACCTTGCCCACGAGTTTTTTGCAAGAGCACTGCTCTGTAGCTGCATAATTTTCCATGTGGCTGTTCTCACCATCCAGCGCCTCTCCAGGTAAAGAACGCTGCCATCTGCTCAGCGTAGCTGACTCTGGGACCCCCTGCACGTGTCCTGCTCGCCCGGGTGCAGCCAAGGGCACTGCTCCTCTCCCTGCTGCCCCTTGAGCCGCCTGTCCTCCCGAACACCAACTCTGGTGCTGACACAGCTCCAGATGCCCTCTGCCGTGCTCTCCTGAGCTGGCTCTCCTCTTAAACGGCAGCCTAGGCCCCACTCCTGCTGCGACAGGAAAAGGGTGAGCAATGGGGAACAGGGAAGTAGAAGGTATGCTCCGTCTGGACAGCAGCAAGGGCAGGGAAGCAGGAAAGGGATGCATTCCACAGGGCCGAGAGAGATGAGGCACAGGTGCCATTAGGGGAGGAGAAAGTTTCCCTGCACTGCACAGGACTGCTCACCACCAAGTGAAGGGGTGAACCTTAATTCTGGCTAGTGAGTTATTCCAGTGTCAGTGGATTACGTACAAAAGTCCAAAATTCAGGAGTTTGTGTAATTCCTTATGTATCCCATGTTGTGTCTGGGTTCAAAGAGCCCCCTGATGACTCTTCTGCCTCGAGCTGCAATCAGATACCCATGCCTCTGTTTTCTCAGGTTCAAGAGGATTTTTGCTTTACTGCACAGATTTTTTGACACAGTCACGTTCCTGCATGGGATCCAGAGACAATGGCATGAAAAAAATGCCTCATCTGCCAGTCTGATCACACAGCAACTGGAGATGAACAAATCCCGACATGCAGACTTTAACAGGAGGCTGAATGGCATGTTCACAGTAAGTACATTTTTAATGCACTCTTCCCTCCTTCTCTTTGTAAGCTGTTTGTTTGTTTTTACATGCAAGGATGCTAAGTACTTGAATCATGAACCTACCTGTTGGCAGCTGCGGTTGGCCCAATGCAGTTTTTCTGTCACATTTGGTCTGACTGTGGCATATAGCAAGCTCTACAAAATCTGCAAAAAGGCAGCTGAGAGCTGAACAGGAGGTCTCAGCACCACCTAAACTACAGCTCCACAGTACCCATGATCATGGGGGGTGGGTTAAATTTGATGACAGAACACAGTAGTGATGTTTGTTGTTTGTGTAATACCGACAATCATTCTACATTAATTAAATAGCTTTTTTGTCTTTTCCTTTCTACACTAGTTCATATAACAAAACTCCATATGTGTTCAATTAATAGTATTCATTTCCTTTCAGTTTGGAGAAACAAGATCCTTTTGACCAGAATTAAGAGGACTATGTGTTTGGAGTTGTCCAAGGATGGGAATCCGAACCTAGACACATTTAACCAAAAGTGTTTAGTGCTACTGTGTACTCACACGCTGCTGTGGTTCTATGTGGTCACTTCCCTCCTTTCTTCCATCCATTATATACCAAAAGTTCTAATCACAAAATAATGCTCAAATAACCAATAAAATTATGATTTTTTTTTTTTTTTTTAATGTGGGAGAAGTCAGATCTTAAGCAATTTGTCTTAAGCAATTTGACTTAATAACAGCTCCTCAAGAGACTGGAGATTTCTTTCTTAGCTCAAACATTGAAATAAACTCTCACATTTTCTGGAGTTTATAGTTTTCCAAACTGGCAATTTCCTCCAGACAAACTAAAAGAAAATCGACTCATAAAATTCCTTATGCAACGTTACCAGGTCAATAAATGCCCCAAAAAAACCTGTTATCATAGGCAACACTGCAGAATCTCCTTTTTACCTTGCCTTAAATTTGGGCAGGATATGTAAAATGGTCAAATGGCTGGAAGTTACCTTCCAGGTATTTGGAAATTGAAGATGATGCATCTGAGAACTTTCTTATAATCAAAGACGAACACCCACTCAGAGGATTAAAGGCAGGTGAGATGGAAGTAGAAAGATATCTGCAACAAGTATTGCTAAGCTGTTCTCTGATGACAGGGTTAAAATGCAAAATACAGACAGGTGACTAATTCTAGAACCCAAGCGACAGAGCAGGGTTTTAGAAATGAGTAGAAGAATGTGCTCTGCACCAAAAAAAATTAATGTCGTGATATCACAAAGTAATCCATATCAAGGTTTATGTGAATAAATGAAGTACATGTCTGTGTGGTTTCTCTGCCATTCAGGCTTAACATGAAGGTCATGAAGTTCTACCATGAAACAAATTGTTGCTATATTTTATTGTGGTGCTATAGGAGGGGGAAGGTGAGGGTTCAAGAAGATCAATAACAAGTTGATGTGAATGCAAGACTTGCATTTTTTCCCCTGCCCCCAAGGAGACCAAAATGGAGTGGGTCTCAGAGGAGAGTGGTTCCATTTACACCCAGCAAGGTGAAAGGCAATAAAATGGAAAGGGAAGAAGACCTAACTGATACATGGAGTATATTAGCATATTTATATGTTTTTATTATTAGATTAAGGAGGTATTTCTGATTAGGAAAAAAGAATTCTTCTTGCAAAAAACCACTTTCATATGTACAGGCCAGCTTCTACCAAACCAGGAACAAATATGTCACCTCTACCAAGCTACTAAAAGTTGTCCTCAGACCAAATTTGACTTCATGCAATCACTCTCTGGCAGGTACCAACAAGAAACTAATTTTCTTAGCTTATTCCTTGAAGTTTCTTCCAGGGATGTTCAGATACAGAGATGTATCCCTACATTTTTACCATTATTGCAAGTATAACTGGTGGGAAGGAAAAAAAAAAGACTTGGTATGATCAGAGCACTGGTCAAAGGCAACAGGCACAAAACAAATCGCACTTATCTCTGTTCAAATTACCTGTTTCATTGTGTCTGTGCTGTACAGCCTCCATGCTGACTCATGCCATTACCTCATGGGAAACTCCTCTAAAAAGTGATGAGCAGTACTTCTGTGATGTACATACATGGTGTCATTAGCTGTATCTGACTTTGCCACTTCTGTTGTCCTAATGAGATAGATGGAACTAAATTTTCTGAGATATACGGAAATAGCCACGAGTACAGAGAAGGTATCAAAGAAACTTTGAGGGGAAAGAATAAAAAAAACAACTGTGGCATTATTTTTCATGTTGTGTGATTATGAGGAAGAAGAGGAACTGGAAAATTATTTTATCTTGTCTCTCTTTGCAACTCCTCTGTTGACATGCTGTGTGTTTATTTTCAGTTTCTAAATACCACCATTTCTCAGGTTTCCATTATTTAAGGACAGCTAAACAAACTGCGTACAGAAATCTCTTGTGAACTTCCTGGGATTAGAGTTTTTCTTTGTTGGCTCTCATCTAAATTCCTGTTCTTTCTCTTTCCCCTGCAGAGCAATCCTTCCTGTTCTGGAACAAACCCTGTGAGACCATTCTAGCTTTACTTCGAGCACAGGTCAGCAGGAACCTCCCTTCCCCCTCTGATTAAGGTAAATTCACTTCCAGCCTTCCCTGCGATGCTGACACAGCCAGAGGAAACCCTGAGGTTGCAGCTTCGAAGCGCTGTGAACACTGGGTTTCAGTACTCAGTTTTCCTTTCCACAGAAGCATGCTACCTGCAGCATGAGATCAGTTAGCTGTTCCTGACAGAGCATGTTACAGTAAACAGGCTCTGATTTCATCATGCAGGCTTCCCAGCATTTTTTCAGCTGGGAAACAACTGTGAGAACAATGGAGGATACGTCGCCGACAATAGGTGCAATGTCATTTACATTTCTGACAAGCTCTCAGCATTGCTTTATTTCAGCTGAGTTCCTGCCTCCATTATGTGACTGCAATGTGCCCGCTGAGAGATGAAATGCTGGCTCCTTGACAATAGCCAAAGAGGGATACACCCAGTATTGGTTGAACAAAAGGTGACTTTCCCAGCTTATAGAGGCCTGGGAAAAGACATGAATAATGCTGGTGTAAACCACAATATCCAAGAGGTATTGAGCTTTTCCTCACACACATGCAACAAAAATAAATAGCGGCCAGGTGGCTACTGCTGGTGGCTACATAATGACACATAAGCTTGTAGACCCAGTCTTTGAATGTTGCTGGAGAAGCTTCCTTGGGTGCTTGGGATTTTTCTGTACATGAGCAATCCCTTTGCACTACTCAGGCAATGGTTTACAGAATACACTCTGCTTTACTGCTGTACAGATTCCTGTAGCCCTCTGCTGGGAACCCATGCATCAGCAAGACAAGACAATACCATATCTGTTTTCTAGGGAGGTTGAGCAGGTTCAGAAAACACACAGGGCAAGTGTGGTGCTGGGCAATAATTGTGAGAGCCCTCTGTTCAAGACCCATTCACCAAACACCTACGTCAGGAAGATGGGATTGTTCATCTCCCCTTTCACAGTCCCACTATGCACAGTCCTAACTAATTTCAATGGAGGACCATGAGTAATCAAGCACAGGAAAAACTCTAAGCAGATGTCACAATTCCAGTACCTCAGCACAGCTACTCTCTCACTTACCTTTGTGAATTTACATTGTCTTTTCAAGGTCTGCATGGCTATTTTTACAGGCTGAACATATTCCTTACCACCTACACAAGAGCATATTACATTGTCAAGCTCAGCTTACAGCAGCCAATCCTCCCCACTCCAGGTTATGTGTCAAGACTGATGTCCCTGTATAGCAAACCCATATTAGGGCTCGTTATTATATTGGGCGTAAACTGTCTCTTGACGTGGGCTCCCAGGGAGATCTGTGAGCCCAAAATTGGTCCTGCACCACTGCAGACAACCTGTAAACTCTGTTCAAGCAGCTAAATTGCAGCTCGTGTCAGACTTGGCAGCCCTGCTTTCCAGTGTGTTGAATTATTAATTTTCAAAAAAGTTTTTCTTGAAAAAAGAATTGCAGAATTTACCAGGCTGATATCTCGAAACCCTTCAAAACAGAAAAATAAACCAACAGCATGCTCTTCATGAGAACAAATGCATTAAATATTCCCTGTCCTCAGAGAGCTCTTCCTAAGATTCCAGGAGATGGTGAACTACTCATTAAGAAAAAGTTGCAATAATATTACTAACTCCAAAACAGGGATAAGATTTACAAGAAGGCAAAAGCAGTTGTCTTGTAGACTGATACTTTCTGCTGTCCAAACTATAAAGCTGTTTTTGTTCCTTTTGTACACCACGTTGGTGTTATGCTGTCACATCCATAAGCACTACCTTTAACTGACACAGTGAGCCTTCTGTGCCTCTTACTGCTGCCCATCAGAGTTTAGGTCACTGGTGGATGCCCCCTGCACTGACCCTGCCTCAAAGCTCACACCGTTTCTCAAAGCACTGCGGCAGCTTAGGCCAGACTTTGGGAACCGATGGCTCGTCGTAAACTGCAGGAAGACACTCGGTTCAAAGATAGGTTCAGGGATATATTTCCTCTATGTACATCTGCCAAGTGCGACACTCACCAGCAAAAAATCATGGAGTTCAGTGCAAGTGGAGATTCAGAAGTTGCAGACAGAAGTTCAGCAGTCCTGACTCCTCCTTGCAGATGAAAGAGAGCCCTGTGTTTGTACAGCATTTTGGTGAGATAATTTTATGATCATGGGAAAGTGAAGAAACCTGGTCTAGACATTCCAGTCATGAGTTCAAAAAAAAACAAACCCAAACTGACAACACTGCTGCCTTGGAAGTCCTTCAAAATCACTCCTCTGTGAACCCTAAATATTAGAGTTTATTTCTGGGATCTAAAGCATGTTTTGGATGTGTGTGTTTGAGAAATTCCCTACCTCCAAGAAGGAGAGGCCGGCTGGGTCTGCCTGTATATGGTAGAATCCTTAAGGTTAGAAGAGACCTTTAAGATCACCAAGCCCAACCATTAACACAGCACCACCGTATTCACCTTTAAACCACGTCCTCAAGTGCCACATCCACAAGTTTTCTGAACACTTCCAAGTACAGTGATTCCACCACTTCAGGCAGTCTGTTCCAATGCTTGACAACCCGTACCAGGAGGAAATTCTTCCTAATGTCCAGTCTGAACCTACCTTGGCACAACTTGAGGCCATTTCCTCTTGTCCTGTCATTTGCTACCCAGGAGAAGAGCCTGACCCCACCTGGCCACAACCTCCTTTCAGGCAGTTGTGGAGAGTGATAAGGTCACCCCTGAGCCTCCTTTTCTCCAGGCTAAACACCCCCAGCTCCCTCAGCTGCTCCTCACAGGACTTGTGCTCCAGACCCTTCCCCAGCTCTGTTCCCTTCTCTGGACTCCCTCCAGCCCCTCAGTGTCTTTCCTGCACTGAGGAGCCCAGAACTGGACACAGCACTCGAGGTGTGGCCTCACCAGTGCCCAGTACAGGGGGACAGTCCCTGCCCTGGTCCTGCAGGTGATCAGAGACCCAAGGGAAAAAAAGGGGACAGAGCAGTTCCCCATCTGCAGAGTCCATGGCAAACGGTGGCTGGAGGAGGGAGAGCAAGATGCTGGTTCAGCCACGGCCTCTGCAAAGCTGAGGACTGTGAAATGGATAAACTTGAGGAATTTGTTTTGCATGTCATCCTGCATTATGTTGCACTTTTTGTCTGCTTAATATTATCGGTTAAGACAACCAATTTACATTTGTGAGTGAGGAAAATTAGGCCTCAAGGAATACAAAAATTTAATTTTTCTGCATTGTTCAACAATGGCCTAAGACAATTATTTACTACAATTCACTAAAAATTTTAACCCGTCACTTGTGATTGTCCAGGATGCATATGTAGCACAAGTAGAAGCACTTTAGATCCAAAAGACAGATAATTCATTTTCTTTCCACTTTACTCAAAATTTTGAGAACTTTGTAAACTCTGAACAATATATTTGCAGATCTGATTTTTTTTTTCACAATCTCACCATCCTATCCCAGCTGAGAATGTTGTTAAAGGACAAAAAGTCCCTACTTTTCAATGAAAGAACTCAATGCATTACCATACCTTCATGGCTTCTGTAACTCAGATATTCACTGAAAGAGCAGTCTTTTAAAATATTTTAGGGACCTTGAAAAATTCTCCAAAACCTTCTAGAGTCAGATGCTCAGTGGCTTTGCTCTGACTTTATGCTTTCTTTGCTTGTCCACCTAGCATTGCCAAAGAAACAGAATTACAAAACACAGCACCAAGTTGCAGCTAACACTTAGCTGTAAAACCAGTCCTAATGTTACCACAATGTACGGGAGACATCTCCAGCCATCTGGTTTTGTTTCTGCTTCTTTCTCAGTGATGACTTTGCTTAGTCTCTTACTATCAGAGAAAAGGTGGAGCAAAGCCTCCAAGTGGAAATTTATTGCTCTGCCTCTAATTTAGGAGATCTCCTGTTCAGATAAAAAGCTTGCTCTTCCAGAGAAGGTTTATTTGGTAAGAGGTTTATGACATGGCTCAAAGCAAGAAATGACAATGTGTAGGAGATCACCAAGAAAAGGTTGATTTCAAATGTTTTTCTTATTGCTGGATAATTGCATGCTATTTCTGTCTCCGATAATAAAATTTGTTAATCATACCTCTGAGTCACTGTACTTTGCAATTCCTACATGTTAAAAATATAATACTCTCATTTACAGTTATTTATTTTTATGAACACCAGGAGTATGCTGCAGTGAAGCCCTTGCGTATTTTCAGAGGTTTCACTTGCAAAGCCACATTCTTTTGATTACCTGCATTCCCCTCACTTGGTATTGCTCATCAGAGCTGGGCTGTTTATAGTTTCTGATTAGTAGAACTTGACTCAGGACAATTGCATTCTTAGAATATGAAGATAAATTCTTTCATCATAGCAGAGGGATTCATCTGCACAAATGCCATTGATGTGATGCTGCTTTCTCATTAACACGCACATTAAAGTCACAACCCACATACATTCCAAGTGCTGGTTATCTGAACATGATAAGCCCTGATGAGGACTCAGTGCATGCTACAGTGAAAATACATGATGCAGAAAATCTTTCCTCTTGTCTGAAAAAAAGCTGGTTAAAACTAACAACCTTTGTTTATGGCATATACGTTTTACCCTCAATACAGGCTATATTGAGTAATAAGAAACAATTGATGAGCACAGAATTACAATGCAGAATGAAAAAAAAAAGAAAGTAAAGAGTTTTTTTATCTCAGTGCAGCAAGCAGGAATAAATCAGTACACAACCTCTTCCAAACAAAATGAGTTTGCAGTGCTGCAGAGAGAAGGTGCAAAGTTCACAGAGGGCCAAGGCAAAGAGTGAAGTCAAGTTCTTTGCACTTGCATGTTGTTGACTTGCAGTGATGCCTGCCAGCCTGGGGAGACTCTTGCACTACTCAGAGCCCATAGATGGGGTTTCTGCAGAGTAACTGGGCCTGGTGCTAGTGATGCTGGTGTGATTAGTGAATGGATAACAGCTCTCAAGACAGAACAGGAAACACCACCAGCAGGTCTGGCAAAGCTACAGAGGGCACATGTTCCCGCAGCACTCAGAGGAACCCAGCTCTGCAGTCACCTGACTCTCCGGGGATGTCAAATGGCATCAGTGAAATCACAAAAGGAAGTTCAGGCCTGGGCACGGGGTGATGTGTATTTTGGGACAGCCTGTCTGAGAGATATGAAATCCTTGCTAGAGATTTATTTTGTTAGTGATGCAAATACAGTCATCTACCTCTGTGCATTTTTCTTTCATTTTTAAAAAGTCCTTGTGCAAAACTATAGCCATAAACTCGGTCCAACTTCCTACTTCCTGTCCTACTGATATTTACAGCCCAAATTTGGGGTGTTCTACTTGCCCACCCACAGTGCCGGATGCACCATGAACAGTCTGACCACAGCAGATCTTTTAAGTACCTGTGTGGTCCATCCCTGTTGCCACACTAGTTGCTGTGACAGACTAGAATTGGCAAAGCACGGTTTCTTGTAGCAACTCTACTATAACCGTATCAGCTGGGAGAGGAAAGAAGTAGATCATGAGAGATTAAATCCATGGGCAGATGGAACACATGACTAAGTAAACAAAGAACAAGTATGGTGAGGGAAGAGAGAAATGTCATGGAATAAGTAAGAGCTGTGCTGTAACAGCTCTGGGGAAATGAGCAGGTGAGAAACTTAGCAGAGATAAGGAAACAGCTAGGGGAATTAATAGATATGCCTAGGGAGATGAAAAAAATTGTCAGATCTTCTAAGAGAAAGCTTGGGAAGGTAGTAATGCCAAGTCTGTTGCAGGAGGATGAGAAACAGACAGGCCAAGATAAGCAGCAAGAAGATGAATACCAGGCATAACCAAAAGACAATGCCAGGCTTGAGTAACAAGCCAAGTAAGCCAACAGAAGTAGCAAGAGCCTGAGAAATAACCTTCAGGAGACAATTAACATGAAAGCCACCTCATGAGAGCCAGGAGCTGTGGTTTGGAGATCAAGACATAAGATTCTTTCTTCAGGTCACACTAAAACTGAGGTGTTTTCTGGTATTGAAAGTCTTTGCCTGGGTTTCTCATAGTAAGCAGGTGCTGATTTTATCTGCTTCTACAATATGTACGTTGCACACGCTAGAGTACAAACAGTAGTAGCTTCAGAGTAGCTGGTGGAAACTATTCAAAGTTGCTTAGAATTATTAATTAGCCCTTAGTCAACCCAATGTAGGGTCTAAAACTATAAAAATCACACAAAAGGTTATATAAGGAAATATAAAATACCAAGAACACCTGCGGAATTCATAATGATCTGAGGGTACACGAGCTTCTCTTCTCACCCTCTCACTCATCCAGGGGTGCTGGTAGTAATCCTAGCATGAGTTTTCTATCAGGTCATTTCTCTTCTCTTCTTTGGCATGGCACACTATGACAAGGGCCCAGAAAGAAGACAAAATGCTCATACGTCCCTCCTACATTACTGTCCTTAGCTGCCACCCTGCACTCAGTGACCCATCACAGGCAGAAAATGTAAATATGGAAAGAGAGGGAATCTGAAAGGAGCAAACTCACCTCTGCTCAAGCAAGTATGTATGAGATAGTTATCTCTGCCAGAGGGTCTTCATCTTGGGAATCACCATCTCACCTCTCTCAGAAGGACTGTATTTTTGAGATCTCCTTGTGATTTTTCTATTTCCTGAGAATAGGCCATTCCCTAATCAACCCAGCAACAGAATTCCCTGGCCAATTTTTAGAATGGGAGCCATCAGGGTGCTCTGTCATTCCGCAGGCAATTTGACAGCGTCAACCATCCCTTCTGACCAAGAGGGCACATAAGTAAGTGTGCACATGTGTAGCATTCCTCCTTTATACACTTGTAATTCTGCACAGCAGCTGAACCTTGCAAAGTTATTCAGCCCAGTGCAAGGTCTGAAGGTCCCCACTTTAGAAGGAGAAACTCTCTTTATCCTACTGATGGTTAGAGTACACAGCAGTCACACATTCAGTGAAGCTTCCCCCTTAGTGAGACACCTTTCACTTAGTCCAAAGCATGGCTAATTCTGGATATGTTTGGTGCTTTCTTGGCCCCTTATGTAAAAGAGCCTCATTAGATGCTTTGATCTCAAGATGCCATCCTAGACAACACTGAGTGTGTATGCAAGGAAGCACAAGGGAGGTTCCTGCATTAAGAGATACACTAGGAAACAACAGGCTTTTCTAGGTTTGCAGCTTTCCCAGGGGACAGCTCGTACTCTGCCTCTCCAAGGTCAGTGACTAAGCAAGTGATTTTCTAGCATGGTACTGGGACAGGGCATTTCCACAGCTTTTGATTTCACGACACCTAGATCTATTAGGACTGGATTTACCAGGCAAATGCAAACAAATACTACTTTGTGGAAAGTTGCACTTCCTTCCCAACACCAAAAATTTCAGTGATTTCAAAGACAAATATTTAAAATGTGCCAACAAAATCTTTGCTATTGGCTTAATACCTACACTTAAAATATCTGCTATGAAAGCAACACCTTCTTGTCCCTATGCCTCTGTGGGTTTAGACAGAGGAACAGAAAAGTTTCACCACCTCTTCTCTGTTATTTGTCATTTTCTGTATTTTTCACTCACAGCAGTAAAATGAGGAACATTTAGTATGTAAATTAATGAAGTGGCAATGTGAGTAATTGTACACCCTTAAATTCTGAACATACTAGTACAAACTGGATATTAGCATCAGCTCGTGAGTCAGCTCCTCTGAGGACAGGAAGAATCAAGAACATGTTCAACATAAAAATTTCTGTCATTCCTATTAAAATGCAAATATTTGTTCAGAAACCCTTATGATTAATTGGCATTAAGATTGCATTAGATAAAAAATGAGTCAGACTGCTAGAATACCAGCAGAATAAGGTCTCTTTGATTGTTTTTTTCACCACCATGGATGTATTTTTAAATCATTCACTTACTTGGCCTTAAGACACCACTTCATCTGCCCCACCACAGCAGCTGTGACAGTAGCCAGCCGCCAGGGCTTAGGAACATAACAAATAGGGCAAGGAGCATGTGACCTTTCTGCTGATATATCTTCTCAGCTTCTCTCAGTTACTGATTTAGGAACTTGTCAAACTGGAAGTTGTCCCAGTGATGGACTATGATCTGTGAAGATGCCCAAGTTCTTCTTTAATTCACTTATGCTTTTAACAAATCCATTACAAGGGACACCTTAATTTGATTATATACATTTTGGAGAGGTAGTTTCCACTTCATTTAGCTCTAACTTTTTACCTGATCCTATCAATTTCTTGCATGGTGGGAAATGATGCTTTAGTCACCTTCTCTGTGCCATTTCTACATTTTGACACTTCTACCAGACCCTCCACAGTTATGTGGGACCTTAATCTGAGATTAAGTTCCCCACTTTATTTCTCCTCAGACAGAAGAAATTCTATACATTTGTTCAACTTTGACAACATTCTCATTGTATCTTCTACTTTTATTGCTACTTCTCTGGCAAAGGGTGACCAGGTTTCCATGCAATATTCAAGGCATGGATAAACCATGGCTTTCAAGTAACATGAGCAGCTTTTTTTTTTCTCTTGTTATTCTTTATTTATTTGTAAATATTTGAGGACAGTCACAGTTACATAACTGACAAAGCTAATACCTCTGCCTGGAAACCATCCCCTGCTTTCCCTTACACCATATAACTAGAAGAGAGTAATAATTTCTAACATTAGTACCAGGGGCTAACCCCTAGTGAAACAATGTTTTCAAAAAAAAACTTTCTAGAGTGCTAATTTAGACGCTGTTCCAAACTTACAACAATGGCTGTTTTTTCCTATGTGCATTTTTTCATGCTTTCTAGCATTAAATTTAATCTGCCCTTTTATCATCTTGTTTTCCAACAAAAAACATCCTTCTCAAACCCTATGCCATCATATTATGACTGGTCCATCCTACTAACTATGTGCAATCTGCAAACTTTGCCAACTCATACTTCATCCCCATACCTGAGCATTTAACAGCAAGCTGGTCAACATGTGTGAGTACAGAGAAGCTTGACGTGGTCCTTCATTCTTGCTAGCAATCTTTAGGTGAAAGATGACTCTTTGTTGTTACTACTTGCTTCTTAGTCGCTTTTCCACTCAAAAAAGCGCTTCTGTCCTGTGAAAACTTGGGTGCATTATTTGTCAAAAAAGAACCATGTCAAAGCCTTTTTTTTCTGATTCAGATTCATAATTTGAATCTACATATGAACAACTTTTCAGGTTCATAAAAGAGCTCTAGTAGGTTCATGAGGCAAAAAATAATCATTTCTGCTCCAAAAGGAAGTCAAATGTATACATAGTAAATATTTGCTTCCATTGTTTTATGATGGTTAATGTTCAGTTCTACTATTTTGTAACAGTTATAAATTTGCAGGGTACAGGTGCCAGGTGTTTTGGTGTATGTCTCCAAGGATGTTTCTCCACACATTTTTTTAAAGACTAGCACCATGCTAATTATCTTCTGTGCCGACTGAACTATGTTTCAGTGACATATTAAGAGTCATTTTGATCGCAGCTTTTTTTTTTTTTTACCGTTGGTCTTAACAATGTCTTCTAAAACATTCTTTTTAAAGTTTACTTCTAAATTGACAGGAAAACTTTAGATTCTCTCTTTCTGTAGTGAGAGACTGTTGGGCCAGACCCATTCTCCATGGCCAATACCGGTTGAAGCAATTGAAAGCAACCAGTTGAAATCTGGCTTTTCTGTAGTGACTCTTTTTCTCCTGAGGGCTCGTTTTGACCCTGGCTATCTGTGGCTAAACAAACTGTCTTTGTTCTCCCTCCAATTTGAAAAAAAAATAGAGCACCATAATGCTACCTTATGTCTATCTTGAAATGGGTTGTGTGTACTGCTTGAAAGTGACTCAGTAATTCTTTCTTTCCTTCCGTATCAATTAAAAAAAAAGATCACCGCGTTTTCTGTGCTCCTGTTACCTTGTCTGCCACCCTTCCATTTCAAGGTTGCTGTAATCACCTTAGCTGTTAAACGATGCTGTAAAGGAGACTCTCAAATCATGTGTTTTAGATGTGGAATTTCAGCCCACAGTAATTACACAATGCATTTCCTGCAGCTGGCCTTGTACCATACATTGTACCTTCATGACATGTCCTCTTATTTTTTATATTTCTTCCAGCAAGTTTGCGAAATGCTTAGTCAAATTAGTATTCCTGGGTGTTATGTATCGCTATTTGTCCTGAATCTCTAGAGAACTTCAGCATATCTGTGGACAGGTATAAATCTTCATGTTCTACATATTTGCATTATGGAGTGCAAGCTCTTTTTGCTGTGGCAAAAATCAATATGTCTTAAAGGATGAGATAATTCTGTATCAAGGCTAAGTAATTTGAATCAGGTATGTTAAGCATGTTAACCAAACCACACACCAAAGTAATGATTAAATGTTATAGGGTAATTCCTTCTCAGACAAATTATCACAAGATATCTCACAGCAGTATCACTGAGCTATGAGCAAAAGTGTCCATAAGTAAAGCATCAAACTCTCATTATCACTGACTTTGCTATCAAAGCTTGTCATACAAAAATATGCAGATATTTTAAATGGAGATCAAATGATATTCAAATTCTAGTAACCCAAAGCAATCATCTTAATATTGCTAGGTTTATATATCTTCTCAAGATTAGAAAGGAAATTTTAATGTACTTTTCATCTTTACATTTTTTTTAATTCCTTGCCAAATCATTTTCTTTCATCATTCATGCACATGGCATCATCATTATAGTCAGGTTGTACAAGAGTGCAGAGCTAATTTTCTTCTTCAAAAAACCGCGGAGGAGTCATAAAATGCACAGCTACTGTTGTGATTTTTGTGTAACACTGTGAAAAGCAATTTCTTGTTCTGAGCTTTGGTATACACAATCCTAAAATGTGTATTCTGAAACAGAGAAAAAAATTGTAAAAACTGTGCTGAAAAATATGAAGAAGTTAGCAAATGTGAATGACCACTTGGTGTGTGTGGTTGTGGGGTAGTTAACAGCTCATTCTTTGCACGGCATGACTGGCTCATCATTTAAAGCAATCGGCCTGAATATAGTCAGGTCATGGGAGTTAGTTAATGGACACCTAATAGCTTCTTGGTGTCTTTATTTTCTCCACAACTTACTTCTCCCCTGCCATTGCACAGATAGGCTAAACTCCTGCTCTGATATGCTTAACCTAGAGGCCTTTCTGACCTGTGTTTTCACTGGCATGGTTTTGGGGTCTGCCTGTGACTGTCACAATAATTCATTAAAGACAGGCCATGCCACAGGAGCAATTATTTAAATGAGCTTGGCTCAGTGGCTGCCACCACTATGTGGAGTGGGTCTGCAGGTGGGCAGCGCTGCACACCCTCACAAGGGTCACACCCTTGTGACCAGAAGTACACAGATTCTCATTTTGGCAATGCCCACACAATCCATTTGAGCCTCAGCTTAATACCCTGGATATTCTTGATGCAAAGGCAAATTGAAGGCAGTCAGACGTGCTTAACATGAAGTGCAGTGAGAAAGCAACAAAACTATGCAGAGGTAGACCTGCCTAGAATGGCAGACAGTGTTATCTCTCCCTCCACATCCCTACCTCCATGAATGCTTTAGAAGTGCTGTTTGACTAATCATTCCTTTCCAGGAAGGTGGTGTCAAAAAGTATTATCTGTTGGGTAGCTGCAAGTGTTTCACACATAAATGAATGCAACATCAGATATGAGAAATGTGAGAGAGCTGCAAAGGGGGGTGGTTAATAAAACATGTAAACCTCTCAGCTTGCATGTTCTCCCTCAAAGATAGTACCATCAGGAATTGGGACGTTCTCATTCCTAAGATCAGAATAAAGCCTGTCTGCAGACTATGTACTGTTATTCATGCTGAACAGGTTTACCCAGCTCTATAAAGAGGGGTTGCAGTCTGCACTTCTCAGTGTGTACTTGGGACAGAATTCTCCTTACCTTTTGAACTTACAAAGTGACAGCACAGCTTACCCAGAAAAAAACATGAAGCATATCAATAGACTCAGTTCTTAATTAGCTCTCCTTCTATCTCCACTTCTAATACTGACAGATCTTGACTGGGCTTTTTGTTATGACTATTGACTTTAGCCTTTTGAAATACTGCTGAGTGGTGACCCACAGGGGTGGAGGTGGAATTAGATTCAGCAGCACTTATGCCATCATCTGTTTGGTATGTTACTTCCTTTCACTCTGATGTTGGGAAGATCACACCCAGCCTTCACATTCCTCTTCAACAAGTTGTGTCAAGGAAAAGGGAGAAAGGAAGCTGCCCCACATACCACTGGATATCAGAAAGGAAGGTCTTAATGAGGATGTCAGGATGTAATTTCTACAGAAATCAGCCCTTCCTTTTGTCAGTCCCAGGTTCAGCTGCTATAAACATTTCAACATCATCTTATGGAGTGAGGGCTCAAGAGATAATACTGTATTCTCTGGGGTTATTTAATGTTCTTGGCTTATATATAAAAGGAATGCTGAATTCTTAAACTCAACAGCAGTAATAAATCCTTAAAACCGAAATGAAATAATGGAGTTTGTTTTGGCTGGAATATCAGAGACAGGTGTGGTGATTAAAACAGACAACAAAAATATGTACAGTGTCATATAATAACAGCCCATTCTTAACTAGATGAAAATAAGAGCTCTGTTATATTCTTATTCATAAATTTGAGACATATATATTAGAATTTTTTTATCCGCACTTTTTCTGGATTTTGGCAATAGCCATAATAGTAGTAGTAAATAACCAGAAGACAGAATGCCGTGAAATGCACCATCATGGTAATATATTCCTGCTTAAGAAATGTAAAAATAATGTTTGATCATATTTTGTAGTGACTCATACGTAAAACATTGCATGTTTTTCCGTGACTCATTAAAAGCCTCTTAAAACTGACTCGTTCACCTTAGAGACGAATGTGCTGGAAATCCTTTGTAGCATGCCTATAAACCTTTGTGGAGGTAGAGTAATTCTACATAAATAAAGCACTCATAGTATTTCACTCATAAGGGAAAAAAAAAACCTGCTAAACTAGAATCAAACAAAAATCTGTCTCAAAGTATCTTCTTTTTTTGTTTGTTAATTGGTGGGTTAAGGACCACAATATTTTATGGTCCATTAGGATTATTTTGGTACTGAAAAATAAATTGTGTTAAGCAACAGTATGAGGTTCAACAAGGCCAAGTGCTGGGCCCTGCCCTTGGGTCACAACAGCCCCAGGCAGCACCACAGGCTGGGACAGAGGGGCTGGAAAGGAGCTGGGGGTGCTGGTGACAGCAGCTGAACATGAGCCAGAGTGTGCCCAGGTGGGCAAGAAGGCCAATGGCAACCTGGCCTCCACCAGCAATGGTGTGGCCAGCAGGACCAGGGCAGGGATTGTCCCCCTGTACTGGGCACTGGTGAGGCCACACCTCGAGTGCTGTGTCCAGTTCTGGGCCCCTCAGTGCAGGAAAGACATTGAGGGGCTGGAGGGAGTCCAGAGAAGGGAACAGAGCTGGGGAAGGGTCTGGAGCACAAGTCCTGTGAGGAGCAGCTGAGGGAGCTGGGGGTGTTTAGCCTGGAGAAAAGGAGGCTCAGGAGTGACCTT
Source organism: Oriolus oriolus (assembly GCA_013400235.1). Taxonomy (NCBI): domain Eukaryota; kingdom Metazoa; phylum Chordata; class Aves; order Passeriformes; family Corvidae; genus Oriolus; species Oriolus oriolus. The sequence continues at coordinate 250,964 of VXBT01008875.1, forward strand.
ATCACTCTCCACACCAGCATGAAAGGAGGCTGTGCCAGGTGGAGGTTGGCCTCTTCTCCTGGGTAGCAAGTGGCCTCAGGCTGCACCAAAAGAGGCTCAGATCGGACATCAGGAAGAAATGCCTCACAGGAAGGGTGACCAGATATTGGAAAGGGTTGCCCAGGAAAGTGGTGGAGTCACCATCCCTGGAGGGTTGGAGAAACAACTCAACATGGCACTTTGTGCCATAGTCTCATTGACAATCTGGTGTTCAAAGGTTGGACTTGATGATCTTGGAGGTCTTTCCCAGCCTTAAGGATTCTGTGATTCTCTCATTAGATAAATAAGGTGCTTAAGCTTTTATGCAATGTTTGAACATTTCCAGTCCTGTATGTGGCTGGTTTTTCTACTGCTTGATGTTCATGACACAGGAAGAAAATGAATGGTGATCAGCCGCCTTGAGCGTTAGAATGAGTTCTGCAGCAATAGCCACAAAACCTGTGCAATGATGAAATCAGAACATGCCCCTTTTCTTGCCTGCTGCCATTTCTCAGTGACAGACTCCAATGACAGGACTGTGTCCATGAATTTGGAAACCTGAATACACACTTCAACAGCAAGACAAAATGCCCCACCAAGAAAGTGCCAAGTTAAGACACCACGTCACAACCATTCCTGCATTAACGTATTGCAGAAGGAAAAGGGGTTATCATGCAGATGTAATTTCAGCCAGAGAAGAGCTGACTGAGAGGAACAACTCTGCAGACACCAAGGTCATTACAGAAGGAGGCACAAAAGGTGTTCCAGGTGCCAGAGCTGAGTTTCCCCTGCAGCCCATGGTGCAGACCATGGTGAGGCAGCTGTATTCCTGCAGCCCATGGAGGTCCCTAGGGATGCAGATCCCCCTGCAGTCCATGGAGGAGACCCACTCTGGAGCAGATGGATGCCCAAAATAAGGCTGTGAACCCATGGGAGGGCAATTCTGGAGCAGGGTCCTGGTAGGACGTGATTTTTTGGAGGACTCACTCTGGAGCAAGCTGTTCTGGGTGGACTGCAGCCCATGGTACGGGACTCACACTAGAGAAATTCATGGAGAACTGTCTCGAGAGAGAGAGGGACCCCACACTGGAGCAGGGAAAGGACTTCTCTCCCTAAGCAGCAGCATAAGCAACTTGGAGGGAGAGGGAGAGGAGGGTGTAGTTAAGATTTGTTTTACTTCTCATTATACTGCACTGATTTCTATTTTGACTTTAATAAATTCAGTTATTCTCCCCAAGTCTGTTTTGCCCATGATAGTAATTGATGAGCGATCTCTCTCTGTCCTTATCTCAGTTCATGAGGCTTTCATTATACTTTTTCCTCCCCCATCCAGTTGTGGAGGAAGGTGAGAGAGCAGCTTTGGTGGGTACCTGGCATCCAGCCAGTGTCAACCTACCACAACCATAGAGCTATTGAATACAAGGCCAGTATTCCATCCAGTTTCTTCAGTGGTTGGTAGAGAAGCTCACTCTCTCACCAACTCACAGATTAATTAACAAGTTTTTCTACTTTTTTGATTACCTATCTTTCCCTACATGCTTTGAATCACACATGCAGTCATTATCACAAAGAGTTCTGATCTACTTATTACTTAAACTAGACACTCCAAGATCTAAACTATCATTAAATGTGGTCTTTCCAGTGACACCTTTGTCCTACTGAAATTTTTGTCAACATTTGAGCATTTCTTAAAAAACACCATGCAGTAACAGGGACAGAAAGGAAGACTGAACACAGAAAGAAAATTCTGTGATTCTAAGTCCCACCTTTCTTTCAGCTAGAAATATAATAATTATGCAACACAAATTTTCAACAAGGGTGAAGATAATAATAAAAAGGATAATAAAATGCTTTTATGTTAGAAGGAAAACTGGCACACTACTTAGTCACTGCAAACATACAAGCGTTATGGATAGTCATGCAACTTGCTCTGTTGCCTACAAAGTGTTTCTGATTGCTGAATAAGTTTTTCTTAATATTGGGATTACATTATCTACAGGAAGACTTATGACAAATACATTCAGCAAATATAAATACATAATTTGATAACTCTGAATTTCATTTATGCCTGGTGAATGTGTGCAGACTGCACTACAACCTTTCATATAATGTGGATAATCAAATGGTTCTCCAGGTTTTCAGTATAGGGAGTAGAGTTCACATTTACTAATGTTAGAAACTCAGGTTCAAATCCTTCAGATCACACTCATTAAAGTTTGTTAATGGCCTCAAACAGTTTATGATCTTAATATTACTATGGGACAAAACAATCTTTATCACAGAAGTTGTAGCTGAATATTGTCTTTCTTCATTATTGTATCTCTTACCTTTTTTACCTACCATACATGAGAGATAATCTACTCCAAAACGTAGGATCTGTATCCAGGGCACATATCTTTTACCAAATCTTTCTAACAAGGTGATGATTGAACTTGAGGATCTCCCAGGATTTAAGACCTTTCTTGTTTACAGTCCACAATTCTCAGCTCAAAAATGAAGCATTTCCACACGATAGTAACTGTTCCTTTTACGAAGGAACAAAACAATATTTAAGTATTCTCTTTTCATTGCCGCCTGGCTTTCCTCCTCCCCAAATCCAAGAATGGCTATACAGTTTCCCTAACTTGGAAGCTTTGTCTGAAATATCCTTTCTAGCCATTCTAAGAACAAGTTCAGCACAGTTTCCCAGCTGTGAGAGCTCTCTACTACAACACTATAAGTGGAAACAAATTACTTTTGCACTGATGAAAGGACACAGACTCATACACTGATCTCAGAAATACACTGCTTCCATCTGTAGTAGAGCATCCCCAGCCTGTGTTGAAATATTGATGCTACTTAACACAACCCAGTTGACTAACACCCCTTATGTAACATAAGAGAGAACAGAAATACAACATAAAGAAGAGTTCAAATCCCACTCAAATTGGTATCAGGTTCTGCTCTCTCCCAAGAGAAATTTCTTTGCTAAATAGAAAAGCTGTTTTTTACACTGAATTAGCAGAGTTGTTAAATCCCACATGCACAAAAGGTTGCAAGATGCTTTAATGTATGCTCACAAACCCCTAAGTACTGAGCCCAGAGTGCAACTACCCAAGCTTCCTAAGTGCTAAAACCACCCATGCTTTTTTTTCTCCTGGGATCTGTCAAGTTAGTAATTTCTTTGTCAAAACAAAACCTAAGTGGCAACTCTGCAGTAATGCAGATTGGAGATACTGAACTCTCTCAATGGAGTAGTACCCTACTCAGGAAGCAGTGGCAGTGGCTGTTGACAAAAGCATGGGATGTGAAATACTTCACTGGTAGTCATGAGGGCACAGACTCCAAGCGCAAATCTGAAATGGTCAGTAGGGTGAAGAAATGAAGATAAACTACCAATCAATCAAATATTTGTTGTAACCTTCTCTGTAAATACTGGCAAGAGTCAGCTACAGCAGTAAGTCAGGAACAAGTAAACAAGTATGGCTCCAGAAGTTCAGTGCTCTCTCCCTGCCCTCATTCCCTTTCCTCCCAGCATGCACACACGACATACTCACATTCCCTGATGGAAAGGAATCTGTCTGCAACTTTCACTGGTATGAGTCACGGTGCTATCAATTTTTTCTCCAGAAATTTAGGTGGTACACTAAAGATCCCAGGTGCCAAAAGCCTGCATACTGCACTGGAAGGCTGACGACGCATGAGCTCCATCCTTCTGAATTCCAGCAAAGAGGAGAGGCTATAAAACAGAGCGTGCGACAAGTAACTCCTCTTGCACAGTCAGCTCACAAGTGAGCCCAGCTGGTTTTCATCAGCATCACTCTCAAAGGGACACTACTCATCATCTCATCCCAAACTTTATCCTACAATGCAAGAGAACTGGATTCCATGTTTGAGCAGAGCCTATAGCAACGCCTACTGGCAATTGCATAGAAATTTTACTGACAGTAATGGTGGAAAATATTGTGAAGACTCTTCTACAGACCGGTACTAAGGCACATCAACAGCAAAGGCTTGAGAGGTCCTTTTTCTCTTTGCTTAGCTCTTGTCTGGTTTTTACATTTTTATGTCTATGAGGGTTGTCATTAAAAAAAAAACCAGATTTGAATATTTGAAAATATTTCAAAATGAGATTTTTAATAATGTCAACAAAGTGAACAAAGACTTTATATCATAATATAAAGAACCAACATTCAGCTTCAGCTACTGCCTGAAGCTTGTTCAGTCACTTAAAAAAAATGTCAAAATACGAAAAAATATAGAACCATATCTGCCTACGTGTTTTCTATCCCTCACAAACCTTGCTTTCTCTACAGTTTGAGGACTCATGAGGCAAATAGGACACAGCAAAGGGATCTTCACATAACCAGAGAGAAGACACAGAAGAACCTAAACAAAGATTGAAAGAGCTTTAGTAATGCAGAGTGTCATTTACTAGCATACATATCTCTTGCCAGAAGCACTTGACATGAATACCAAAAACTGACAGCAAAACCTGGCCAGCGGGAAGAGAAAGGGCTTCATGTCTTGGGGACATCTTAGGGGATTATCCTGTGGGTAAGCTCGGTGTTTGGATTGCGCCTGTAAGCAGAAACCCAGAGCTCTGTAGGGCTTCCAGGATGTTTTGTGTTGTCAGCCTGACAAATAACCTCACAGCTATTTCCCTAAGAAGAATACATGGCAATTATACAGCCAGCTCTGTTTTGAAAGAATTTGGATTTTATGAGTTTTCTCTGCATTTTCCTATGAGAGGGCACGAAATGGCCAAAACCAAGTTATTCCCTTTAAACAGGTAATGATACCACATTAAAGACTTAATCAGATGATTTTGGTCTTTCTGTGAGGGTTTTTTTTTACTTTCAATCTGACACACAACATAATAAAGTCAGTCAGCTTCACAGCTTTGAGCCCAAGAGGCAGGATTAGATTTTTGCTTAGCCTTTTCCTCTTTAGGAGGAAAGAGATTAGGAATTAAGAAATCAGTCTTTACATAAAGCACTTACTGTGAAAACATGGAGCCAGACCTCACTGGTATGGTTCTTAGAGTAGACAGGTGTTCACAAAGCCACCTCTTTGGGTTCTTCTCTTCATCTCTTCTGGGTTCAGTTTCCCTACATGAAAGATGACAACATCTTACTGGATTCCATTAAAGGCAAAATGAGCTGTGTTCAAGATAAAAGATTGTTACTGTGAAAAACTAATTTAATTTAGAATTATACCACACAGACCGGGGTCTGCCTTGACTAAGACATATGGTTGTTGTACTGGAATTTTAGGTGGCTTAGGGACCACTTCAGATGTCTGCGGATATATTTTCAGGCAAAACTGTGGTTTGCTCCTTGCTTCAGAGAGGATTCTCTGTTAACCTACAACAGCACAGTTTTCAGAGTTTTTTGGCCGTAAGATGTCTTCTGGGCATACTGACTTCTGCGTAGCCCAGATTACAGACCCTCACCCTTTCACAGAAGTGAAAAAGAAAGAGCATTCTTGAGCCCATTCTTTCAGGATGAAAAAGGTCATGCCTCTTCATTAGAGCTTTATAGCTCTTTTGCAAGAATGTCCTTGATCATTAGACAAATAAACCCAGTATAAAAATTTTAGTGTTAACATACCAACACATATGTCACTCTGGAAAATAAAATAGGATTCCAGATTCTAAATATCATAGGGTGTAAGGAGAGGGTGTCTCATATTCCATGTAAAATCTCTTCTCTAGAGGTACTTCAGTTAAGTTATCTATTCATCTGCACTCAGGGAGGAGACCTTGTGAAGTTTTTGGCATAAACATTATCTTCTCTTTATACCATGAGATGATACTACACTATTTGTAAAACAATTTCAAAGAAAAAAAATCTTCATAGAAGAAAAGCAGATTTATTGATAGGCTTAGGTAGTTTGTTATCAAACCAGTGTTTGAGGTTTAACTATCTCTTATAGCTCTGACTTCAAAAGAAACATTTTCTGCAGGAAAATATTCATTCATTTCCTCCCATCCCCACAGCATTTTCATGAAACACCAAGAAACACTGTAACTTCTGCCAGACAGCACAACACATACTTAACTGGAAATTCAGAACTATGGAACTGAAGGATTCTAAATGGAGCTGAAAGTTGAAAACAGCAAGTGAACAAATGAAGCTGGCTTTCTCAAATGTTACCTCCACAGACAGGTTTTGTCAGGCCTCAGAAATTCATCATATGCCTGCCTCTCTTGGGAGAACTCATTGAAATACTGAAGTAACAACTCCTGGCTGAGCAGGGCAGGTCAGGGTTATTTTAGGCCATGTCTGGTCAGTACCATGCACCACAAGTCTCTGCATAAGTTACTCTCCACACTTCTCACACACAGCAGCTACCACCCAACTAGGTCACCTTTAGTAGAAACAGGATAATGAGCCAACCAGAAAAGAAAATTCATAAGCATTAACTAAGTCAATGCCAGCAATTTTGTAGCTATTAGAGCATATTGGCATAAAGACTATAAAAACAGACCAAGGCAGCTGACAAGCAACCAAATGAGCAGTGTAGAAAGCAAGGCAGCACTTTAATTTTTTTGACTCTCAAATATTTCTTGGATGTTAAACATGAGTAAACAAGAGAACCTGAGAAATCTTTGAGACGTCAGAACCTACCTACCCACAAAGATAAATGAAGATCACAAAATAAAAGACACCAATGCAAGCAGGCTAACTTGTAGTTCAAATAATTTTCACCTTTCAGTGTGACACACCTGCAAAATAAACAGTACCACACATACATACAAACGTAACAGAGGAAAATAAGATAAAGCATATAGGCAAGCCTGTTTCACATTATGACCTCTGTCTCCCACCCCCATTGCAGAAATGCTAATTCTTAAGAGAGGCGGCAAGACTTTCATTCCAGGATGGGCAGTGACTTACCTGCAACGTCAGCACAGCTTGGTCAAAGCTGAGCAGCACAGTAAACATTGCTCCTTATCAACCAATGCAACACATGGGTGACTGAAAAACACAGTATCGATCCTGTAGGAGGGAGAGATGGAGATAGCCACACTCAAACAAACAAAACTCTTTTCAAAGACCATGTAGGTAACAGGAACACTTGATTTTTAAATTTTCCTTCCTCTTGTTCCAGTAAACCTATTTCAATGCAGAATCATTTGAGGAGCAAAACTAGGCCTTTCCAGGCTAGAATGGGATTTCCTGCTTGTCCGACTTGAAGCAATGTTGGACCTTATTTTTAGCACCACAGTATACCTGTACCACCTGTCTCTCATCTTCCTTCCTCCATCACCCACTGTGATTACACAGAATTGTAAATTCTCCATGGAAAGCAAGACCACCAACATAGCCTTGGTGTTGTAAGCACTGACAGCTTTGAAGCCATATGACTAGAAATTTTCTGGGAGAAGGAGACACAAGCAAGAAGGAAATAAATATAATCCACTGGAAGACAGAAAAAAAAATTTAAATCATCATTTCATACTCTAAGTGTATAAACCTAATTGTTTTGTCCCTCCCCTGTTCACCCCACAAAAAAAAAAAAAAGGCCTGTCTCATATTTACTTAGCCTCTGAACTCTGTTTTCTCAACACACACTTTTCCCCAGGTAGGGTAACAGATGCAGTTTTATTCTCTCTTTACACGAAGACTCCATTACATTTTCTTGTCAGGCCTGTCAGTGGCTATGCCTGCTGCCCTCGTGCACCTCAACTTCATTTCCATGAGAGAATCAGATAGTGACAATTGTTTCATTCCTGTGAAGATGTAAGGGAAACCATTTGATGCACACAAGACAAGAAGAATGCCTTCGCTGTAAACACAACCAGGATGAGCATGCATGCACGTCAGGCAAGACACCTAAGAGGCTACCAGAGTCCACGTATTTCAGCACAGAGACCTGCTCCAATAGCTGTCCTTGACTGGGGTAGCATGGACAAAGAGCACAGAGCCTGGAGGAGGCAGCCACGGGGTTTGTAAAGGTTTGCCTTCCTCACAGGTGTTTATTGTTCATACCTGAAGTTCAACCTCACTTAGAAAATAAGTACGGCTCAAAATGTTTCTTTTCAGTAATAAGCTTAAAAAGAGAGCAGCAAAAAGTGAGGCCTTGTACAAGACACAGTAACAGCAGCAAAACCTTGAACGACATGGTGTTGGAGTTGATGACTTCCAAGAGCCTTAAGTCATTTTATTTATCTCATGTATATCACATGAGATTGCCTTAAAATGTGCCATGTTTCAAAGCTCATCCTTAACAGGTCATGGCCTTGGGCTGGAGTTTTAATTACTTGTGCCATAAGTTTTACATCATGTGGGTGACTCTCCAATGGCTGCTCTGCTACAAGTCCTCTACTTCTATGTACTGAAGAGTGAGGGGTGGAAGTAAAAATCCACAGGCAAGCACTTGCTTGCCATATTCTAACATTTTTAGGCTTTATTTAGCTACTTAAGAGCCAAGAACCTAAGCCCACAGTTTTAAAAAGTGCACTTATTTTTATAGCTTACATAAAACGTTATGATTCCACATTTAACTGTTGGGAGAAGGAAGACATGCTAGCTAAAATCTTTCAATGAGGCCAGTTTTTTCAGAGCCTCTGGCACTAATCATTGCCACTGAGAGTCTGGACTGGAACTGAATGAAGTCCAAGTAGCAAGCTCAAGTAGCAATTTCTGGGGGGTTTCTTTATGTTGAGCAAAATTGACTGCTTACAATTAGAACTCTGCAGAGTTCTTGTGGAAGACATTAATTCATTGTCAGGTTTACAAACCCCAAAGAGCAGACACAAAATGCTAGAAGGCAGAAAATTTCAGGTTTAAGAGAAGCTATAAAGCAGACATCTCATCAGTGTCATGTAAATTGACCTTTACAGCTGGTAAAAACAGTTGGTTTTCTCTCCCATTAAAATTCTTTCATTTGCCATTATCTTTTTACAGTCTCTTCTGATTACATAAAATAAGCAATTCTCCCTCTGGAGTTGGCAGGGCCCCTATTACCATTGATACAAAGGATTTTAGTTCTTACATCTCTTTCATCCACATGTCATCTTTCTCATCAGCAGACCCCTGGCTAGCAGAGAAAAGACCTCAGACAAGCAGCACTGGTGGGCTACCTCCATGCCATTCCCATAAATACACTTCTGGCAAGAGATTTCACACATGACAGCTGTGCTGAAAGTGTAATGCCAAAACTGTGCCTTTGCATTATCCCATAAACATGATTCTGGGGAGATTAGTTAAAAGGCATTTCAGCATTCTGCCACCCATACCTTGCAACTGCAGAGGAGTTTCAGTTCAAATAAAGTACCTGCATTTTATGGAAACAGCAGGGAGAATTTCCATGAATTTAACAAAAAGCCCCAGCTCATGGAGAAAGTAAGGAAATTGGCACTGGGAACATTCTGCAAACAATTAACACATTAAGCCCTTTGGCTCTATTTCCTCTTGTTATTCTTAGCAACTGGTATTTCCAGGAGTGCTGATACACTTAGGATCACAGGAGGACTGAACAGGTTTCTCTAGCAGGTAGAAACTGGAAGCAAATTATGCACGTACTGGACAGGCCAGCTAGGAAACCTGCCTAGCTGAAAGGCCTGCAATATGTACCACTCTGTTTTCACTAACATCTCTTCTGCAAAAATATCTTTTTCAGTGATGTCCACCAATATTGTCATATACATTAGTCACAACAATGCTGTCATGATCTTAGCAAATATTTGTAACCATTCCCTTAAAAGAGAGCTGTGCCCTGAATTTTTCAGCACATTTTGTGTACTGAAAAATGATCTTTATATGCTAAGTATTTAACATATGCCTGGGAACAGAAAAACGACGTGAAGGATTTTGATTCTCCATTTTATACATAAGTGAACTCACTTATCATCTGTTACGGTAAAAAAATTTAAGTTTTCTTTTTTCTTTTAAATCTGAATGCAATGTTAGTACAAGAGTTAAATGGTAGTAATTAAATACAATGTTCTCTAAAAACCTGCTCAACTAAAACAAAGTACCCACTAGAAGGAAAAACATCTTGAAATACTTCTTCAGGCAGGCTGTTGTACTTTCTATACTGCTTTGAATGCTGAAATATAGTAGCTTCTATCAGCACATGCTCTCTCAGCATGGCAGATAGCTCAGAAGCACTTCTCTTACGTGCTGGTCTTTAAAAGAGAGAAACCAATACTTCTGTTTCACTAGATTCAATGATGTATTAACCATGCAGGCAGCTAACAAAGGTAAGTGCACCAATATTGACAGAACTCCTTTTTCCCATTCCAGGACATGGTAATGTTTTATAGAAAAGGACATACCTGCCATACACCCTCATCCACAGGTATAAATGTAAGTAAATTAAAACTCACAAAATTCAACCACAAAGAAAAGGAAGGGTTGTAAAAGTTGCCTGTAAACAAGCAAATAAAAAAGCCAAGAGTCATCATGCTGTATTGCAGTTCCTCCTGTCTGGCTGGCCAGTTGTGCATACATCCACTTCTAATGACACACAGTCTAACCCAGCTATGGAAAACAACATTTTCACATGCTGGGTGACTACAAAAACACTTTTAGGAGCAGCAGAAGTGTGTCTCCTCCATGCTACGTGCACTAATGCACAGATCACAGGATATTTTTCTTTTTAAAACACCATATGCTTCCCCTGTCTGCATTTGGATTGCCTGATAGAGGGAAAGTTGCATTCATATGGCTTCTCTGCCTTGCTCAGGAAGTAGCTGGTATTAAGGCCTGGTTGAACAATGTGGGTAAGTTGCAGATGATTGCTCTGTTCAAGCACAGACTTCTAGTCTTCATGTGACTCTATATCTGGAGTAACAGTCTGTATCAAAAAGGTAACAAGTGATGGTTTAAATAATACTTGCTACGACTGCACAGATGCAGTCAGCACACCAGCAAAGAGGCCAGTTTACAGTCTCTGTGACTTGAATTGTTCAATATTGATTAGAAATAGGCTTATCCAGCTTAAAACTGCTTGTGGAGATGTGCTGAAGAGTATCAGAGAACAGCAAGGTGACCTAAAGAAAGCAATGAATGAAATTCTAGTGAGTGCAAAATATTATACGTGGGTGAATACATAGATATGCATAATTATGAACTAGGTTAGCTGAGACCAAGTAGGAAATCTGGTACACAAAAAATGTCAGAGCTCTACGTTCACAGCAATCTACCTCACTGTATATTTAGAACTACAGACAGAGAAGTCCAGAATGATGACAGGTTTTGGAAGAATTTCTCCAACCAGAGAGACTAAATGAATTCTTTTTTTTTCATTTGACCTTTCCAGTTTGTCACTCTGTTTAAATCAAGTTAGTCTTAGGTTCCTTCAAGAGGACTACTTGGCAAGGCTCAAGAGGAGAGGAAAATGAAATTAAATACCATAAAACCAAACAAAAGCAAAATATGAAGAGAATATGGTAGAAGACTACAAAATGATAAATGCCACAAAGAAGGTTTGTAAAGAGCCATTTTTTGTGACTTCTCCCAATATATAAATAAGGAGGCACCCAAAGAAATGATCCAGTTTAAAGGAAAGGAAATGCTTTTTCCACATAGCTTCTTAATTGGAGTGCGGAATTCATTACCACAGGAAGTTGTGGAGGCCACCAGCATAAAAGGAATTGAAAAAAAAAGGGGGGACTTTGTGGAGGATAAACCCACTGGTGGCTATTAGACACAATGGTCCAGATGCAAACTTTAGCACAGGAAATTCTTAAACTATCAGTTACTGGAGGTGAGGATAATCGCTTCCTACATCCCCTGTTTCTCATCCTTCTCTTTAAGCACTTTCTGCAGGCCACTGCTTGCAATAGGACACTGGATTGGCTAGACCTTCAATTGATTCATACAGAAGCTGATATGGTCTTAAGTCAAATTGCACTTACCACAGTGTCAGAAAACATGGTGAGCTGCCATCACCAAACAACAAATTACATCAAATTCTGCAATTAGTATAGTTACCCAAAGCGAGAGACGCAGTTTTCTGAGGATGGCATGAGAAAATTCATAGTAGCTACAAATTACATGCCTGTGAGAGAGATGCTACATCAAGGAAACCCTGAGTTTTGCCTGACAGAAATCTCCTTTCGCAGTGAGCAGCAGCCAAATGGAGACCTATGTCTGGGTTGAACCTCAACAACCAGGGAACACACCTGCCGAAGCTTACCCAAAAACTCTCCAAGGAGGAGCACTGGGAGTGCTATATATAAATAATCCCTGGTTTCAATCATATGAGTCTGAACTACGTCTAGTCTTCATCAAACGACAAAAATACTGTTCTACATACCAAAAACACGAGCAAGTGTATCCAAGAATTCAAGCTGGGGTAGGCACCAGCAAATGCTGTGCTGTCCTTGTGCTAACAGCATGAAAAGCTGAGCATTCTGGTCACATCTTCATCAAAAAGTTTACAGCAACACTTCTGTCACATGCTATCTTACTTTGCTTGCATACTGCCAGAAGGTTGGGGACTAAGTCCCTGAAATGGGGAGGGAGGGTGAGGTGCTGTGTGTTCACATTCGTGGCTGCAGCAAAAAAACAACATGTCTTGTGACTCACAAGGGCTAACCCCAGAAATGTAATGTTGCTCAACAAAACAAAGCACAGACATTCCTGACCACTGTGAGCAATGGGACATGCTCTAGTCGGCTAAAAGTTTGTAAAAGACAAATTGTTAATAGCAAGAGCTAAACTTCATACTAAAACAAAAGCTCTAACTTTGTTCATAAATCCACTCATATGGATAGAGTGGATTTAGACTCAGGGTGGGTCTAATAATCCACGGAGCAGAATGCTTCTGGGGTAGTACAGCAACATTCAGTGACACGCAGTGCTGTCCAGAGGGACAAAGAGAAGTGCAGGACACAAAAGCGCAGGGAGTGAGTCCCACTGAGCACCTGTCTCCTAACAAGTGAGAAGAACTTTTGTGTTCATTGGAACTCAGTAGCAGAGACTGATGGCTGCATGGGGTTGCCAGGAGTACAAACTCTTGCAAACAAGGTGCAGTACTTGCCCACACCTAATTAGCTACACATTCAGGGGTGTTAGCACCCAGCTACCATATCTGCATGGGCAAAAGTCTTCATCAATAGTTCTTATAGCCTGTTATGTGAAACAGCATAGTAAACTACATCAGACTTCAACACATTGTACTCAAAATCTTCATGCCAATTTCTCATGATCCTACACACACCTAAATTTCCTATTTTAAAGTAATAATCCTCATTACTATTCTCATCTATAAAATTGTAATTTAAAGCTCTTCTTTTTTATGAAGAAGCTTGATAACATCTGCTTAAGTACCATTTCCTTTAAACTAAAAATCTCGCTGTTGTGTATTTGGTCACTACCTTCATCTGCTATTAAAAGTGCACTTAAAAAGAAAAAAAAAAAAAAGCACACGCCCAAGTGATCAAAAGAAAGTTAATTGCTGAGACTGACTTACGATAAGAACCAACACAGTCAGCACTTTGAAAGCATGGCTCAGAAGAACCGGCACCAACAGAGAAGCTTTCTGTAGTTCTCTGATATTTACATTAGCAGGCGTTTGTGCCAAGCCCAGCAGATTTTCTGACTGAAGGCAGCAAATCTCGTGCAGAGGGTGAGGAAGGAGGGGCGGGCGGGGGGCTGCGGGCAGTAGGAGCTGCGGGGTGAGAGTTCCTCTCCCCTCGGCTCAAGTGTAGGACGAACAATGCTGAGAAAGGCAGGCGACTACGCCCAGGTCAGCGGAGACGGACAGTCCCCCACCGGCGATAGCCCCCACCACGTCCTGGCTTTTCAGTAACATTTACACGTTCGCAGTTGTGAACTACGGAGCTTTATTTCCTTGTCTGACTTGGTGACTTCAAGGGGAAACACATTAGAAGATGAAATTTGCTTACAGTGATAAACTATAAAGAGGACAGTTTTTATGCATTACTGCTATGCATTCCTTGGCTGACATCCCTGTAACCCCGACAGCTTTCCTTTCCCAAGGAGACCTGCAGTTCCTGCAGCACGTTCCAGGTGCCTGAGCTAGGCGTGTGGTCACCCCACAGCAGTCACTGCGTACCCCAGGTGCTACCCAGCCCAAACACCCCTTTGTCATTGCTCTCTCCTCAACCCCGGGCAGAGCTCCCTGCCTGACTGCCCTCCTCCTCTGTCAATACCCGTATGGACTGGTTTCACACACAGGGGGCAAAACTGGGTTGATAACAACAGGTTACTGGTTTCTCCCAGCCCTTTTGCATTTCTTACAGGGCAGTGCAAGAAGATGCTCTACCAATTAATTAATCATACCCGCCTCAGACACTTTTGTGATCTGAGAAATCCAGGCATTGCTTAGGTGTAGCAACAGCACCCTGCACCCCCACGTAGCAAGCAGGTGAGGCTGGGGAAATGGCAGTGCGGCACACCTGGCAGCATTTGCAGTGGCACCCACAGGTCACAGCGATCAGCAGGTTTCCCTCGGGACATCAGCCCCACGCCCAAGCACTGCGGCTCCAGCCCTTCCTTCCCAGGGCAGCTCTGTGCTGCCGGATAAACGGAACCTCCATCCCCCTGCACTACGCTTGCCTAGAGCCCGAGCCAGCAGCCACGGGCTGCGCGGTGCCCCCGCGGGGACCGGGACTTCCCCGAGGCAGCCACAGCCTCTCACTCCACCCACGGCCTCGCAGCAGAGCAGGCGCACCAACGCTGGCTCTGCCCAGCCGGGCTGCTCGGGCACAGGTCGCGGTCGGGCCCTGCCCGCCCCTCCTGCGGAAAGGGCTGTTCGTGCCGAGGGAACCCTGGCTGCGGGACCTGCGCCAACATCACCCCTCGCCCGCTTTGGCAGCGAGAAAGGCGGCGCGGGGGCCTCCGAAGGCGGCGGGCAGAAAGCAGCCGAGCAGGGAGCAGGGCCGAGGCGCTGCCAGGCACAGCTGCCCGCAGTGGCGCGATGCAGGGATGCTCCCGCACAGCTGGGACAACCGCATGGACACCGCGGGGAAACTGCACCAGCCTCCCGCAGGGAGCAGCTGTCCTCTGTTAAGCAAGGAGGTGGCAAAGGCACCGGGGGTCTGACAGCACCACAGGCAGTTTCGATGAGACACCTTAACCCAAGGCTCCAGGTATACCTCACCTGTGTCGAAATTCATGGAGCAGCTCACTACCACGGGACGCAAAAACTCTGAAGATTCCCCCTCTCACACATACTCACCCTGGCCAGCAAGTTTTGTCCTTCTCTTCTTAAATGAAAATGCACGTATATAACCTCACCCTGTATATTTATTTTTTCAGAAAAAAACCCAAATCAATCAGGAACAAAGGAATCCTGCATCTGTCATATGCTCACTTGTCACAGTTTTGTTCCCAGTCCCTTGTACCATAAATAGGTACAATGCAAGGTATATGCCCATCTTGAGGAGTGGGTCTCTGATCTGCAGGCTTCTGCTTTGGAAGGGTCAACAGATGCTGATGCAATTGCCAGTCTTAGGGGTTCCTGTAGTTTATGTTTATATTTTTCATTTTCCATTAAAGGACTCAGCTTTTTCCATGTTTTCTTAGAAATGTAAGGGTTTTTGGAACACACAAAAGCTTGGGATGCTAATTTCTGGGCATAACCACTGGGGTATAACCATCGCACACAGAGGCAAAAAACAGGCACAAAGCAGCCCGTGGTCAGACACAACAGACTGACCCGTACATGTGGCACCAGTGACTGGGCCACGTAACACAGCCACAGTCGACGTAAGTGTGAGCCTGAGTTTAACCAGGACTCATGTCTCATAATAGAAATCTCCAAAGCACTTTGGAGATGCAGGACCTCCAAAACCCTGAGTATGCAGAAGAGAGGTCTGAGTAAATACATGGAATATACGCAGAGTTCTTACAGCTCATTAAATTAAATGGTCCGTTTCTGTGTAAGGGCTGCCCCAGAGGACACTGGTGGGTGGAGAAGAGGGAAGGGCTGATTAGAGTTAATGAAGGGCATTTACATACACAGGCATCCCACAAGCCCTCAAACTCTTAGAGTGTCCTGGCTGAAACGTACTGCATGGTGCATCAGTAAAAATATAAATCCGGCTGTCCTTGTTGCATCGGGAAGTGCTTCACGACCTGGTCAAAAGTGCAGAGAGCACTTTAATTCATTCACAAGTACATCTCATGATGGACATATTCCAGATATTCAGGATACAGAAAGCTGTATTTTGTTTAAAATTTTTGAGCACTGCTGGCTGTCCCAACCCCAAGCACCCAGGGCTGCAGTCCACCTTGCCACATCAGCATCTGCCAGTGCAACAGCTCCATCATGCAGGCAAACTCACACCACCACCTTCAGGCCTGCCTCTGACATCCTGCCCTGGGGTTTACTGCTGATGTGCCCAAACCCACTCATCAGACAATAGCTGGGCCACCCCTTTCTATGAACCTTGACTCAAATCTAAGCCAGAGGAGAAGAATTCCAGAACATTTTTGCAAACATATCTCATAGTCAGGATGGAAAAAGCTGGTCTGACCAATTCTGCACCAAGGCAATAGCAGCTAAAGCCAATGGGTTATTCCTAAACATGCTGTTAGGCAAGTGCCACAGAAGTGATGGTCTATCAGCTGTCTGGCTCTTACTGGGTAAAAGCTCTCTGTACACTGCCTTTGTTCATGCTGTTCATGAATGATCATCTCTACTTATGCCTTGCAAGTCTAATGCAGTCCAACATATTTTTTTAGAAATAAGAAATATAAGAACTATATATTTTACACAATTTATAATAATATATGTTTCTATAAAATAAATATTTTTAAATTTTTTATTTTTTTAATATATGATAATAATTTATAGTAAAATATTTTTTTTAAATTAGAAAATTAATTTCTTATTTAGTCAGACAGTAAATGTACTTCTCATCAAGCAATCAAGCACAAAGCAACAACAAAATAAGTTAATAAAACAGTCCATCAGGAACATGCCAATAGAGGAAGAAGATTCTACAAACTTAAAGAAAAGGAACAATTATGACATTTCAGTAGACTAAGAAATCATCATATATTACTGGTGCATTTCAGTAGACTAAGAAATCGTCATAATGTGTATCTGAAACAAAACCTCCTATCTGTTACAGGTTTATGCATTAAGAGCTGTGTGAACAGCCTATTGTAAAGGGAAGCATTTTCCCTATTTTCTACAGGTAGCTGTTTATTTGGTTTGGTATTTTAGCCCAGCTCCCACAGGGGAAGAAAAACAAAATTATTTCATCCACATAGTGAAGTCTTACAACTGCGAGTAAAACATATTCTGATGTCATGCTGTGAAAATGAAAGTTTTAGTCATGGAAAGCAGTGAGGAAGAATTTCTTTTGTCAGACTCCCTGGTGCTTCCAGGTCAGTGCCAAAGAGTATACCATCTCTCAGGTTCAGGCAAGTGACTTCACACAGAGAATTTCCCTGGGGATCAGAAAAGAAGTGCCAGGATAAAATGGAAGGTACTGAGATACAGACAGAGAAATAGACAGATATACCCCATTGTCTCCATGTGTAAGTTTACAACATTTCTCTAGAGGCAAGGGGTGGACAGGGAGAGGGGAGGAGGCAAAAGCAAACCGGGGAAAAATATAAAGGAAGGAGAAACGGATCCAGACCACCAGAATCTATTTACAGCCATATGTGCAGTAACATGTCTGGCTGAAACACGTGTAGGAAAGCCTGCTGGAAAAATCATGTCATGTTCAGGGTGAGATGTCAAGTTTTCTTAGCCAGGGATTAAAAAAATGTTTGTTTCCAAATAAGTTTATCCTGCACACTGTCAGGAAATAGTTTAACAACAGCTGTCATTCAGCCTTGTTTCTTTTGCCACAAAGTAAAGAAAACAGTAGTGCTACTGGAAACACTGAGAGTGGCCACTGATTCCTGTGTTATCTGCTGGAACTTGTTCCTGGTGCTTACCCAGCTCTACCTGATTGACTGCAAGCTTGAATAAGAGCTAGGGCTAAGAATAGCTCTAATCACTGCTCAAACATTTCCCTGTTCAGGCAAACCAACACTGATACAGTTGGTATGATTCTACTTCAAACTTCCATAAATGTCCTCTGTTTTAGAGGAACTTAAAATGTTCTTGTTTGGTTGCACAATAGAGCAGAAAATCTGTGCAATTACCTGTGGAAATGGCATGCTGGACACACTGTGAAAAACAGCTTTGCCATAACTGTAAAGCTTGAAAAAACATGGATCATCCTCTGCTTCCCAAAAGATGGGAATGTGTATTTTGACTGATAAGTTGATTTATATTGTTTCGTATTGACAGTGCAGTCTAGAGGTGGAAGAGAGAGAGAAAGAGGGATGGAAGTATATA
Source organism: Oriolus oriolus (assembly GCA_013400235.1). NCBI lineage: Eukaryota > Metazoa > Chordata > Aves > Passeriformes > Corvidae > Oriolus > Oriolus oriolus. The sequence continues at coordinate 269,249 of VXBT01008875.1, forward strand.
TATGGAGAAGACTTACACTGACCAACATACAATGCAAACTAAAAAAAAAAAAAAAAACGCAAAAACAACAGTGTCTTAAGGAAGGAAAAGGAATCCAAGCCAAAATGTGACTGCTCAGTGGAAGAGACTGAAGCAATCAGTGCTCCTTTTTTGCTCGCAGAGGGCCTCTGTCACCCACCTGTGAAAGCACAAACAGAGCAGATTAACAGGCGAACAGTGTTGAGCACTGACTGTGGCTGAAGCTTAAAAATATGTCAGTGAGACAACGGAGAAGTTCACGTTTTGATACCACAGTAGTGTTACCCTGAAGCTCTGAGCTGTCTGGCTGCACCAGGACAGTGAGGAGCAGGGGAGGTCTCCCCATGGCTCCTTGTGCCCCACAGACAGGAAGGTTTCATTTGCTCACAGTTTCCTCTCACCACATTCCAAACAGAGACATGGGATTTTCCCCTCTGCATGGCCAAGAATCACACTACTGATTACAGGACTAAGGCAAGCCCAGGGCTGAGGCACTCCCCAGCCATCACTCATGTGCCTCACAGATCAGAAACGCAGACTCTGGGGCAGGCATGTGCTTTGCTAAACTGAAGCCTGAGCTGATGGCCCAAGAATGGTGGTACAAGAAATATTTCTTACATCCAAAGGTTCCAGATGTGGCTAGAAATGACCCAAAAAAAGCTGGTGTAACTGAAGTACAAGGGGTCTTTTCTATGATCATCTCCAGGCTTTCTACCTCAAACGCTCCTGAAAAATTTGCCCTTCCCGTTATCTGAAGTGGAATGTAATATTTATACAACTGGTATTTTGTTAAGCAAAAAGTCACCCATAACATTCTATAATCAATACTGACATTTTTCATATTTTGTCTTGGTTTTATTAAGCCTGCTTTATTTTTTCATCAAAAATACCATTTCAGGTTTTGTCTTTCATTCTGCATTTTAACTTCACTAGCAATAATCAACAGCAAGTGTCTGTAATTCTGCATTTTCTTCAGGGACCCCACCTCCCCTGGTTTTCTTTAGGTTGTACTCCAATAGTGACAATAATAAGTTTATCCCTCGTTTAATAAAGCTCTGTACTACAGATACAAAACTAGCCACCATGGAGAAGTGTTATTATGTCAAAATTTTAATTGACGGCTGTGAGAATTAGGAGTGAGTACTTACCAATATTTTGCAAGAAAGCTGTGAAAGTTTAATATAGTCTTTAATTTTGAACTATTTTTTTTCTTCCCAAATAAGCTTTGTTTGCTTTATTAAATACTTAGATGCTTTTAAAAGTAAAAATGTATGAAAGAACAAATGTAAAGATTAGCAAAAGTAGAGTATACCTTGACATTTTCAAGGCTTTTGACATGCAGAACTCTTGCAAACAAACTAAAAATGAGGATAAGCTTAGTGAACCACAGGGTAGGCTGAGGAAATTTAAGGAATGCTCAGGAAAAATTCACAGTCTGGCTGGCAACAAGTCAGGTGTGACATTTCTCAGAGGAGAAGGGCTCCTGGAACTGAGCACCCTCCCCAGTGACCTGGGTAGTGGGACATAGTACACCCTCAGCAAGTCTGGGGAGGGCAGCAGTGGGTGCTGGCAGTGCCCTACAGTGTGCAGGCTGGCTGGGCTGACTGAGGGAAGGGGTGATCCCCCTGCTCAGTGCTCCTGAAGCTCCCACCAGAGTACTGTTCCCCCTGCAATCGCACAGGCATTAATGGAGTTTATCAAAACACAAGCAGTTTTGAAGAAGTAAAATACTGAGGGTTCAAGCTGAGTTGTTAAACCAAGCTCAAGAGTAAGTCTGGACACTGACCAACTAAGAAAAAGTCACTGAAGAGTCAAATGAGGAAAAATGAGGGAGGATTATTTTTTACAGTAACTCCCTAGCCTCTATCTATTTTGCAGTTTTTCAGTCTGTGTGTAAATCCCCTCGCAGTCACGAAAATTATGTGATAACGGGGTAGTGTTAACCTCTTGATAAGCTGAATGTCGGAGGTGAGAACACACCTTGGAAATATCAGGCAGAGGATACCAGAGATGTGGATGGAAAGGAAATGCTGTCAGCAAAGCTTCATGTTTTGATCCACTGAGTGCACGTACAACATAGGCTCCTGCTCTTATCTTGAGGAAGCTTTTTCTTCCTATGTCTCTCACTTGCTCAAGAGGTGAAAGTAAGCTGGTCTGCCTGAAAACAAGAAGAAAAGGAGTGCAGTCCAAGTTTTCCACTGGCAACAAACCCTCTAGTCTAGCCATGTTCTGCAGTGTCCCCCTTGCAGTTTGTTCTCCCAAAGGCCTTTCCTGAGGCTCCTGTGCTCCCCTCCTCCTGCATGCCAGACCAGTGCTCCTCCTGTGTTTTCACACCAGCAGCAGAGCCAGCTCACACATTCCTGCTGAGCTGCCCATTCCTGCCCTTCCCATGAATCTGCCACCTGACAGATCAGATGGGTGAAGTGATGGGGGCTCTTCAAAACCTTGTTTGGAAATCCTAATTCCATCAATGCATTTGATGCATGCACTCATTTCTATTTAATTATACTTTGAACAAATAATATCAAGGGTATGTAATTCTAGTTTTATCAGACTCATAACAGCTCTGAAAAATGATCTTTGACTATCACGGGAATAATTTCTTCTACAAAAGTACACAGAATAATATTTCACAGTCTGTTCTGCACGTACACTGGTGTGCTGTTTTCTTTCAAAGAGTTAAAAAGGCAGAATTACCTCATGCAGCACAGGATAAGATTTTTCAGTTGAATAATCTTTTTGGCAAAAATGCACATTTGGGTACAACTATAACAACTTGCAGACAGGGACATGATTAGTTGATTAGCTTCAACTGAAAAGGCATGAAGAGAGTGGATATGTCAAGAAATGCTTTGATTTTTCATTAAAAAAAACTTTGATTAGAAATGTTTCTGAATATTACACTTAATTTAAAAAATATAAAAAAACCCTCCAAAGGTAATAATATTTTTACCTCTTTTTCAGTTCAACAAAATAAGAATAAATCTTTAATTTTAATCACAGACAAGATTTAACATGAGAGTTCATCCACAAACTAAAACAACTCCTAGAAAATCAGTTGCAAGGCAATACACTAGAGGAATCTCCCACAGTCTCAAGAACATCACTCTCTTGAGATTTAAGCCTGCTTATATGTTGAACCGTAAACTTTTAGGAGTCTACTGCCAGCATTAAACAAAGCTTGAGACAGAGCTACACTTCTGGTTAAGTAATCTCCCAGTTCAATACAGTCAGCTTCCATTTGGCTACTGGGCATCTTAAAAATAAAAAGACGACAGCTTGAGATTTGGCCTTCCACAACAAGACTGAAATTTAAATAGCAGCTCCCTTCAGTGTTACTATTATATTCTATTAGTTTATGTGAATGTTTACTCAGGAAATTAAATGTTATTATTTTTTTCTTCTCATGCAGACCAATTAGCAGTGGGGAACATTTAAAGAATTAATACTGAGTTATTTGCTTGCTCCTGAAGGAATGCTGAGTCAGCTGTGGGGTTTTGGCTATCTCTTATTAGGAGCAATTATTTTAGTTAAAAAACAATGGATAAACAACTCAGAACTTCGGGGAGAACATTTTTCCTATGGAAAGTATCTATTTATGAATGTCCAGATGTTTTGAATAGGGATTGAAAAGAAAACTCAGGGGACACCTGCCAGCAAAGTTACTGGACCCCCCAGACACCTGCCTGTGAGGCTGCTGAGAGTCCTGCCCTCTGGGACTGATATATCTCTCAATCTGGCAAACTGATTTGCCCAAGAAGCATGATCACACTTTGACAGCTTTGCTTAATTAGAGTGGTTCTCAGGCCACAACCTACTTGGGATCCAGTGAATCACTCTAACACTCTTCTCTGTGCCAAAAAGGTGGGTCTGGAGCATGGCTTGTACAGCTCACCCCACCAGGACACAGCTTTCAGCCAAAGCCACTTCACAGACCAGCTGCCAGGTTTATCCTCATATGCTGCCTGCCTTTAGCACCTTAATTATCTTATCAGTTCCAGCATCATCTAGTTATCTAAAGGTACCTGTGGGAAAGAGACAGTCTTGGGAAAAGGGCATTATCCCTCCTTTCAGGTCTCACCTCAAAACTTTTTCCCAAGCCTCAGCATTTGTTATGACACCAATTCAAACCTTCACAATAACTCACTGTGATAGAGGCAGCAGCCAGAGCTCACACCCTTCCCAGGGCCAGGAGGCTCAAAAGCCCTGCAAATCACCCCACTATGCTCTCCCCACCTCCACTGGTTGCCAAAACAGCTCATCTACCTGCATCAAACAGCTGGCAAAGGGCTTTCAAAACTCACTGGGCCAGCATGTGTTGCTATGAAAATGCAGAGGCCCGTTCTGCTGTGTGTGCAGGATGTGAACACTGCCACCGAGGGACACCCTGGAAGGGCACACAGGTGCACTGTGTGAGGTTGGGACAGCATCTGTGCCTGTGGGTGAATCCCACACCTAAGCCAGACACAGCCACGGGGAACTGGAAGTAATTTCTTCATCCCTCCTCCAGGGCTTGCAGTCTCCCTGCCTGTTGTGTCACTGTCTTGCATGATTATGGATGCTAGCACATGCTGGGAAATGTCAGAACTAGAGGATGAAGTAGGCAGCCTCGAGCTTTACAAGAGAGGAAACAGACTCACTGAGCTCCTTTGGGGAAGGTCACTCAGAGAGAAATATGCCATAGACAACAAAAGCAAAACAGGACCAAGGAGCAGATCTAAATTAAGGAGAGCAGTACACAAGAACTAGGATGATATTTGTATGACATTAACATGGAATTGATTCCATACTGATATGACATCATAGTGATGTCACCATCTCACAATACTACATAAAGTGAGAAAGTGTTTTTCATAATATTTATGCTAATCATTTGGCCAATCAAACATAAGTCTGTTGTGAGTTTCCTACAAATACTCTGCAGCAAATACTGCCAGCAAATACAATTTCTTGGAAAACAAAGTAAAAATGGGTTACATGAAACACACAGACCAACATCGTGCCTTCAGCTGCTCTACAAAGGCAAAGTAACCAGGCAAGCTCCTGTACTTCAGCAACTGTAGAGCACAAAAGGAATTTTTATTCCAATGTTACTTGTGGTGGAGGACAACATAAATGCAAAGGATTAATGGATTCTATAACTCAGGTTCTAGTCCTATTAATATTCCCGTTCATGTTTTGTTTTACATACAAAGTGCTAGGAAATAGTCTGTAAGGCATGTTTCCATTGTCTGCAACGATGATAAACAAATCTTGTCACAATCCTCCACTCCAGGCTTGTGGTACTTGGGATGTTAATGGTTTCTCAGAAGCCTTTTCTGCTGACCTTCAGACTTCTAGAAAGACCTTCCAGAAAAAGTCCTTTGACCCCGCTGTTGCTTGATCACAGACAGACCAAGCTTTTATTCACTTCAGTCTCCAATTATGCTTTAAATGTCCCATAAAATTCCAAAGAAAAGTAAACCTCACTTGAAACTACCCATCAGACCCTCAAATTAAAAAAAATATTCTTTTCACTTTCTACATTCTCTCTAAAATTTCCCAAAGCCCATACTGACTCTTAGTCTTAAATTGTTTTTCTGTGTTACACCACACTTGTTTTTGGGACTTTTAACCTCTTCATCCCTTGAAGGAATAAAATTTCCATTTCAGGTTTATGTCTTTGTTTTGATAGATAGGATGCAAGCAAGTAGTTCATGATGGCACACTGACCACACACTTGCTACCAGATAAACTGAATTTTCATGAAGGATTTTTAACTGCTTAGAACTTTGTCCAGCAAAAGCCATGGTAAACTGCAGGGAAATCTCACTCCTCCGATGTGATGCCAACGTTATGCAATTATTAGGGAAGAAAGACATTGATATTTTACTTAATCTTATGGACTCCTGCAACTTTTGCCTTTGAAGCATAACAGACGACTTGGTATACACCCAGTGTAATTGATTCTTCACGGGGAACATGAGAGAGCATATGGTCTGCCTGTAAAACCCCTTTTGCTATATGCACCACAGTATACAGTATATAAACCACAGCATATTCTCTGGTGCTGGTAATACAATTGCTCCAACACTGCCTTAGCTCATTAGTCCAGTGTGTCTTCCCAAAAGGTCAGGACAAAGGCAAATACTCTTCTCCTTCTACTGACAGCAATTATGTCTTTACACAAAAGCATAGAAGGGGAATTTCAATTCAGTATTTATAAGGGCCCTGTTATATAGGTGTAGCCAACAAACTATGACTTATTACTTCTTTCTCTCAGTTTTTTAAGACACCTCTCTAACAGCTTTTTCTGACAAGTTTGAAAAACCATGAATTTTAAGTATACCTGAGCACCATATTCACAGCAGGTTCTGAGGACGTATACTGCCAAATGACATTATGAGAGCGAGCATCCTTTTTACCATATGCAAATCCAGAGCTTCAGCCAAGGATGGTTACTCTTAGTAATCAGCAGACCTCATTAGTCATTGTTGCCTCTGTTTCCACCGCTCATTTCTAGCAGTAACTGAATTTTGAGTCAGTCACTCAATGCCTGTGAAAGAATCAATAATTGAATATGTTCATATGTCATAACTAAAATATCCTGGTAGTCTGAAATTGTCCACGTGGCAATAAACTGCTTTACAGGCAGCAGGGATAGCATGGCAAAAGAGTATCTCTGTTTATCTTTAAACACAGTCTACCTTGACCTGACGCTGTTGGGTGGCCCCCACCCTGGTGGGGCACAGCGTCCTTCCTGCAGACGGCAGGGAACAGCAGGGCAGCTGGTGTCGCTGCTGCAGCGGCGCTGGCTCCTCAGCAAAGGGAGCAGGCGCAACCGCAGATGGCTTGCACGCGTCTCCCGAGGCGAAGGAACTGAGAGGGGTCTTTTGTGTGGGTTCCAACCAAGATTATTGGCGGAAGGTCCAGGGACAAAAGACAGGAAAGATGGCTGGGTCCAGGGTTTTATACACCAGGAGGGAGGGGTGGAGAGAAGGGGAGCAGCCAATGGGGTACGGCAAGACAGCAGACCAACAAAGGTAACATCCAATGGGGGAAACTTGGAGGCGGGAGCTGGAACTGGGGACCAATGGGGTATCGAACTAAGCAGAACTTTCCAGAGGGAGAGGTGGTGACTCTAAACCTCAGTGCCACCCTCGGATCCGCCCTCTGGTCTGGCCCCATCCTGATGTTCCCACCATTGGATGGTGAGGGCTTGATGGGCATCAGAGGGCCACGGCCCACTCGAGGGCTGATTCACTGCAACATTGACCAAAACATCATTTTCCAAGTGAGGTTTTACATAGGGTACTTTAGAATGAGAATACAAAACCTGTGCCTTGGAGAGTATTTTCTAGTTTCATGTTAAGATGAAAACCAGTAGTTGCGAGAATCACAGTTGTCCAGGAGAATGGATATATCCGTTACAGTTGTCCAGTTCACAGACCAGCTTACAGAGAGCTCTCTGGAAAAAAACGTATCTCACCACAAATGAGCGAAAAAGTAGCCATTCTCCTTGAAAGATTTGGTGAAGAAAATTTTCATGGCATAAACTGGTGCAAATTGCCTTAGCACAGAAATGCAGGGTGGCATCTTGCATTATTTAGCAAGATGGCTCAAGAGGTGCATTAGCACCTGTCAGCAACGGACACCTGCCCAGATCTGAGAGATCTGAGTGCCCTCATCATGATCTACTCTGAAGAAATTGAGCTAGGAATTCCTGGTTTAATGTTTTCAAAGTGAAAAGAAAATCAGATGAGATGAGATTTGGGGTTTTATTTTTTTCCAGAAGTGAAAATCTTCTGTGGAATTTCCCTGGGGTTTTTGTTTGGTTGGGGTTTTTTGGGGGGTGGCAGGGCATATCTGGGGAGAGATTACTTCCAGAGAAAGCTTCCCTGCTTTGCTAACAAATTGTATCCATGTAATGTGCGATCTCACCACAGACATATCAGCTTTAGACAAGAATGTGTGAGGATATCATATTGCTCAGCTATTTTAAGGCTTCCGTTATTACAAAGACATCCTAGTTATAAAAATGCATGTGCTGACACAGCCTCATATTTGCAACAGAGCCCACATCTAAAGGCAAACCTCAACCAAGAAGCATTAATATAAAAACAACCTGCGTCACTTCAAATAATTCTGCATTAAAGATCTGGCCTGACTTGCACCAGCATGAGTACACCGAAATCAGACGTCAAATGAGGAGATGCAGAGCCAGAGCAAAAGAATCCTTGTGCCTTACAATGGATTATGTTATTGTGTTTAAATACTGTACCCTTCTGGTAGGCAACACACAAACAGAGTCAATTTTACGTGGGAGTGGCTGCTATTATAAGCTGTGATATAGAGCAGTCAGAGACTAACAGAGTCAGCTGACAGGAAGAACAGGTTTCAGTATGTTATTCCAGATCTTTCTACCACTAAATTAGCAGTCTGAAATGAGAGAAAAATACAAAGAAACCAAGTTCTTTTGAGCGATGTCAGCTGTCAGTCCTGACATAAAACATGATCTCTGCATTCTCTTTTGGAGTTTTGCCAAAAGCCTACAGATCTTACAGTCCTTCCGAGAGCGTGCAAGAATCCATTTACCAAGGTTTAAGTATCTGCAGGATAGGGTTTCAGATTTCACCCAGAAAGATAGCCTTTAATGTGGGTGCCCATCCGTGCTGAATACAGGTCACGTAGAGCAACACAGAGATGAGCAACCCATCAGCTAGGCTATAATCTTGAGCAATCCCTGATTACAGAATACTTTGAAGATTTGGTACATCTTATTTTGCCATAGAGTTTTGCCCAAAGCTTCCAGTCATTTGGGCATAAAACCCTTGATCCATAGAATGTGGACTGAAAGCATGTTCCCGTGGACATGCTGGCCCAGGACACGGGAAGCAGTGCAATCTGAGCAGTGCCCTGGCTGCTAATTTCTCATCATGAGGATGGCCAAGCATCCACACTTGTGCTTGGGTTTGGATTGGAGATGTTTGCAACACAAACTGGCAGATGCAGGCCAGCTCTGCCCATGCTCCCAGCCTGAAAAGGGTAATGTAACCATGTCACCATCACACCAAGCCCAAGGTCATACATCCTGTCATTGCACTCCATCTCTCTCAGCTGGCTTAATTAGCTTAGCCTCAAGTACCATCCTGAAGTGGTCTGTGCTGGGTTCCTGTAGTAACCAGTAGACACAAACATCCATCACTTCCCAAACTCCATTTCTGGTGGTCCTCTTATGGCCTCACTTCACACCCACACTCTGCATTTCCTGACCAGACAGGTAACACCAGCTTAGCATTCACCTCATAAACGCTGTGGCCTCTACACAATTCATTCCATCTCTCCTAGGCAGATTACCAGGCTACCTGGCAAAGCATCTGGGGAAGCCAGTTCCTGGGATAATGCAGACACATAGCAAAGGGGGAGCACTGCTGGTGACTGCTTTCCTCCCATGAGCTCTGAGGCATCTGATGAAATCTTTGCTTCCCACTGACCACAGGGCCCATGACCTCTCTGTAGCTGGCACAATGGAGAGAGGAACCAGGACATGTCAGCATGCAGAGCAACCTCTGAAGCATGGCAGCGTGAGGAAGAAAAATGCATGAGGAAGAAGCTTTCCACTGGCAAAAGGGAAGGGGAAACTCCCCAAGGCATCTTTGCTGAGTCTTCAGCATAAGGCAGCAAGCAACAGGCTCAAGTGTTTTCCATTTCGTGATGTGTTTTGCTTGCCTTCGTTGCTATTTAGTTAACAATAAATCAGAGGTTAACTTTTTATGTGGCTTGAAGAAATAGGAAATTCAGTTTTCTTCCTACATGAGCTTTATGTAGTCAAATATTTGTAGTATTTGAAAGACAGCCAAGGCAGCACACATATTCAGAGCCTGCTGTGCACAGCACATTTCAACCTCACTCAAGGAGAAGCTAGAATGCAACAGTGCTCTCCATGTTTTTCCTTTTTCAGATTTGTAGAACAGAAGACTATTAAACCACACCCAAAGACATAGAATGCTCATTTATAAAACACTAACCAGCCATAAAATTTCATTTAATTATCCTGTATTGAAATCAACATGCATCTGATTAAAGCGTAACTGTTCTAGGTGAAGCTTACCTCCTGTGAAAATGAACTGTATTGTTTTAAAGGAATGAAACTGTCCGTTCTTTTTTACTCTATTGCCATTTGCTTTCCACAAAAAAAGCATGCAAGTACAGGCAATTAAATATTAATTGAAGATACTTACAAAATTTATATCAAGTCCTACTCAGCCTTCTTTTGCTAAATAGACTGATTTGGTTTAGGCTGGTCACTGACAGACTGTCCTTTCAGCCCTCCAGTGGCTTTTGTAGCCACTGTCATCATTGTCTTCAAATTTGTTCTGCAGTTTAGGTGGACTGTGGAGGTGTATACTGTACTGAAGCATCAGTGCCCTTTCTTTCTTCCCTCCTTGCCTTTACTGCAGTCCTGATGACAGCATCAGCCTCTCTTACCCCAGAACTGTGGTGACAGAATGGAAAGCAACAGACTGGCCCTGACAACCTTTACAGACTTAACACTTTGGACTTCTCATTCAAGGCACAGCCTTCACTGCCTGGTTTGCCCTGGCAAACTGTCTGTATTTAGGCCTGCTGTGATGAGACATCCTGACTCCTCCCTCCAGCTTTCATGTCCTCATCATTGATTAAAACCCTGCTAGACCTCATAACGTAAAATCACAGTTATTTACAACATGAGAATATTTGCACCTAGATCGCTGATGAAAACAGAGAATCGTTTAAGGCTTTGTGATAATCTAGGACATGGAACATGCTAGAAATAATTGCATTTGGTGAGGTGTCCCTTTTTGGGCCAACTTTTAATTCATGTCGTAATTGTTTTACTGATACCATTCTGTGTTAGTTTTAACTTAGAATGTTATGCAGCACTAATACTGGTATTGTGTTTGTATGCATTTTAATGAAACAGAGTCCTAGTAGGTTTTCTTTCTACCAAATAATGGAGAATAATTCCTTTCTTCCAAAATTATGCTGAATTTCATTAAATGCATTCCCTATCCTTTAATCTCTTTATCACTGAATTCCCATATTTCCTCTTTTCTTTCCTTGCAAGGGATGGCAAGACAATAGACTTATAAATTACACAGGACATTATACTTGTCTTTTTCAAACTTCAGTCCTCCTTCAGACTTCCAGTATATACTTGCTCAATTATTACTCAGAGATGCATGACTTCTTCATAACTATAAAGAGTATTTTTCACCAGTCAAGCAAAGCCCAGCCAAGCCAATTTTTCTTGTCCTAATTTATCCAGAACAGCCTATTTAAAACAAAGGGAAAAGACATAATTTTCTAACACAGATTCTTCAGATATCCTCACGCCAATAAATTTTAAGGCAGTTTTCTACCTCTTCATGACCTGAATACATCATCCTGATTCTTCTTCTGCACAAAAACACCAAAACCACAGGACACAAGAGAAAAGGAAAAATCATGGATGATTTCCATATTTTCTTCACAGATGCTGACTCTTCAGCACCTTGTAAAGCGAGCAAACTAATAAAGGGAAAAAATCCCACTGTGACAACAAATTATGATTCTCTTTCAGTTGAAACACAGACTCCACTGTGGTTAATTGAGATATGAAAATGAAAAGTGAATACAAACAAGTTCTCAAAAATTCAACTTCAAGTTTGGATTTACCATACAAACTCCTTTTATTACCCTCTCTTTGCATGTCCATGGTTCTCACAGGGAGACCACAATTGTCTCTGTAGTTGAATGTAGCAGTATGAAGAAATCATGATGCAAGTACTGTGAAGCCATCCCATCTCCTTCCTCATGTATAATCCCAAAGTATAGTTTAGTGGTAGCTGGGTCTTGAAACAGTCAACAAGTCTGTCAGAAAAGGCAGACTTCAAATGTACAAACGACAAAGAAACATAGAAAAAATCATTCCTTGGTATGATTGTGCAAACCTTTCATTCCTGAGCAAGCTTTTAGGTCCATCCAACCAAGAAAGAATATAAGGGGTTTGTTTGCATAACTACTTGTGGAAATCAAACTTTGCACTTAGCACATAGTTCATTGGAAAAATATCTTTTCCACAGGTAAATGGGAGTAGTTCCTTACTAAAGCTACAAACTGAAAGCTACAAAGTTGGGATGAAATTAGGACTTGTGGTTGGCATCAGCGTTGTCCCAAGCCAAGCGTCTTCAAGGGAAGAGAGGCTCTCTAAAGGCAATATTTAGATTCATTATCTGTTCATTGTGTTACTAACCACAGAAGAAGGTAAAACTGTAAGAAAGTTTAGGTCTAGTGGATCATGTTAAGCAAAGATTTTACTACAGCTACCCAGGTACCTCACCTGCTGCTAGAACCACACAATTATTACATCCAAAATGTTTTAAGCATTGCACGGTAAAAAGAGGGAAGAATTACAGAAATTGACATTAATCCCTATTGGGTTTTTTCTTGCATGTATGGAGTAAGATTTACTAATATTTAGGCCATAATCATTTGCACTATTTCTGAAAAATCTGCAGTTAGTACCAGTGCTTTTCTGTGAGATGCAATTCCTATGCAAAAAGCTATCTAGTACAATACACAACACCAGACAAATTATTTGTTGATCCAATAAGGCAGATAAGGATCTGAACACACCTTCACAGATGCAATTACTTCATGAGACAAGAGCAGATTAATTTTAAAACTCACTCTACCTGTACTATCTCAGGAGACCAAGCTCCATACAGGCCACTCCTCTGCCAATCCCAAAACAAAACAGTTTCGGGTTCTTTAACACTCCATCCTCTGCCTCTGCCAGCTGTTCACAGCCATGCAGGGGCAGGTCTACAAGGGCAGCCCGTGCTCTGCCCTCACGGGTCTGCAGTGCAGGAGCCACACCTCCGCGGTCCTTTTTTCATCCAGGAAACCCCAGCAGCACAGGTGGTGGCAGCCCCTGGCATCCAGAGCACAAACAGCTTCTAAGGAGCCTCCCTGACACCAGTAGCCCCACAGGAGGCCCTTCACCCTGCTCAGTACTTTCATATCAACAGCTCCTACTACAGTCATGGACATGGAAGCCCCATATTGGCATCTCTGGCCTCTATACAGACCATCATCTGTAATCACATCTCAAACCCAAACCACAGCCGCATGGTGCAAGTTGCTGAATTGGTGCAAACTCACTTTTGCTGATACAAACCTGTTCCAAAGCATCTAGAGGGGCAACATTTCCCCCAGATACCTTGCCAGGTCAGGCACAATCTCTGTTCCCAGAGGAGCAAACAGGCAGTACAGACTGTGTTATCTACACTTGCTAATGCAATGACAATGCTATTGGTCTGTTTCAGACCTGTCTGGCTGTCAGGCACTCAGAAGCACACAGGTTAGTGCACGCAAATATTGAATTCCTGTCATTCCCCAAACTGCTGTGAAACCACAGCCTTGTTCCTTACTGCAGATCCACAACTTCTAGAACCAGTGTCCCACCTTATTCCTCTCATTCCTCTGCTGAGGAATCAACATTTCAATGAGAGTCAATGGAGCAAGAACTTTTATCATTAATGGTAACCTTTGCACACCACGTAGTCTAACTTTATGTATAATATCTCTACACTGTTATTTGAAAATACGAAAGAACAGAAATTTACTGCAGTTCTTCCAGTGGCTAGATTAATTCTACATCTGTTTTGACTGCAAAAATTTGTGAAAGGGAAAAAATAGGATGGGTGCTTAAAAAAATTGCTCACAGGTGGTTGCTCTTATTCTCCACCCCGAAATGGAAAAAAAATAGGAAAATAAAAAGAAATCTCACCCCACTCCTCTTTATCTAGTGAAGATCTATCAAGCTGTAGCCCTGTATTTAGTACTGGCTTCACCTCTCCTCAGTCACTAGCTCTGACTACCAATACACAGCTTCTCTTCCTTCTCTGTATATTGGCCTCCAGCTTAAAAGATTCTTTACAAGTTTTTCTTGTAACTTTTTGCTCGTTGTTAGTACTGAAGAAAAAGAATTTAAAAGGCAATGAAGCCATTATCAGAATCAAAAAAATCCAGGTTAAAACCCTTTTAGACAAGGTATTTTTCTTCTGAATTTAATTTCTAGAGGCACAGAGTACTCTATCAAACAAAATAGAAAATAGCTTCCTAAAAATCTCACTCAAATAGGCTTATTCCTTCAACAACGAAGAAAAAAAATGCTCTGTGAGCTACAGAAAGAGGCTTTGATCTCAGCCCTATTTAAATAAATAGGACTTTGGAGAAAAGTTTTTCTGAAGTAGAATTACCATAGGCAATCAACCATAAAAATCACTATCTAGCTTATATAAATAAGAAAAGTGTTTTATCAGCAACTTGGATTGGACAAGACTTAAATGCTAAAAAAAAGGCCTTTTATTAATCATAGAATCATAGAATGGCTTGAGTTGAAGGGAACCTTAAATGTCATCTAGTCCCAAACCCCCTCAAATGGGCAGGGACATTTTTCACTAGACCACATTGCTCAGAGCCACACACAGCCTGGCCTTAACACTGCCAGTGATGGGGCATCAACAGCTTTTCCAGGCAACGTGCGCCAGTGTCTCATCACCCTCACACTAAAGAATTTCTTCTTAATACCTAATCTAAATCTCCCCTATTTCTGTTTAAAACCATTGTCCCATGCCCTAGCACATGAAGTCCCTGTGAAGAGTGCCTCCCCATCTTTTCTGTAGTTCCTCTTTAGGTACAGTCTCCCTGGGGCCTTCTCTTCTCCAGCTGAGAGAAGAGAAAAGAGAAGAGAAGGCCTTCTCTTCTCCATGAACTATCCCAGCTCTCTCAGTGTGCCCTCAGAGGGAAGGTGGTTCAGCCCTGGGAGCACCTTCATGACCTTCTCAGGAAAGTAAAATAGTCTGAAGTTATTCTTGCTTGGATCGCAGATGTCTGAGACGTCTCACGTCCAGAGACCCTTCCTGCAGACATGCCAGCTGCCATGAGAGCCACAGCTCTGCCCAGGCAGAGCTCATGGTGGCCTCAGCCAACTGCAGAGGTTTCAGTGCCATTGTAACTATGTACACTTTCTCAGCAGACACTTGCACTGCTGTCTTTATGACAAATTGCTCTTCCAGCTGTGGTGATATCATGCCGATAATTTCAATTAGAAACTCACCAAATTCTTCCCTTCTGCCACTTTTCCTCCTCTTCCTTACAAACTACCCACGACAAATCTTTTTTGTTGAGGGAGTCACAGTCAGAGAGAAGAGCGGGGAGTGCCTGGAGAATTTAGTCATCTGTGTTTCTTTTTGAAGAGGAAAGAAATAGTGGGCATAATCAAGGAAGGAGACGAGACATAGTTGCTGGGATGGATGCAGTTTGTTTTCAAAACTTTTAAAGACATGTTATTTTCGGAAGACTAAAGGGGAATTAGCCAAAAATCCAAAAGCAAGGCATGTTATGTGTAAACAATACATATATGTATATATCAAATTTTGTTCTTTAATAAAAGGTAAGATATTTCTTCATTGACATGTACCAGATATTCTTGGAATGAGCAGTGAAAAACAAGGTAGAAGAGGCTGCTGCAAACACCAGAAACTCCATGAATGTGAAGAGTCCTTATGATGTAATGGCAGCCAATTCTTGCTATTCTGCTTCTGACTATCAAAGTTTTGAATACTGTTTGATAAAAGGTCAGACACGTAAAGAAAAAAAAGGATTTTCTATTCCAACAAACACACTCCTGACAAGGTTGCAGAATCCAGGGCTTGTTGAAGTGACAGGCAGCTGCTGATTTTAAAGGAGCTGTTAGAGCAGGAGAGGTATTACTGCAGGAAAGGCATTGCAGAAGCTCCTAGAGTGAGGTACAAATGTAGAAACTGGATGAGAACTTATTCCAGTCTCACCATAATTCAGAGTAAAGAAAAGTTGTGCAAATAATCATGAGAGTATTTCTTTTAACATGCGGTTTTGATGAAAGGTCCTGTCAGTCTGCATCTTTTAAACTTGAGGTACAGCTTATGACTAGAGGAAAAGAGCACTCCTGCTCATGCCAAAAGGCCAGGTGGTCTGAGCTGGAAGCTGAAGTCTATCACTCACAAACCTTTGTCACGAATCACTCCTGTGAGTCAATGTGTGTGCCCACTGAATATAGTTTTTGATATAAAAGGTTGTTCAGTTGATGCTGTGGCTAGCAATGGAACATCATCTTTGTTTTTCCTGCTTAGTCATTCTCCAAAAGTGATACATTCAAGTCAAATTCATTGCTTCCTTCTTCACTGATGAGTTCTTAGGTCACCTGCATAGCTACAGTAGATTACAGAATAAGTAGAGCTGCCAGGTTTTCTGGGACATTTTTTGTGAGGTTTTGTTTTGTTTTACTTTGCTTTTAATTTTCCTTCATTTTATTCCATATACAAAACAACATTTGATTGAAAACTGCTACTTGAAGACTACTTCATTAAACAACTGCATTTAAGGATAGAGGGGGAGCTGCATATGAGCACATGGAGTCCTTTTAGCACATCAGCTCTCAGCCCCAACCCGTGGGCAGGCCAGAGGGGAAGCCTTGCTGTAGGTACCCAGCACTGCAGAGCTCCCCACAAGGTTTCTTGGTGACACAACAGATCTGTCCTGGTAACAGATGTCCTCAGCTTTGGCTTGTTAGAGGGGAAACAACCACTTCAAAACAGAGCACGACCTCGACAGTCAAACCCAAAAACTTCTGCCAAAGCCTTTCATTAAAATTTCCAACACAAAACACAGGCTCTCAGAAGAGAAAAAAATCATTTTCTTGAAAACATAAACATTTCCACTAAAAAAAAGGAAGCATCAAGTGTAACCTTCAGCAACAGAAACAAATATTTCCTGTTTAAAGAAAAATAGCGTTTTGTTAAAAGATAATTCAGAAGCTTTCTAATAAAAATGTAAATAAATTCAATATGTAGTAATCTAATCCTTGTGACTGCCTTGTTTCCTATGCCAAGAGGAGGCAAGGTTTTAGATCTCATTTACTCTCGTTTATTAAACCTAGGACCTACTTAAACTAAGTTCATCATCTTTGCACACCAGGGTAACTTTAAATTGGCCTAGCTCGACTATATGTCATTCACTTTAGACATCCATGAGACATCCAGACATCGCACTGGCCATACAGCTCCTCCCTCCTCAGCCTGGCGCTGGAGCAAAGCACTAAGTGACAATGAGTTTCTTTCAAAGGGCAAAGCTGGTTTGGAACCAGTCTGTGTTTGTCAGCTGCGTGAGGTCTTCGTTCTTTATCCCTTACTGCCCTTTTGCAAGCACTGGCTGCAGTTGTTGTCTGGAACTGGACACTGGCCAGCAGAACAGCTGGGTATGAACGGAGAGGTCGGAGGATGGGTGCATCCAGCCCCGTGCTCTGCCTCCAGCAGCACGATAGGAGACACCAGTCACGCAAGCCTGCTGCTCTCCTGGCTTCGTTCTCCTGCACCTTCCTCCCGCACCCTCAGATGCTGTGTCAGGGTTGTTAGAGGATACACGCCCTTTTTTGTGTCCCTTAGACCTTTAAGTTAACTGTTTCCAGCCCTATTACCCATTGTATTGTCTAATGTCTATTTGAATATGCTGATGGCATCTGCTTCTACAGTCTCCTGCAAGATCAAATTCAGAAGTTCACTACTCACACAATGGAGTGTTTTCTCTCAGATTTAAGCTGATCTCTGACCAACTTCAGTGACTGACCTAAGTCCCAGTACTTGGGACTTTAGCTCTGCATTAGGCCTGTCTACCTCCATTCTGATTTTGTAGGCTTCAGGCATAGCACTCCAGCTTCTTCTGCTCCAAGATGAGGAGTGTCTTTAATGTCCTGTATTTTAATATCTCCTTATAAGACACTGGTCTTGATTGCTGCCTTCTTCTAGGTTCTTCTTGCAGTGAGGAGAATGGAATTGCACACAAAACTTAGGTTCTGCACACACCAAATAAAAGAGTGCCTTTTTCCTTCTCATCACCCTTCTAATGCTGACCAACATTTTGTTGGGCTTGTTAGCTGCTGCTGTTGTATATGGAAAGTTAATTGAAGAAAGCCCTCAACAGTGACTCCAAAACCTCTTTCCAAGGTCAGCATCATGTAGACATGGTTAAGATTGTTTTTTCCCAGATTCATGGCCTCGTATTTATCTGCTTTAAACTCATCCACTAACTTTTTTGCTTGCTTACTCGTTTTCGCAGTGCTCATTTGGAGTCCCATTTCATCAGCCCATTTGAGTACTTCCTCCATGATGGAAATTTAATATTAAGCCCACAGAAGCTCTGTCTTTTTCCAGGCAGGTCTTCTAGAGGAAAAGAAGACCTCAGATAAAATAGCACCTATTCACACTTACATAATTCATTATTCAGCACAATACTCTTCAATCATCAAGGTCTGTCCATGGACAGTGCTCTGTTGAAAGTGTTACAATCATATACAGGGAGTTGAATAGTACAGAAATGAGATACATTCAAAGTTTTTGCATAAGAATACACCAGCCACTAAGGAGATGTGGATTATACTTTTTTCTATTTTGTTCAAAGGCATTTGCTTAATGCCATTTCTTAATTTTTCATGAAGCAGTCTTAGAAAAACATTCTACGAGAGGCTACATAAAGAAAAGAAAACTTCATGATTGCAAAGAGAAAATGTCTTTGGTGTCCACCACTTGTGAAAGGGAAACTTCCTCAGTTATAATAAAAAGAGAATTTGAAGTATTATTATCCAATAATGGAATTAACAGTTGGACAGGTTTTTATTGGTCTTACTTCTACTTTTACCAAGATAATTTCCCCAGGAGAAGCAGAAAATAGACTGAAGTTTTCCTGACACCAGTTCTCACTCTCCCAACAGTGCCCTGCTCAGAAAGCCATTTTACATCATGCCACAGGGTTCCTTATCCCTTGGTGCCCTAACAGCATAGCACACCCGTGTCCACACTTGAGCATCTTGCCTAAAAATCAGATTGCTTTGCTTCCACAGCCCACCAGAGAACTCAGAGAAGAGCTGCCAACAGTACGTATCTACAGAAATAAATTCTATGGTAGTATTTTCCCCTCATGTACTCTTCCCCTCTCTTCCCTTTCCACCTGCATGTTTCTGCTGTCATTGCTCTGCTAACAAAAAAAAGTGGGATATAGGCCTTACAGAGGATTTTGGGGTAGTTTTACTGTAATACTACTATTTTCCAAGGTGTGCAGTAAACCAGAATATTTTTTCACAAGGTCTGGGATGGTCCAGCTGGGATTTCAAACTTAGGTTTGACTAGGAAGTTTAAACAGAGACTGTATACTGTATTAAATTTCCCAAACAGTATGTATATGTGTATGTAACACTGCATGGTGGATTTTCCAAGGACAAGCCATACCACGCAAGCTGGAGCAGCAGCAGCATGACCACAGCAGTTGTGTATCCATTCCATGAGAGTTTGTCAGTTCATAACTAAATCCTCATTACTCACTAATCTCCAAACTCTCTCTGCCCTTGCTCGCACTGCCCTGGCACCTAGTACTGTCTCCCAGAGCACAAGGGTTGGAGAAAACACCCTTTCCATCACAGGGATGGTTTATAGCACCTAAATCCTGGCAGAAGCAGGGGTTCATTCCCCAGCAGTGCCTGAAAATCACACCTGGTTATATAATGTGTGTAGCATTCTCATTTGCTTCCCAGGGCACTCCTTCACCTTTTGG
>VXBT01008876.1:0-51404 GCA_013400235.1 Oriolus oriolus
CAGAATACAACCTGACACTCTGTCGGTCAGCAGTCCGATTAAATGGTGGCTGCAGTCCTCCTGAAGTGATAGATGTGGTTCTGTTGAAGCAGTGATCCTGTAGAAGGGTCTGGTCTTCCTCTGAAGGTCCAGTGGTGGTTATGTAGCTCTTGTCCTCTGGGAATCCAGTAGGTAAAGGCTCACTGAGGTGTTCCAAACCTCTGATTATATCCAGGTAGGAATGCTTGGTTCCTCCCCCTGGGCGGAGCATCTCACGATGGGATGATGTAATTTTATGGGTCACACAGTGAGGCTTGGTGGCCCATTAACAGAAGATATACCCCGGGGGTAGTTATCAGGGATGTGTCATGGAAGAGACAAAAAACACTGCCCCACCTGTTTTCAACAGATAGTGATAGAATACACACTTTCAGTTACATCTTATATTGTAACCTAAGACAGTATGTGTACTGCTTAACAGGCAGGTGTTTTCTTTTATGTTGTCCTGCGATAAATCATGCTTTTTTCCTATACTGCTACTAGTTAACATTCATACTGGTATTCCTCAGGTCTTGTTTTGCCAAGCTATATAATAGGACCTGGTCTCTGGAGACCCAGGATTTAGGCTGAGGATGCATTTTTGCTCGTATTGGAACATAGGGTTTTTAATTTTATTTTAAATTAAAAACCTCATTGTGACAGCAGGTAATGTGAGGAGAGGTGGGAAGAGAAATTAAAATAGGCACTGTGAAAAAAGAAACATTTTTATCGCCAAAACCATAGCTAGTAATGATAAGTAGGTTATCTGGAATGACCTAACCACTGAATCATCAATTAACCCTGAATGAGACTTTACCTGTTATTCAGGCATTTAGGATGGTCTTACTATGTGTGGGTTCTCTTTCGTCTGGTAGTTGGGTCAAACTCATAGTGAAGACTTTCCCCGGTGAGATGCCAGTCTAGATCTCTCTCCTCCACCTGGGTGCGTATTTTCACAAAACTCTGGAAACTGAATGTCTCTAGGACCTCTTGCTCCATCAGTAGCAAAGGCTGGCCAACAAGTCAAAATATGTTAGGAGGAGATGAAAGTAAAGCCAATGAAATTACCTGTAGGCAATACTTGGGAGCAGTCTGGTAGGAAAGCACACACAGAATCATAGATTGGTTTGGATTGGAAAGGACCTTAAAGGTCATCTAGTTTCAGCCCATGGGCTGGGACACCTTCCACTAGACCAGGCTGCCCCATCCAACCTGGCTGTGAACACTTCCAGGGATCCAGCAACAGTGAACCTAGCTAGGAAACTAAGCTGTGAAATGGTATGGCTGCCTTGTGGCACATGTGGCCAGGCTGTCTTGAGGTATGGGTTTGGCTCTAGCCCCAAGGGAACTCATCAACATGCCTGCTCACAGCTAATTCACTGTGTGAGATCTCATGGGTTAGTATGATGGAGGGTGGCTGGCTGGCTTAAGGAAGGGAGGTGTGTGGAGCTGCTGGGGATGAAATGGGGTGTCTTCTCAAAGTGTTGAGGAAGGAAGGGAGCCTGAGGGGTAAGTTCTTGTTGGAGAAACAATGGAAATGGAAATAAACAGAAGAAATGCTGCAGGGGGGATCTTGAGGAAATCAGCAGTTGAATTAAAATGGAGGTGCTCTGATGAACTACTTTTTGCTTCTTTTTCTTTCATCATCTGATCCTGCCTACAGTTCTGAACTCATGTTTTTGTACTCCTCAGCTTTCTTCATCTGCTCCCACTTCCTGTTTGGCAAGGCTGAGTGTTTTTGTGACTGTTCTACAGAGTACTAGGCTCTTTGGCACAGTTGGTGGCTGGGATCAAGGTTTGCTTTGCATTCTGGCTTGGCGAGCCATGTTTTCTCTCACTGCAAATCTTTTTGGCTTTTGCCACCCAGGCTTGTTTTTACCTGGCTGAGTGTACCTCCCTCCACTCAGCTAATGGTGCAGCATTACCCTTCCATCAGCAAAAATTAGCCCTTGCAAGAAGCACTGCTCAGCACTGCTTCTCCCCTAAATGGACCAAGTGGAACCTGTGGGGCAGAGGTTATGAACACATCTTTTCTTACCTGACAAGTGACAATCCTTCTCTAACAGAGCTTCCTTGCCTTTTGGGGGAGCCTAAAATGCTGCAGCTATTTTTCACACAGCCCTCTGTGGTACTCTCTTTGTTTCAGGCAGTAAAAACTATAAGGAAAAGGGTATGGTCAGCAAGACAATTCTCTAGAGAATTGTGGAAACATGTTTAATCTTATGTTGCTGTGAGCCCATTGTCTGTTTCTTGATGCCAGTAGTCAGAACATTTATCATAACTGCTCTGAATTACCTCAGCATGCCACGATGTCAGGCAGAGCGAGAGTCTCCCTTTGAAGTGACCTTTCTTTCAGCAGGTGGATTTGGCAAAGAAAAGGAGAAAGGATTTTAGTAAAGATTATTGAAACAACCTGAAATCAGTGAGCTCACTCGCAGTGGATGCTCCTCCTTGAACAGCTGCTTTGTGTGCACTCAGAGAGCAGCAGATGATGGGTGGCCCTGTAGGATCATGGATGATGAAGAGCAGGATCTGACACTGGCATCCGCAAGTGTGGGTCCTCTGAAACCAGCAGAGTGGCTGGTTGTGTCAAATCTGGATTTGGTAGTGAGTACAAAGACATATGGGATGTGGAAAAAGGAGATTTCCAGAATTCAGGAAAAAGCACTGGGCTAAGCAGTTAGTCCATACTGGAGATGATCAAGCTGCTCTCTGTCTCCTGATAAACAATAACTGGGGTTATGAGCTAAGAGAGATGACATGTCTCAGTCCTTCCAGAGCAGCACATTAAGAAGGCTCATTTTCTCATGGCTGAATCAGCTGGAAGCACTTAAAATGTGCCATGGCATGGAGAACTTATATTAAGCTATAAAAAACACAGCCATGGGCAGGCTGGAGGGATGGTGCTAGCTCTGCCTGTGCTCAGAGCTGGTTGGGCACCCAGCAGCCCAGACTAAGCATGCTGTGGTCAGAGGCTCAGCCAGAGCAAGTGCATGCTGCATGGTTATAGAAGGATCTTTGCTCAGCTCAGCATCAGACCATAGCTGAGACCATAGCCTTCCCAAGGTGGCATGGCCAAGGATGGTAAAGCAGGCCTGTTCTCCCTTTGATCTACCCTGTAGACATATCTGGGACAGTGCTGGTACAAAACTGGCTCCAGCCTGGCCAGCTGTTGCAGATTCCCCCTAAGAAGGTGGAGGCATCAGAGGAGTGATGGAATCTCACCAGGGAGATATGTTGGCCCTGTAGGCTCTGGAGATGCAACTGCTGAAGCTTCAGGAGAAACCTGAAGTTGCAGAAGGGATTGAGTGATGAGGGTGGCAGAGCAGCACAAATATCTGAGCTGCCAGGAGAGAGAGATTTCAGCTCTGATGGCAGCCACATTGCCCAAGAAGATCTGAGGAAAAGCCTGGGCATATAACTGGGACAACTTATATGTGTTCTAGCTTCAAATCCTTTGCAGCACTAAGAAAGCAACGTTCCTCCCCCTGTATGTGTTCCTGTCAGGAACTTCGTCAGTGTTACTAATAATAGCCAAGACCAACACTTTTTGCCCCTTTTCCCCACAAAAACTGGCCTGTTGTAGCCTTTCAGAGTGCATCAAATGTCTGTATGCTCGCACCTCCCATCGGGATCTATGGACTAATTTCAGCTGGAGATGTAGAAGCACTTATTTAAAATAATTTTATTGGAAATGACAGCCAGCATAGAGAGAAGAGATGCCATGGAGGGCACCTTTGAGGGCCTGTGCCTCTGTGCGTTCACCCTTTATTTAACTTCATAGAAAACCTACATGTGAAAGGTATATTTTGATATTTCTTATAAAAGAAATCTTCACCTGAAGCTGTGCTCGATTGGAAAACCCCAACCTGAGAGGCAAAGCGTCAGGAAACCAGACTCCACTAGCTCAGTGACTTCCAGTGCTACTTCTCCTTCCCTCCCTTGCTCTCTTTAGTGGACGTGCGGACCTGAGAGCAAGTTTGCTGCAGTTAATGGGCATCCTGACACTGAAGGAGATGAACTAGGCAGAGGAGCTCACCTCATCTGCAGTGCTGCCATGCCAGAGACCTGCTGTGAGCAGGACTTGGAGGCACTGGTCGGGAGGGAGAGGAGGGCTAGGAGTGAAACTGAGGGATGGAGCAGGTTTTGTTTTTGAAGGCATGGAAGAGCCAACCCCCTCCTACATTCTTTAGGGGTGCACCTATAAAGTGTAGCTCACTGAGGGACATTGTTCCATTTGCCTGCATGTTTTGACAATGTTAGTTGTTATCAGGTTTTATTGGTGCTCTTTGGGGCTTCATTGGGTCACAGAGACCAAGCCTTCAGGGCATATGACAAGACTTATGAACTAGAAAGACAAGCAGCCTTGTACTGCAAGAAGTCACGTTTCTTTACTGTAAACATGTGGAAAATCTTTGCTAAAAACACAGTATGGAAAAACAAACTCTGATGGAAACTAGATCAAGGAGTGAATGAGCCAATACAGTTATTAGAAAAATAAAAAATACTCAACAGTAGAAAGACAGGAGCTTTCTTTG
This sequence comes from Oriolus oriolus, assembly GCA_013400235.1. NCBI lineage: Eukaryota > Metazoa > Chordata > Aves > Passeriformes > Corvidae > Oriolus > Oriolus oriolus. Next base: position 4,557 of record VXBT01008876.1, read on the forward strand.
TTGTCATGCAGTGATTTGAAACATTTTAACTGTGAATACAATTACAGTTTCTGTTTTTCCTGAGGTTTGCAAAATTCTAGCTAGTCTTTTTCTCTCCTTTTTTGCATTTCCTTAAGCTTCTTGGTTTTAAACATTACCACAGAAGAAGCCTTATGTATTATGAGAAAGATAGGTGTTAGTATAATTCTGGCCAGGCTGAAATGAGGAATTTCCAGAATCTTTTGTGGAAGAAAAGGCATGGAGTGATGTCATTTTTCTAAATCAGGTAGTTTTGGACACTTGAAAACTATGCCTCAGGTACTGGGTGCTCTGCAAATAAAATCGCAGGACTCAGTATGCTGGAATATTGTACTACCTGCTTTGCTGAACCATACATTGCACATGCAACTATTTAACAGGGACTAAATTCCCATTTACATGACAGACTCTTTGCCACCTTGGCAGTGCAGTGCAATACTTAACACTGACTTACATATGGACACCGAGCTGCACCCACAGCTACACACAAATGCGTGCATTTATTCCTAAAATATGTACACAATACATCTATATCTAGATATATATTTTACAAATGAATTCAGACAGCAAGTATAAACGTTTTTTGTTACCCATGGTCATTGTGGTGTTCACCTCTTGACACCAGTGTGTGAATGGTAAAGCGAAGAATCAAGGGTCAGTCTCTTTTTGTGTTACATGTGCTGTTAATACAAACATCCTACTCTAAATGCTGATCATAAGGAAATTAGTGCCAGTTCTGTTATTGATTCCAGAGCAATGAGGAGTTGGCCCAAAATCTCAATTTACACCACCTTCTTAATGGTTTTGGCTATTAAATTTAAATTGCTGGAGACTATAACATAAACATGGGGGGTAAAAAAATGTAATAAAATGGTTTAATTTATTTCTGGGTCCATCAGACATTTGTGCTGATAGCAATTTGATGTTCTTAGTTTTCATTTTAAAATAAACAAAAATACTGTGATGGGGGATCTCCTAATTTCCTGTTAATAGAGTTTAAATTGAAAAGCATTTTTCAGTGGGAGAGCTGCCCATTTATATTATAGATAGCAATTTTGTTCCATTTTTAAGCTCTTCTCTTCTGGCTGGAGATCCTTGAGTCATAAGGCATTTATAGTTTCTTTAATAATACATAATAACAACAGAATTCACATTTCCACATACATCTGTAAAGATGTTAAAAGTGTATTTTGTTATAACAAAGAAGGGCAAAATCAAGAGGTTACAAGAGATAATCCAAATCACCTGCAGCCCCCTCCCCAGCCTTGAAACCCATGTGTCTCTCTTCCCTGAGGTAGTGATTCACCTGTGTCAGTCCACAACCAGACAAGCAGAGGACTACCCAAAATGAGAGCCCCAGCTGAGCCATGACCCTCGGTGAAGGGAGGGCAGGATCATATCCGTGATCCTGACCACATATCAGACCTGCGGGTTCTGCAGTCCAAGTCCCACCTAATTTAGAGCAGAGGGAAGAGAAAACTTGGGGACCAGGAGATGACACCTCTCCAGGGAACTGGTGCTTCAATATAACCTGGGCTGTGCAGCTGGATTGCTGGGCAGGATAACTGTGTGAGCTGATATGGCAGTGGGACCTATATATGTTTGAAATATTTAGTTTAGCTGTATACACTTCATCTTTCCCTCCTTGGAATAATGGATATACATGTATATGTATCTGTTCCATATCCATACACATATATGTATGTACTTGTGCTCAGTTAAGAGGTAGGTATTTCTTCCCAGTGATGAAGCTGGGGAGATATCTGGTGGACAGAGGTTTGGGAAGGGTAGGTAGTGGGCACAGGTGCAGGGTCCCTGCAAGGTTAAGCCAAGCCACAGACCCTGCAGGGTTATGCCAAGCCACTAGGATAAAATCCTGGTGTGAGGTCCTGGTCCTCCTGAAGTGAATGGAGGCTCTAAAGCCAATACTTCACATGGTATGAGCAAGATATTAAGCAGGAACTGATTAGAAAGGAGAAACCCTGTTAACAGTGACCATGGAAAGAAAAACAGGAAGAATATATGACTTCTTAATGGGGCTTTAGTTTAGCAACACATTTTGTTCTCTTAGGGAGTGATGCAGTGTAAAAGTGATTCCTCGATTCCAAATTTATCTGCTTTATTGGTTTTGTGTCGCTGCCATAATTTTATTGATTTTTTCTTTTAACAGTGATACCATAAGAGGCCTCTTAAGCTAAAACATACAGTGAGTAAAATCTTCTACATGCATTTCACTTTGTAAGTCAGCCTCCTGTGTTTAAATTTGGTGTTCTGAGGTGCACTTTGAGGCTTATTGTAGCTGTATAAATGGCCATTATGCGGGAATAGGAAAGGGAGAATTCTGTCCTTGAGGCTCATTTTTGATGTCTCTGATTTGAGATTATTACCACAGTGGGTTGCATCAGTCATGTTGGGTATGCGGTAAATGACCTCAACTGTTTGGAAGCCATTAATCAACAAATCATCAACAAGATAGAAGTGTCTCTTTTTGTGTCTTTGAATGTGAGGGACAGTGCCTGATTGTTCCTGAGACAATATAATCAGAAGAAAATTGCTGCTGATTTCCTTATGAGTTAGTGTGGTTTTGTTTTCCTGGTACCAAGCTTTCCTGGTGAGTATGTGAAGTCCTGTGGGCTGATATCAAGGGATGTTTTGCTGGCTGCTCACTCACTGCAAGGAAATTCAGAGACTGGAATGTCTTGATTTTATGGATGTGAGCAAGTCGTTTAGGAAATTTTGCCTATGGCCTTGAACTGAAGCAAGTGCACAAGTGGTGTAGTTTGGAACTCTGATTTTTAAGCATGAAGAAACACAAAATCCCCATCAGTGTGTACTTCTGCAAAAGCATTTGAACATTATCATATCTCCCATTCTGAAGAGGTGCAGGGAGCTAAGGAGTTATGTTTTATTGTGGGAGATGGGACCTGAGGGAATAGCCTGAAGCTGTGTCAGGATAGGTTTAGGTTCGATATTTTAGGAAATGATTTTTTGTCCAGAAAGTGGTTGGGCACGGGAACAGACTTCCAGGGAAGTGGCCATGACATGAGGCCCACCAGAGTTCAGGAAGCATTTGGAAAACACTGTCAGGAATGTGGTTTGATTCTTGGAGGTGTCCTGAGCAGGGCCTGGAGCTGAAGACCTTTGTGGGTCCATTCCTAGTCAGGATATTCTGTGATGCTATGATCCTAAAATATGATTTGCAGTCCACTGGTTTTTGGTGTTGCTGGTCCAAAGCACTGCCGGCTTCAGAGATTCCCTTCATCAGCCCTTTCAAGCTCAGTTCAGTTTTCCTGGTGTGTGTATTTGTATTTTACCTTTAACAGAGTTAGATCTTAATATCTTTTAGATCTTAAAATAGGCTTTTGTAATAGGCTTTTGCAGTGTGTCTGCTGCTTATGGAAATGCTTTAGTTAGCACAGCAGTTCTGTCTGATAGAAAGGGGATATAGTATAAGGATAACTTGATTTAAACAGTCCTGAAATGTGGTGCCCAAGCCTGTAAAATGACTCAGCGACATGCATTCACCCCTGATGCATTTTTAAAACACTTGAAAGTTAAACTCTCAGCCAGTGCAGCTTTGTGCAGCTCTTTCTTGCATTTCCAGTATTTATTCCATAAATACCTAGTCATCAGTGCCAAACTTGGAAGAAGTCTCATCCAGTCCTCCTGAAATCTCTGGATTTCATTCAGTATTGTACAGTGTAGAAGTGGGCCTCAAACCCTGGCTTGCCTGTGCTCACAGCACAACTTTTGGAGGAGCCAGATTCACTGGGTAACCAATAATGTCTACAACAGAGGGAATGTGGAGAATTTGTCCTTTGTTTCCAGCAGGAATTTACCAAGAAACACAAGAAAATCAAAATGGTGGAAGATTGTGATCAATTTTGCTTTCTAAGTACCTTTGTCTCACATTCTCTACGGAGTTAAATGATTTGCAGTGAATGATATGTATAAACCGCTTTATCTGCTAATGGGTGATGCATTACGAAAGAGTTAGCAAGTTTTAGGGAAGGGAGTGTTGAACAGCTGTGTGTGTGCATGCACTGTGTAACAGGATGAACATGGTTTCTAAGGGTTACCACAGTGGTTATGCATTCTCTATGCCCAGTAAAGCTGAGTCTCAAATAATAATATAGGGACACAACACCACATCCATACTTCCGTGTGGGAGACTTATGAGAAAAAAGAACACAGAGCAAGCATGCTGATAAGTATAGTGGTTTGTATTATACATGTTAAAACCATGACATACAGTACCCCTACCCACCCATGATGTCTTGTGATAAACAGGAAGAGGGACAATTAAGTTTTCTGGTGGTAATTTTAGAAATCAGCTGGTAATTCAGGCAAGTTGCAGTTTTGCTAATGCATTCTGTGGCTGATGAAATTCTGCTGTAAATTACTGAATTGCATGTATCTGTGAGTGCATGCATTAAAACCATAAATAGTATTACTGGGTTGTCCTACAGAACGACAAATGTGCTTCCTTCACTGACTGACATGAGAACTCAAGATCGGTAGAAGGCAATAAAGTTAAATCTTGGTCTTTCAAACACTCCTGCATGTGCTCAGCTTTAAGGCTGTTGCTGTTAATGGCACTCCTCAAGTGCTTAGAGGTGAATTGATTTTAAAAGCTTGCAGGTGTGTAGGCTAATAGCATCCCAGTACTGGACCATAAAAGAAGAAAAAGAAGTGTATCCCAAAACGTACCATATTAATTCAACAAATGTACCTAAGTTTTAATTATTTATAATATTTCAGAGTATATTAGTAACTGTTCTGTAACCTACTGATAATAGTAATGAAGTCTGCGTAATTCAAGATCTAATTACATCATCTTGCTATTAGGTTGTGCTTAGAAGTAGAAGAGAAAGCACCAACATAAGTTCGAACAGCAAAATATGATTCAGCAAAAATGCCAGTTGCACTAGATTTCTAAAACTTTTAGGAATATTGAGGAGTAAGTATCTCTGGTTGTCTTAATAGGTGGTATTATTTAGGTTAAATGGATAATTTGGAGTCTTGGTTTACTCACAGTATTTGTGGCAAGAAAAGCAGACTGTCCTGCAATTTGTATTTATTGTACTCAGCACCAACAAAAACCGTCCAAATCTGCTCCCCTTCACTTTATTCATGGAAGAGGCTTTGCTACACTGCGTTGACCTGCGTTATGGAGCAGCATAAACTAGATCTGGCATACGCACGGTATTGTGGCATTGAACGTCACAGCTGTGAAGGCTAGTGCTAGCACCAGCTGTGGTTTGGCAGGCACACTGAGGGGGGGTTCAAGGGTTTGTCTTGACTGGCCTGGGTGACAAACACCATGAAGAAAAGATTTCTGTCACAGCAAGCAAAGGCCAGATGCCCAAGAAGGCATCTGTCTTCCTGCCGAAGTACCAGGGTGGTGAAAAAGGCTCTCATGATGGGCAGCTGTGTCTGACATGGCTTCCCTTGCTTGTACTGTGTTGCCTACTTTCCAGTGTTCTCCTTTACCTCCTCCCTAGTGCTGTCATGAAGAGATCAGCAACATGTATCCTTTACAAACAGATCAATAGACCAAAATGGTTGATCATTAGGAAGATAAGACCTCCCTAGCACATTGCCAATTGTTTTATGATGTTTCTGATTAATGATTCTATTTTAGCCATTTCTGTGCTCAGCAGTCTTCATTTGTTAATGTTGATGGTGGAAGTCCATGCCTTGCTGGAATCTGAGTTATTTTGACCAACAAAAGTGAATTAAAATCGATAGAAATGTCATTAGCATCCCAGTACTGTGAAAGATAATATGAACATTTCTCATGCATTCAGTTTATTAAAATTTGCTAAAGTGTGAAATATGTATGACAAGTAATGATGTTTTAATCTTTCACCAAGGTAACAATTGAAAGCTGATTGATTCCATTCAGTAATTATAAAATCAAAATGATGGAAGATTGTAATCAAGAAGGATTCTGTCTCATACTTTGTCATGCCTCCATGCAAGATAAAATTCTTATTTGTAACATCTCTTTTATCTGAAAAGAAATCAAACTCCTATTTGTCCACTTTAAATCTCATGGCTACTTGGACAACAAACTTTTTTTTTTTAAACTCTAATGAGAAGATAAAAGCAGCCTATGTCCACCAGAGCTGCCAGCTTTTCCAGGAGAGTGCAATGGGAGACAGTATCAGAGGCCAGGTCGACAATATCCACAGCCTTTCCCTCATCCACCAGGCAGGTCACCTGGTCATAAATGGAGATCAGGTTGGTCAGGCAGGACCTGCCTTTTGCAATCTCCTGTTGGCTAGGCCTGATCCCTTGGTTGTCCTGTGTGTGCTGTATGATCACACTCAAGAGGATCTTTATTCCATAACCTCCCCCAGCACCAAGGTCAAGCTGACAGGCTGTAGTTCCCCGGATCCTCCTTCTGGCCGTTCTTGTGGATGAACATCATACTTTTCAGTTTCCAATCATCTGGAACCTCCCCGGTTAGCCAGGACTGATGATAAGTGATGGACAGCAGCTTGGTGAGCTCTTCTGCCACCTCCCTCAGTACCCTTTGATGAATCTCCTCTGGTGCCATACACACATATGACTCTGTAAATAGCGCAGCAGGTCACTAACTACTTATTCCTGGATTTCAGGGGTCTTTTCTGCTCCCTGTCCCTGTCTACCAGCTCACAGGACTGGTTGCCCTGAGGATATCCAGCCTTTCTGTAAAAGATCAGGGCACAGAAGGCATCAAGTATCTCAGCCTTTTCCTCATCCTTGAGGGAAATGTTCCCCTCATGTCTAATAAAGGATGGAGATCTTCCTTGAACATCCTTTTGTTTGAAGTATTTATAAAAACACTTCATTATGTTTCAAAGCAGTGATTGGATTGAGTTCTAGCTGAGCTTTCATATTTCTAAATTTCTATCTACATGGCCTAACAACATCCTTGTACTCTTCTGGAGTTGCCTTCACCTTTTTCCAAAGGCCAAAAGTTCTCTTTATTTCCCTGAATTCATGCAAAAGCTCTCTGTTCAGCTAGGCCAGTCTTCTTCCCAACTAGCTTGTCTTTTGGCACATAGAGATGGCCTGCTCCTGCACCTTTAAGATTTCCTTCTTAAAGCATGTCCAGCCTTCCTGGACCCATTTGTTATTAAGGACCCTTTTCCAGGGAGCTCTATGAACCAGTGTTTGAACCCCCTTCCTTACTTCAACCCACTTATTTCATGATCATTGAAATGATCCACATCTCCCACCAGCCCTTCTTTGTTTGCAAACAGTGGGTCTGTCAGGGCACTGCCTGTGACAGACTCACTTATGAAGTCATGAAGTCATCTTCCACACACTCCAGGAACCTCCTAGACTATCTGCTCTCTCCTGTGTTGAGCTTCCAGCCGACATCCAGCAAGGTAAAGTCTCCCACAAGAACAAGGGCTAGCACTTGTGAAACCTCAGTCAGCCACTCACAGAATACTTCATCTGCCTCCTCATTCTGGTTGTGTAGTCTGCAACAGGCTCCCCCCAGTATATCTGCCTTGCTAGCCTTCCCCCTGATTCTTACCCGTAGCCACTCAACCTTGCCATCACCGTCCTTGGGCTCTATGCAGTGAAACACTCCCTACTGTACAAAGCCACTCCACTGCCTCTGCTTCCCCACCTGTCCCTTCTGAAGAACCATTATAACCATGGTTGCATCACTCCAGTCATGTGAGTCATCCCACCACGTTTAGGTGATGGTGACTATGTCACAGCTTTCCTGCTGCCAATGGCTCCCTCCTGTTTGTTACTTGTCACCCATACTGTGTGCACTGGTGTGGATGACCTTCAGCTGGGCTACTGATTCCACCCCCAACACTGGCACGCCCACTCTAGGCTCATCTCTGCTGAGCCTGGTTTTATCATATTCCCCTTTCAAACCTGGTTTAAAACCCTCTCAGTCAGCCCTACCAACTCATGGCTAGAATCCTTTTCCCTCTTTTAGACAGGCAAACCCTATTGCTTTCCACCAGGCCCAGTGCCATATAAAACACCCCATGAACAAAAAAGCCAAAATTCCACTGGTGGCACCAATCTTTAAGCCACATGTTGATCAAGTGGCTGTTCCTTCTGGCATTCTTCCCTGCTACTGAAGGAATTGAGGAAAACAACACCTATGCTCCTGTCCTTATGACCAGTCATCCCAGTGCCCTGAAGTCCTTTTAGATTGCCCTAGGACTTCTCTCCTCAGTGTTAGTACTGCCAACCTGGGCAACAACAGTGAATAATAGTCAGAGTGCTGACTCAGTTCAGGGAGTCTTCTAGTAATATCTCTCACCCAGGCCCCAGGGAGGCAGCAATCTTCCCTGTGGAATGCGTCCTGTCAGCACAGGGGAGCCTCAGTTTCCCTCAGAAGAAAGTCACCGAGAAAACTCTGAGGATTTGCCTTTTATATGTCCATGGGGGAGACACCGTTTAAAATGTCAAGAAAAAAAAACCCAAACAAGTTTTTGTTGTTTTCTAGTGACACAGAAAATGCAAAATCTCGCCCTGTGTTGATAGGAAGAAGAAAATTTAAAATGATTTTCAACTGCAGCTTCTCACTGCAACATTTTGTTTGATGCAGGTTACTGGCTGACTGCTAAAAAAGAGGACTTCTCTCTTTGAGTTGTCTAATGGGATTTTTGGCAACCTGCTTGTTAGAAGGATTTTTTTCTTTAACAATATTGCTGTAGGAATGCATCTTCTAAATAGCCTGCTACATTATTTTGACATGACCTTCATATCCTTTGAACTTACAGTTTCTGGAATTCCTTTTCTCCCAATAAGAAGCAGCGTTGCTGGGTGTGCTTTTTCTAATAAACCTTGATGGATGATCAGGAAAAAAAAAATATGTCCAGTGGCTTGATAATTTCAGGGTCAAAACAGATTTTATGTGCTGATCTTCTTTCACTTGCTGATGCATCTGTTTGACCAAGCAGCTGGTGCATAAGATCTAGCCAGCAGCACACAGAACCCATTAGGAGAACAAAGGGAATGTGAGATTAAACCAAAAAGAGGCAAGAACAGCATTTCCTCACTGTTCTGCATGAAGGCAGAAGCTGCTCTGAGAGGATGCAAACTCAATTTTCTTATTGGACTTGTGGCCTCTTCCCCCCATCAGATTATTCAAAGGTAAATTTGCTTTTCACTCTCTCAGAAAGACCATTTTCCCCTCACTGGTATATTTATTTATTAGTAACATTATTTGTAAAATGCTAACTTCATTGGCTGCCCTGTTATGATGTTATCTCTATGTGCTTCTGTGAGGATGTAACAATGTCATGAAGAAAAATGATGTAAAAATGATGTGGGTACATAAAATGGGATTGACAAAATGTAATAAATCACTGCTGGGCTGAAGAACAGACCTGCATGTGTAATGAAATACTTCAGCATTACATCATTGTTTATGTAACATCTGGCAGAGCCTTGTATTTCAGTGCTGCTTGGAATCAGGATTTTTTCTCTCTGATAAAAGAGAAAAAAATGCCTCTAGGTTTTGCACATGGAAAACAGTAAAGAAAAAAAAAGAAAAAAACAATCCTTAAAATACCCATGTCAGTTTCCCCTTGAGAAGTTCTGCCATCTCTAACTGGATGCAAATAATATAATGACTGAGATGCATACAAAATAGTTAGCATCGTAGAGGACTTTTTCAGTTTTATAAGAAAGACGTATTTTTAATATGAAGGGGAATTTTTGAGATTATTTAACCTAATAAGAGTTTTTTCTAGTTTACATCGTTATATATACCTTGGAACCAGACTTCTAGCAAAAAAAATTGCAGGTGTGAATTCTATGTACTAGAGTGTTTTCCACTTCATGCTTTTTTCAAAGGAGAATTGAATTATCTTTGTTGTGGACTTCTGATTCTGTCTCATGCAGGCATGTGGGTACTACTTCAGTGTGGATTACTCCATCCCAGACTGCCAGCAGAGTCTTCCTCATCCCTGGGGTGGATCACTCCACCCTGTTCACCTGTGGTGCCAGGCAGGGCAACATGATGTGCTGGTGGGGTGAGGATTAGTTGAAATGTGTTTAATTGACTGTTGGAATAGATGAAATAAGAGTGTCTGCTGCAAAAATGTCTGGATGTCACACTCACTTGTTTGAAATCAGTAGAAATCTTGCCATTAATTTCTAGGTTTCTTGGCTCTTGCCTTGTGCCTCTTGCCTCTGAAGCCTTTGGGACGTCCTGGTGTGGTAGTGGTGGTGCCGTGAGGGTGCTGCAGGGATCCAGGCTGCCAGGCCTCTCAGCAGCTGACTCTTCTTCCCCAAACTTTTGGTGACTGGCAGCTGCCCAGAGCGCAGAGCTGGGGCATTGCCAGAAACTTGATGTATCTAAAAATAGGTTTTTTTCTTTCTTTTTTTCAGTACTAGGAGGAAACAGAACAGATTGTTGAAAAGTAATCACTGTTTATTTAGTTCCTTTTTGTTAATCAAATATCATACAGATAAGCCACCATTCACCTCCCAGGGATTTTCATATGGTATATTTATCCAGCAGTATATGACTGGCTGCTACATACATAGGGCTAGTTGCTACAGCTGTTTTACTTCCCCTCCATATTTTCCCAAGGTTGGTACAGAATGGTAGATTGCGATACACATCAAGTAAGATATTATATCTGAGTTTGTTTTCTGATGGCAGAAAAGGCAAAGGGAAGAGAAGCAGTCCCAAAACAGCAGTTACTAAAAACCTGATAAGGTGCAGGTGTCTGGAATAGTTTTTTCTCTTTCTGAAAAATTGTTAGTTACTGAAAATACTGTTTCCTTAATTTTTTAAACTAGCAGTGACTTCCGTTGATTTCATTTGGAGGAGAGAAGTGCTGAAGAGCATGAATATCATTGCAAGTAGGACTATGTAAAAGCGGCAAAGGCAGAAGAGGGAAGCAATGGCCATATAATTGAAGCGTAAGATTCAGAGTCAGGGTGTCTAATTCCTATTTCTGATTTTCCAGCAGGTGACTTTGGGAAAACAAATCACTATCAGGGGTGAAAGCTGGCCATGTGCAGGGCCACAATGGCTCTTTTTGGCAGCTGAGGCAACAATGGGATGGTCTAGGATGGAAACCTCTCTTTATAGCACCTGAGGATTTTGGATAAACATGTTTTTCCCTTATATAAGTGTCATGGAAATGACCTATGGATTTCCAAGGGCAAGGAAAAACATTTTTACATCTCAGAGGCATGTCCATGCTATTTTTGATCCTGCAGATTCTAAGAGCAGAAGCAGACTGTCACATCAGTTTACTGAGCAAGGGTGGTGTAAGATTAGTGAACAAATGCTGGTGGATGCTAAGACCCTCTTGAGGTGAAAACTGAGTCGTGATGATGACATGTCAACCAACTCCCTCTCCTGTAACGAAAAATAAATTGCTGTGGTTTGAATGACAGACCTTCGCATTGAGGTGATATCTTCCCACAGGACTTTCTGTGAGACACCAAGTGAGACCTCCAGTGAGTTTAGTGGTTCCTTCCCATTTGCAGTTTGTACCTGTGCCCCTCATGCTGTGTAATGGCCATGATTTGAACAGGTTAATAGAAGACTAAATTATCTAATGGTAGTAAGATTGTCTCAGTGCCCTGGGAAGGATGAGCTGACAAAGCAAGTATATCTACGAGTGTCATTGAGAACTGGATTTCAAGGAGAAGAGTCCTTTGATAAAATATTATCTGAATGGAAGGTGATTTTTTTAATCTCTGGTTGCTTCAGTTTCTGCAACCTCATCTGTGAAGAAACCTCGGACCTCTCCTGGCCTGAGAAGTCCCAGGAAAGGCAGGTAGGCAGCTTGCTTTCTCTGCCATATGTTCCTCCAGTGGTTTGATCAACAGGAACTTTGGTCCTTAGCTTCATCCCTGTCCTCATGGGATCAGAGCCCCAGTGTAAAGGTGTGCCCTCATGTCTAAGACTGAGAAGTATGTTAGTAAAAGAGAACGAAGAGACCCTCTCTCTTGCTGTTCTTTACTTTGCCCATGGCAAGGACAGGAGCTGGTGAGGAGCTGTTGCTATAAGAATAATTACTTTCCTCAAAAGTCAGTGTTGGATCTGCCTCTTGCAAAGGGATTGCCTCATCCACCTAAACAGTATGTGAGCACTATCCTACATGGTCAAATTTGTCTAATTCAGTGTATGGCAAGGCTTTTGGGCAGCCCATTACTGTGCTGAGCAGGAGAGAGGATTTTGCTCTTTAATGGACCAGTAATGTGTTCAAGATTTAGCCAAGCACTAGCGCAGGTGCTAATACACTCCACTGGGACAAGAAGATGAGAATGCCCAGTCTGCCAAGAAGATGAGAGCAATTCTGGAAAAGTGAAAGCAGTCACTCAGTGGGGAAGAAGGCTGAAATGGTGCCTGGGTGGCCAGAGGTGCCAGAGTCAGTTCGCTACTGCCGCTGGCTGAGGGACCCCATTCCCCACAATCCCTAATGTCCTGTGACTTCACAGCAAGGGCAAGATGGTCTTGTGGTTTCACTCTGTATATGAGGAGACAAAGCAAGGGTTTTTCCTTTTGTATCAGCCTCCGTCTGTAATAACTTTGCAGCCATGCCACCTGTTGGGATGTATGACTACCTTATTCCTGTTTGTTTGTGTGATGACTTGGTTCAAATTAAGGGTGAGTTGATGCTAGGATCCAGGCACCTCCAGGCTGCCAACCCTTGAAATGGATCCCACTCTCTGAAGGCCAGGGCATGGCTTGAGGTGCCCCTCACCTGTGCCCTCACTTTCACTGAGCATGGGCAGCTGTCCACCATCACTGCCACTGCTCTCCGCCTGGACAAAGTAATCTGTTAGTAATCACTGCGGCCACACCCGCCTGCGGGATCGGGGAGAGTAACCAATGAGCCTTTGACGATTGCTCAGCAGTCAGAGCTTTGAATAATCTCACTGAGTTAATCCACCACCTAGCAAATCTCTCCCTGCTGGTGTAACAGATAAAGGAGCAGTAATGGTTACAGGGAATGAATTTTGTGTGAGGGTGCATAAGAGTGGCGTTTCAGATTTGTTTCTTTTCACTTCTTGACAGCTGTTTAGCATTTCACAGATGCACATATTGATAATTTTTCCCATCATTTCTACATCATGAAGCGGCACTTATTTACCAGATCTTCTATTTAATTCAGCCAAGCAATATTCAGTTGCCTATTTAAAAAGGAGATTGTAGACAAACAAGGCTGGACTGGAAGAAGACTTGATTGGTTAAATCACAGCTGACTAAGGAAAGGTGCCTCCATCAGGCTCTGCTCCCTGCTTCCCTTCTTCAAGATTTTGTGGAGCTGTGAGCACAGAGGAAAGCAGAAGGGAGGCAAGTCCTTCATCTCCTACCCTGGCCTGTGCCCATGCTGTTCCCACTAGCTTGATAGGACTCTTCTGGCAGGGGAAGTATTAAAGTGAATGGCTATCTTGATCAGATGTTAGGCTAAAGATTACCACCAGCACACCATGTCAGGTCCATGCAAAATATTCAGAGAATTTCTGCTGTGTAAGGTTGTTCCTGCCTTTTTGCTTCCCCATGCTGGTCACTCAGGGCAACCTTTATTAAAACTACTGGGCTGTTCATGATTGCTCTTCCATTGTGTTTTGTTTCCTTTGAGCTGGTGGTGTTCACATGCCAAGTTATTCCAAATTTATTGCAGATGAGGTCAGAATCATACAATTATTTGAAAACAATAAGTTTGGGTTATATAGTTTGGTTATTTTTCACTTTGTTCTCTATTTGATGGTTTGCTTCCAATGTTCCTTCCTGCTGACTTACAATAGAGGTTTCTTGCTTTATAAATAACTGGATTGATTTCCAGTATAGACTTTTACTTCCTTGAAAACAGATCTTCTCAGGGGAAATTGGCAGTTCTCTGTGTATATATTTTCTTATTTGTATTTACTTGGAGGGGTTTGAAGCCCAGAGACAAAATTTATGTCAACAAACCCCTCTTCCTCTTATCCAATTTAGTTGTTTTAACATAATGCAATCATTTTCTAAATCAAACTGATGGAGCGCTTCCTAAAGGCATTACACCAACTGTATGTCTGGAATCATATTTGCCTTCCTTTATTGCATTAGCACCAGGCTTGAACTTTTCAAATTTGCATTGTGCTTTGCAGGAGTTCTCAGGATATTTGAAGCAGTTTATAGCTAGAATCTGGCGTGTTTTAAACAGAGACTGGAGAGTGAATTATAGAGCAAAGCACGTGCAGAAATGGGATTTTGGTTTCATGGAACAAGTAGAAACTGGAATGAGTAAGCAAGAGGAATATTGCATTTTCTGGGTGGATTTGGAGGCACTGCAAGAGGGGGGTGCTGTGTTACAACACTGATCCTGGGGATCTCACCAGGCTTTCTAAAATGTTTCACTTCTGCTCTTTGAAGAAGGTGCTGAGTAAGGATCTGATACAACAAAAGTGTTTGAGCAGAGAGTGCCCGGGGCAATGCACTTAACACTTGGGATATAATGTGATGATGCCTCTGCACTGGCTTTTGGCAAATATGTCTCTTGTTATTTGAACGTTGTCTTTCTTTTCACCATATGGTCTGACACTATCGGGCATCCTTCTCAAGATATGCTTGTAATACTAATGAGGGGAATTTTCAAAAACACGAACGAGATTCTTATGCTCATCTGTGCTTTTGAATATCTCCTCCCTTGTTCTTGTGTGGTTATTTCAGTTATAATTCTTGGTCACACAGATGACAGGTAGTTTGGAACAAGCTGGCTAAAATAAGACCGAGAACATACAGTGAAAGGGAAAAAGAAAGCTCAGATGAAATTGGTTCAGGCGCAGAACTGAGTTCCCCAAACTGGGGGATGGAGAGGTATGTCCATCAACCCTTTGTGTGAACAGGATCATGGTACCTCCGGTTGCCAGGGAGTTTGTGTGAAACTCTTCCAGTTTCTCAGTGCTTGGGGCATAGTTAAACCCCAGCTCTGCTAATTCCTCACATGGTACTGCTATGTCACTGGGACAATGAAAATCCCATCAGAGCTGGATGCTTTAGGGCACTGCTGAAAGGTTATGGAAGTAACCTATTCCAGTCTGGTGTCTTTTGGTAACTCTTCTCATCTTCCACAGCAGAGGCCAAGTAAGCCTTTCGTAAGTTCTGTCCCTTTTGCATGCACTGATAGACAGATGGGTGCGAGAGAGATTCTTGGGGTACGTGACTGGGTCCAGTAAATCACCTTGCAGAAGAGGAGTAAGCCAGCAGTGGAGTAGTGAGGGTCCTTGCAATTGCAGTTCCTGTGCCATGAGTCTAAGCCTGTTTCAAAAGCATTATTTTCCATTCCCCACCCTCCCAAAATATCACAATCAGCTATTGGACAATGGCTTAACATCTAAAAAATTAATATCAGATTATGAATAATAAATTGGCAGAAGATAGCTGACAGCTGGAGACCATTCTCTGTTTTAAGTGCAAACTTTAGATTTTAATAAATAAATAAAGTTACAGTGATAAAACCCATTTTGAGGTCTCTACTGCAATTCTAGGAATGAGATTGCCTAAAAAAAAGGTAGTCCACTACCTGCAAATGGCACTTAGATGAACATCTGGGCTCCTAGTATAGACAGTTAAAAGGAGGTTCATGGTATTTTCCTGCAACAGGTATTTTCCTGTCAGGTGTGGCAGGTATTTCTGGAAGACATGAAAATAGCCTTGGGCCCAATTGAAGGATCAAAGAAACTTGTGTGCTGGCCCATGGCTGGGATTTTTGGTGGTCAAGGGATAATTTCTGATGGTTTGGTGATCTCTTCACAAATGCACTGAAGGGGAAGGTGTGGTTAATGAAGGATGGTAAGGAAAGGTACCCAGTCTGGGTCCTGCTGGCAATGAATATTCATGACATGGGTGGTTTGGGGTCCACTGATACTTTTGCCCTTTTTGCCCTATCCTCTCTGCAGTGCAGCTTAGCTCCTCTCTCTGGAATAAGCACCGGGCAAAAGGAAGTTAACCGCTGCTGAATTCATACCCAGTGCTCTACGTTTTCTGAAAAACCAAGAAGTTTGTGGTGTTGCAGATGTGTGTGGCCTACGTGATGCAGTTCCTGCTGATACTGCATTAAACCAGCCCCACTGATGGCTGCAACCCCCTCTCTGAGGTGTTAGCTGTTAGATGTTTAAAACATCCTCTCACTCTGTTGACTGCCCACATGAGCAATTTTACTTACAGTCCTTTACTATTGATTATATTAGGAAAGAGGAAAAATAGGAAACCAGCATTGCAGAGAGTAGGTCAATTTATAAAGGCTCCCTCTCCAAATCAGCTGTTTTAAAATTCAATATATGAACATAAAAATCTGGTCTTAGTGAGAAAAAAAAGTCTTCACACAGTTTGTTCTTCTTGCTTTTTATTGTTGCACATTGCAAGGGAGCCATGAAGCTGTAGAGTGCTTGACCTCTTGCCTCTTACTAAATGATTAGTAACATATTTTTTTTTAATCACATATTGTCACAGTTTCAAACTGCAACAAATTGTCAGTATGTCCCGCACGTATTTCCACTTGCTATATAAAAAAAATTTAGTGTTTCTCTATGTGTTTTTCTTTTTATTCAAAGGGTCTTTTTAGTGAAAGATAATAGAAATACCTGAAGTGTAGTATCCCTCACCCTTTTTCATGCTTTTCCCTTCCTGACATATGACATAGTCATATATCATAGATAACTGAATGGCCAGATTGATGGCAAAATCCCAGAGAGGGTTATGATAAAGCTGTGTCGGGAAGGAAGCATTGCCTTCCTGCCCTAGAGTATGATCCTCCTTCCTCACAGAGGAGCACCATACTGATTGCCTTCCAGCCACACACTGTTGCCAAACTACACCTAATTGTCTGTCTGTTGTCCCCTGGGTTTATTTCAATCCTGAATTTTTGAAGGTGGTATTACTGTCTGAATGGAATTTGCACACTGCTCCATGTACTGAAATAGGACTGAAGTGCAGAGACTGGGGAAAGCAATGTTCATACCCAACACTTGGGTATGACAATCTGTGTGGCACAAATGGCAGCTCATATTCATGTCTTGTGGGTGAATTTGCTATTCATCACACATACAATGCACCGGGAGAATCAGTGTGTGAGCAGGGAATAGGAAGCTTGTCCTCTCCTCTGCTCCCCAGCCTCTTGCAGCACCTTCATATGACTTACATTGTAATGTCACCTCTGATGTCAGTGGGTTTTAACTCAACAGTTATAATCTGCCACAGGAAATCAGTAGCAAACTGTCCTAACTTGATTTTCCTAACCTGGGGACCTCATTCTCCGCTGTCTTCCCAGCACACAGATTTTCAGATGTTGTTGTTCCCTTAATGCGGTTATGAAAGGGTGCAGTTTTGTATGACCTTATGGATCTGCTGACAGGGTAGAGAAGAAACCCAAGTCAAATTTTGTTGTTTGTTTTTCTTCAGCCAGAAATTAATTTACCAGCAGGGGTCTCCCTCATGATTATGGTCGGGTGTTTTCCTCTACCAATGTTATTACGAGGTTGAAAATAAAGGATAGAAAAGGTATCAAGATGTGCATGACCCCAGAGCTTAGGGCAGATGTGGGCTTGAAGTGAGTTTTGTCTTTCTTGAGTGCGTGTGGATCTTGTTTTCTGTGTTGGGAAGCTGAGGGAGGTAGGGGGCTGTGCTCGGTCATGCGACCTGTGCTTTACCTGCCTGGGATGAACAGCTTTTGGGATTGCTGTTGGGATAGACAGCAGGATTTTGGAAAAGCTGCTGTGGGGGAAATCTTTCCAAAACTGACCTGGGCTCCAGCCAGCATACTGGGGAGAAAGCCTTGGACATTGAAGGAAGGATGACAGAGAGAGGTGGCTGCTGGCAGTGGCTCATCCACCAGAGCCTAGTGAGCAGCAAGGGGTGCCTTGCGGGGTAGTGGGAGCAGGGATGTCCCCTGAAGCCCCTGAGCCTTGGCCCTAGCTCTCCTCAGCCTCCCCATTCACAACTGGCAGGGCACTGAAGCTGGCATGGGGTCTCCTCTCTCTTTCCCACCCTGGAAACCCAACACTTGGTGCCTCCAGCCCTTCAATGGATACAGCTTGGATACAACACTTGCACTGTCACAGCGAACACTACATACTGTCACAGAGGAATGCTATGTTACATTTTATTACTGGAATAATTGTATTTTTGCCCCTTGCTGGTGTGGTGGGAAGGCTGTTTGCCTTGTGTTTACCTGCTTCTGACTACCCTTCATGCTCTCTTCTGCTGTTGAGACATGCTGTTTATGGTACGTAAGGCATCTCAAGTGATTTTGCTCTAATGGTACACTATAAAAATCTCCTGAGTTAGTGGCCCCTGGGATCCTGTTGTAATCCAGCTGTTGTCCTTTTTTTAACTTAATAATTTCTATTTGCTAATAATGTATATAGTAAAAGAAATTTCTGCTCAAAGGCACACGTACTTGAATAGTTGTCTTGTATGTCCCCCTTTTCCCCATGTCCCTTCCCCTCAAGGACAGTGTGTCAGGCTACATGCTGCCACGACAGCTCCAGCAGTGTTAGCTGCACCATCAGCTCCTGCTCCCTGCCCCACCAGGACATGCATCCCCTCTGCATCTTGAACATCCATCTTTACAAGCACGAGCTTTGGGTACAGATGATTAGAAGGCGATACTAGGTGGCAGAGCTGCTGTGGGCTGTGGAGCAATGACTGCCAGGAGTGGGATAACAGCAGAGCATGGGAATCTGAGAACAATGTGATTACTGTGGCTACTTAGCAGCTAAATGTTATGACGATTGTTAAATAATATTTGAAATTGGGTCCTTGGATCTGGCTGCAGAATCCTCAGCTTGTCTGGTGTAGCTGTGCATAAGATGGGAGGTAACTAGTTTTGTACTAGTCCTGGTTGTGTTGTGTGGACATTTGGTTTTAAGAATGAATGACAGTTGTCAGTGTGGGAACCAGCCCAGATCTTGGAGGTGGCAATGCCAAAAAAAATTTCCTAGAACAAAATTTGGGATCAGTACAGCTGAGTGTTGACATCTTTGAATGAACTGAACATAGACATCAATCTCCCCCAGGCACATCTACTCTATGTTCTGTAGTGGTTTTGTAAGTGACTCTCTGCTTTTGCGTACTGATACTGTTGATGGGAAAAGATTAAGACCTTTCAAATGACACCTGCCTTAAACAAACAGTGACAAATGAAGACCAAATCACACAACTTTTAGAGATGTCATTGGATGAAAGTTTATCCTCGTCAGAGTGTCTCCATGGATCTGTAGCAACATGGGCCTGTTTGGGGGAATGGAATTTGGGCTTTAGATGTTTCATCCAGCTAATATTGGTCTTTGTTGTGGCATTTACTGTGTCTTAAAGGAAAATTCTAGTGATTTTTCAAAATTCTAGCAGTTATTGAAAGCAGTTGAATTGCCTTTGAAAAAACCCAGAATGTTGTATTTATGAGACCAATCATCAATCAGGCAAAGGAAGAAAGAAAACCCAACAACCCAGGAAGGCAAATGGTGATAAAGATCCCAGATAAAGTCACTCTTCTCAGCAGGCAGAAAGTCTGATGAACTGAAATGGAAAGTCCTTCTCATTGATTTCACTGGGAAAAGTAATTGACTTTGAACTCTTTGAATAAGTCGCAATCTGTATTTAATTTCTTGTCCAAGGAAGAGAATGTCATTTAGTTTTTCTTGTGGCTGCTATTAGCCTTATGTCAGTTGCACAGCTGAATCTCTTGCATCAAGCTCCAAATTTACCCCTGATGTCAGTGTGCTTAGGAATAAAGCAAAAATCAGCCTTTCATCTCTCAGTTGCTTAAAGGATCATGCCATAATACCACATTTATTAATTCAAAATCTCTCTTGTCTGTACATGCACAAATGGAGCTAAGTATTCTGAGGAAAGGCACAGGAAGTGTAAAGACTGTAATTTAACTTTTAGACATTAATGCAACCTATTAACTGAAAATATTCTGAGAGTTCTAGCAAACGTACACATTTTTGCCCTTGGACTGCCTGAATGGAGAGATTCAGCACTTCAGGCTGTCAAGGTGGCAGATACATACGGCTGCTTTTCTCGCAGGGCCAGATTAACTTTCAGAGGACATGCATACAGTGCTAAGTTTGTTATCATCAGTTCCAACATGGACAAGGAGATCTGCATCTGACCCCAGTGGAGCCACAGACCAGTTTCCTCATGTAGATGAATTTTGGTAAGATCAAGTCAGTTCTGTATTGGAACAGCCATCTGGAAACAGAGGAGCTGTACTTGAGCTTGTGCACCATGCCTTGCCTGTTCCAGTATGGAGGATCTGATCCTGAAAGCCTTCCTGAAATAAAAATCTTACATGTGTCCTTGCTGTCCATATTATCTGGGTATGTACAATCTCTCTGTAAAAACTCCTGTCTTCTTCACCTGTCACATAGACTTGTTTAGCTGAAGATTACAAGGAGGAGAAAACAGTTTTGATAGTTAAACTTTAATGATTTACACTGGAAGTCTGGGGACATTACACTTTTAATCATCAACACAAACAAGATCAGAAAGCTCATCTAGAAAGACATGCTTATGGAGAAATAATGAGTCCTTTTAAGGCTCCAGACAGCAATGTGTGCTGGAAAGGCAGCAAATGTTAAATACCAACCCACTTGAGAGATCCTTTAAAATAACAGAAAAATGTAAACAGACCATTCTGTGAATTTGTTTGCATTTATCAGTTGCTGTAAAAGTTAAGGGACAAAGGCAGTCCAGACTGTTTTAGAAGTGCTCTCATAGGGAGAAGCCATGATCTTGAGGCATGGACAGGTGAGGTGGCCATGCCTGGGCCCCTGAAAAGGCACTTTCTTTACACAGGACAGAACACTCCTCCCATGCTCAAAGTTTCACAAATAAAAGAGACTAAGGGAAACTGGAAAAACAGATGACAAATATATTTAAAATGGTGCTATACTGTTTTAAATGTCTCTTTTCTCAAAGAAAGGAAAAAATGTGATCCAAATACATCTGGTTCCCAAGAGAATATGTTTTCTGCGTGCAGAGCAGAAAATCAGAAGACAAACTTGTTTTTCTCAGAAGTGTTGTTGTTTGCTGATACTTTCTTGCATTTTTCTGATAAAAACAGAAGATGATCAAAAGTATTTCTGTACACAATCTATAACATGGGGCTGGTGTATTGCAAGGAGCCTTAAGCTGCAGGAACAGTCATGTTGCTGCATGTAGATGTTCATGTCTGACTATGTGAAGTCCAATATTCTGTGCTGTTCTTCATTGTGTTTTCCTTTTGTTTTTCATGACAATCGATATACAGATTTGCTCCACAAATTCTGACAGCTTAATGTTGTTCCTGCAAGGCCATTTTTGTACCAGTGGAGTACCTGTTATGGTCTTGCTTTTTACCTCTTTCTTCCTCAGTCATACACTTTTAGTACTGTTTGCACATTAAATTCTTCAAACTTTGTCATCATGTTTATCTCAAAATTCTTTTTGTCTATTTTTATGGGCTTATACCAGGAACTTCTAAATCTTATTTTCTGTATCCCCACTGAAAATTTTACAAGCCACTATTAAAATCCTGTGAATGTCAGAGCGAATAGGACAGTCTGGGAGCTGTGGAATAGCTCCACTGTAAAGTTCAAACCTATGGACACTGCACTGGATGAACAATGTATAGCACTGCAAGGACTCAGAACAACGTAAGTCAATGAGTAATGAACTAAACCCAGAAGTAATTTTTGGACACAAATGTCCAAGCTGATGCACCTGAGGTTGCATTTACCAGCGTTAACAATTTTACTTGAATATCATACAGGCTGCCAGGAACACCATGGCTTTCCAACATCTCTTGTCTTTCAAAACAAGCCCTAAACCTTTATATGTAGCTAAGGCAAACACAGACCAAGCCATTATGGTAAGCAGATATGACTTGCCGGAAAGACTTGCCTTAGTGGCATATAATCCTCTCCTCTACCACAAAGGCCCCCTCTTGACTTCGAGGTTTCATCAGAGGTCTGATATACAGCTAGTTCTGGCATGAATAATTCCCTGTGCACCATTGCTTCTGCGTAACAGCTACACCACCAGGCAGGTTTTGCTACTAATTTTTAGTTAAGATCTTGTCTGAAGCTCTTGATGCTATTGACGGGGCACTGTTGCTTTGATGGCAAGCAGATGATGTGGGTGGGCCATGGATTTAGTCCATTCATGACAGAAACAGAATAAGCTGAAGAAACGTTTGACTGTACGTTGCTAGACTGACATATGTTGTTCCTTGAAGCTTTACCTGTTTTCTCTCCAGTGTGTTCATGAGACATTTCCTGGCACATACGCTATCGTAGAATCTGAGCACTTCAGCATCTGAGCTGTGTTTATCCTTACAACATGCCATGACTAAAGCAGCATTTTTATCCTTACGTTTTTCAGAGAGTGAAAAGTTGCCAGGAAGTTTGTGAGCGTCTTGATGAAGATCACAGAGCCTTTGTGGGCCAGGAAATCCTAAATCCAAAACTCATATGGTAAATGATACCATTCTTCCTCCACAAGTATGTGAAGAGACACTTTTGAGTCGTAAGGGACAGCCTTACCATCAGGCTTATAACAAATGAATATTTTTGCCTTGTGGGTCTAGTGTGAGCTGGCAGAGCCCTTGGGCAGTGCTTCCAGCACTTTGTCTTTGGAAACTTTGCTCTTGAAGAGAGCCATTTGGTGGAAGGGAACTTGTACTTTCTTCTGGTTTCTACTCCTGAGGAAATGTGGATTGAGGCAACATGCTACAAGAAGATCTTTGGTGTATTTTCATCAGATTATTGTAGACATAGGAATGGGATGTAGGCATTTTCTGTGCATTGCATCCTAATTTCTGGGTGGACTTTAGTTATCATCTGATGAACCTGAAGCAGCAAAGAAAGATGCACTTGTTCACCTCTCCCTTGCTGGGAAGCAGAGGAAGTGGTCATTCAAATGGTCACAGACATTTAATTTCCAGAGATGGCTTCAGATTAACATATCTCTAATCAAGATTTTCTGAGACTCTCTTTGGATGAAAGGAAATGTACTTCTGTATGGCCTGGCACTGAAGATGCATATGTAGGTGGTTGACTTCACACTTTATCAAAGACTTCTAATCCATCTGTCTTTTTTGGGGGAAAAAAAAATTGGAAAGTCCATGGATGGGGTTCTACTGAGAGGTCTGGAAGAATGGTTGGTCACAGGGAAGCATTACAGAGTTGGGATGACTGTAATGCTGAGATCAGTCCTAAACCTCGTATTATTCAGCATTGTTATCAGAATCCTTTTTGCAGAGTTAAAGGGTTTCCATTTATAATTTTATGCCACCCCAAGGATTACTGAGGACTGCCACACTGATTAGCAATTTTTTCTGGGTCAGCACACTCAGAAGGACACCCACCTAAACCAAGTAAGATTTAGTGTGTGAAAAGTAAGTCATAGCCCAAAGATAGCTGACTGCTGTCTCAATGGGACACCTTGGACACCAGCTTTGACGTGGGAACACTTAAGGTGGTGATTCCCATCCAAGGGGCTTCATCCTTTCAAAAGGATATATGGAAAAGCTGCTCCCACCAAGCTCTCCTCACTCCAGTGTGTCTAGAATATGGGATCAAAGCATTTGCCCTCTTGTTATCTATCAGAGAGGTGATTTGTGGTGAGAAACTCTTCTGTGGGTAGAGAGTAATAGCTATTAAAGAGAATTTATTGTAGCGGAGAAAGGCATAACTGGCTGGAGCTGTAGTGCAGGGAGGGTAATATTTCTGGAGTAAACCATGGGGGCAGAAGACAGAGTTTCTATTTCCTGATGTCTCATAACAAGACTGGATGTTCAGACAGACTAAAACATCTCAGTCAAGCCAAAACCAGCTGGTTTTGGGTCAGATGCAAGTGCGGGATCTGTCTACCCTGGGCATCTGAGGCACCCATTAGGTAATGAAAATAGTCCTGCCCAGCATCCTCAATGGAAAAGATGGTCCAAGTTAAGTTGGTGTAATGTTTTTTATAAACTGAATTGATAAACTGAACTGTCCCTGAGCTTCTCAGAGACATCCTCTGATGGACCATGGCTCCATTTGCACCTCACTAACTGCTTGAACAGCCCCTCCTCCAGAGGTGGTAGCCACAGACAGCCAGGTGCCCTGCAGAGACCTGCTTCCCAGTCCCTCTCTTCAGCAAGCCCATTATGCTGGTCTGCTGGGGCTGCTGCACCACTTCCAACTTTGAAGGGAGCCTTCTTTGTGCTTTTTTATTTAGAAATAATTTTGTATCTGTACCAATTACACTTATATTTGTGGTTTAATGAAGCCTATTTTGAAACTGACATGTATGAGGTCACTTTCTTCTCTTGTTTTTATTTCTAAAAAACATATCCACAAGTAACACCAAATAGATTTCTTTAACACCTGCCCTTATACCTGGATGGGTAGAAAACAATAAAGTTTAGAAATAAACATCCCTGTATAGACAACGCAAACAAAATTTTCACTGCAGGTAAAAAAACAGTCACAAAAGGAGTTGTTTTAAATGTTCTGCTTCCTAGCAATTGAAGGAGATTTCTAAGCATGTGGCAGGGGCAGTCCATCAGCTGGTGATCAGTGAGACCTTCTAGACACTTCTTCCTAAAGGGGACAACTGGATATGTGAATGGAAGCTCTGGTGAGGGCAGATGGCTGTGTGCAGGTGTGGGGTGGTTTGGTGTGCAGGTCTGATAGATTCACTGCCCTCTGTGAGGAGGATGGCTGCCAGCATGAAGCAACATTGGCTGCTGAGGCATTTGACAGGAGCTAGAGATAAGACAAGCACATAATTCAACACAATTTTAGCCTGGTATTTACATAAGTAATTTACTTTTTGCAATTATGCCCTATGCTCTTGGTCACCTGGGGCCATATCTGAGGCTGACGATGTTACAGCCCTCAGGGGGACCATAAGACATCTGAATTTTTGTGTTTTGACTGCAGGCTAGAGGTGCTGACAGGTAAAAGCAGAGCTGTCTAAGTAGGTGGGCAGGAGGTGCCATGGGCTCTCAGGGTGCAGGACTCACAGCTGTGATGGCTATGGGGAGCACTGATGGGGCTGGTCAAAGCACCCTGCCCTGCTGCCCTGTCAGCAGACTGGGAGGGTTGCCAGCTGAGCACCAGGAGTAGGTTCCTGCACTCCTGAAGCATCTTGCTCCTGGAGGTAATTTTTCCCTGGTGAGAAGTTTCATTTAGCTATCCCTTCCCCTGAAGTTTTAATGACATCTAGCGCAGGCAGTTGTTCTGCATCACAAGATGGTATTTAAATTTGTGTTGATGTGACATCTTCACTCTCTTGATCACCTTTCTGTGCAAACCTTGTCCTGCCCTCTTTCTGAGGTGAATTTGGCTTTGTCAGTGACTGATTGCTGTCTGCTGAATACTCCTCTCACTCCTCCCAACAGGTATTGCAAATGGACACTGAAGAGGTCTCCAGGAATTTGAAATTGCTGTAAACAATTTGTTCCTACATACCCTCTGGAGAGTTTTTTCTTTCCTAGAGAAGTTGTCCAGTGAATGATACACTCAAGACTGTTATTGGCACATCCTTTCTGATGCAATGGATAGCCTGGAGCATTCCCGCTTCCTGCTCTGAGATGAAACAGCCCAGGTATGACAAGAGGTACGGTGTAGTGGTACGTAGTGCAGGACCACCCATGGGCCACACGTAAGCGCACCTGCCCAGGCCCCTGGCCAAAGCATGACAGCAGGTTTGCCACCTCTGCAGACCACCCAAGAAGTGCCTGCCCCTGCCCAGGGCACTGAGAGGCTGGCAGGGAGCGTCCCACCAGCTTTACAGCTGTGGCCTATGGATATGGCACCTCATCTCTGTGGGGCAGCACAGAGTAGCACCCTGAGGGCTGTCTGCCTTTTGAATGAGGCTTATCAATTGCTTCATGATGGATATTCCCATCTGCATAAAGCAAGGAGTGATATTTATTCTTTTTTTACTGCCATCTTTAACTTTCAAATAGAACAGAAGATAAATGGGTTTTATGTGGATTCTTTTGCTCTTCCATATTCCAAGGCACTTTTACAGATCAGTTAAGTTAGGATGTAGTGCTGGTAATGCAGTGACTCTGGGCAAACGGGGCAGTCTGAACTGCACCATATATCACTGCACCCATCTCCTCTGGATGTGATGTGCATGCCTTTTGATCTTTTTAACTAGCTATTCCATACCTGCCCTTTTTTTTGACTGACTAAATCCAAGCTATTAAATCTGTGCCTCAGTACATCTTTAGAACACCTTTTAAAAAGGATGTTTAGCACATGTAAAGGTTGCCAGATTAAGATAGGTTTGTGGAATACACAGTTTTATCCCCTAATTGCAGTGCCAAGGCATTCAAATATTCAAGGGGATTGTAAGAAGCATCAAATCAGCAGCTGAACTCTACTGAGCTTTGTCTATGCGTAGGAAAGACTGTTCTGATGTGGTGTCCTTTTATTGTAAAAAGTTCTATTCTCAGTGATTAAAAAAGAGGGCATTTTCCTTGCAGGACATAACTTTTGAAAATAAAAGATTATTCTCTTTCCTTGTAAATATCTTTATTTACCTGTAAAATACTGGGCCTCCTGTGTGTGTGTGAGTCACACAGGTGCCACTGGTTCCTCTGCATTGGTGGCCAGTGGGAATGTTGACACCAACAGCAGGGAGCACAGGACAGCTGCCCAGTTATGGGAGCTGCCTCAACCAGCCAGCCTCAGGAGAAATAAATACCATTTTACCAGCTTTTTAACCCCATCAGTGCTGCAGAGCAGCAGGTGGTGCTTTCTCAATAAATTCAAGCCAAGGCTGTGGCAGCTGCAGAAAGCTTTGAGATATTATAATTCATACTGAAATACTGGCAAAAGAGTTTACTAATAGCCATATACTCCTAAACACATTGCTCCATACCAGCTTGTAACTCTTGTGATCATTCATTTTTTGTCCTCCCATTTGTACCTCTAAAGTGAAATAGTAAATAATTATTTCTGTACCCCAGAATCTTCCCATTAATCTTCATTAATGATTATTTCTGTCACTTTCAAGCTGGTTTTGTAAAAATTGTTCTTGTATAATTGAGCAAATCCCTCTTTCATTTCCTTTTAGGCTACATTATTGATGTCAAGTGAGAACAGAATACCCCTGAAGTGTAAGACCTGAATTTGGCTCAAAGACTATGCAATGCAAAAAGCTTTCCTGTCATATTATAGGTTGTATCCAATATTTTCAGTAGAGGAAATAATGAACTGCACAGAATCTTACCTCTGAAAAATTATCAGGAGAACACATAACAGATAGAATTGAAAGACAAATTAATTAGGGTTTAAAAAGAAAACAAAAAGAAAACTGAAAACTTCAGGGCTGGTATAAAATGGCAAGCAGACTGTATTCTAGTGCAAATCACTAATGGTTAAATTATTCTTTCAGACCCACATAAATCAGAGTAGCCTCACAGAGTTTAATAGAGTCATGCCAAAATTACACTGGTGTAGTCAGCTCATTTTGGCCTTATAAACTTGGCATTTGTCATTGTAGATCTAATCCAAATTCTGTGGAACCTCTTGGGAATCTTCATATTCAGATAATGGGATTTGGATTGGATGGTATAAGTTTAACATGAATCATAATTAGCTCAATTTGGTATTTTTATGGCTCATAATATGCAAGAGAGGCACATGAGCCAGCTGGAGCATTGATCTTCTTGCTTAGGAATGGAAGTGAAACCATGAAGTGTTTCCCTTAGTCCACCTGATTTAAATCAGATGGTACCTAAGTAATTACCAAATCAGAACAAGCTTGAGCCCTGACCTCATCTCACAGGTTCTGTCTTCTGGTACCAGGTCTCCAGTGAAAGTGATTCTTCTCTTTTACTTCTCATGAGTCTTGCCCATTCATAACACTCATCTCATAATGCTGATGTCATTAATTGCATTAGTATTTAACATGCTACAAGGATGGCATTATCTTGTCTACTATGTTTGCTTTGTTCATTATGTTCTGTGCATGTAGTGGACAAGAAGACCCAGAGGTCACAAAGCCTTGTTTCTGATCTCATTTACATTGGAGATGCATCAACAGAATTTGATGAACTTCGATGAAATTATTCTTGGTATGCAGTAGCATAGCACAAGTATGAATCTGAGGTCTGCTGTAATTCTGTTGATCTGCTAGAATGGCATTGCTCATGCTGAGGGTAAGAGGCAGTTGTAGGTGACATGTATGTGTATATTTATACAATGATTCTTTAAAATAGCTGTTCATCTTCAAAAGGAAAAAAACATACTCTCTGTTCATTGCGGATTTTCTGGAGATATTAGACTGCTGCTAACAGCAGCAAAATTTAGCCCACTGTAGTGCATGCTTGGAAGCAAAATCACACACAACCACTACATGCATCTCTTGTCCAAAGCCTTCATACAGTAGAATATGTCTGTCACCTTCTGTACTGGTGAAAGGAAAAGAGCTTACTGCCAATTTGTATGAAGAGAAGACGCCTTTCTTCTAGTCCTCTGAGAAACAAGCAGATGAAAGGATGCTTTTGTATCAATATCACATAAAGGGTAATGAAATTGGAAATAGATTAATGATTTATTGTTCTTCCAGCAGCACTCTTAAGTATATAGGAAAATCGGCTTTCAGTATATACAGTAGCTGCTTATATAGCATGACTAAAGAAAGACTCTGTGAATATGAAAGCTCCCAGATGAATGAGGCCTGAAATGGAAAACCCCTATTTCTACAGCAGGCAGGATTGTGTGGCTTTCACATGCTTTGCCAGTAATTTGCCAATGTTTACGTTTGATATTTGGCTTGCAGCAGCATTGATTTAGTAGGCTGTAAAGGCCCCTTTCCCCACCCACCATTTGCACCAGTAAAACTTATTGGATGTTACAACCATCCCTTTTTCTAGGTGTCAAGCAGGAAAGCCATCACCTGGGAAAAGGGAAGAAGTGGTGGTGTAAATCCTGTGAGAGGTTCCACATCACTTACTACACTGAAGAAAATGTGAGGTGTGTCTCTTGGCTGCAGGACAACTATTTCACCATGGAGAGGAGGAAGGTGTCCTAAGCAGTCGGGAGCGGGAGAGTGCTTGCTAGCAGAAGGGAACTGGACCAGGAGAGCCGAGGGAGGGGACAGCCCCTCTTTTGAGTGTTGCCTGGTGTCATCCCCAGTGAAGCTGCCATGCCTCTGCAAGAGCTAGTTCCCCCTTCTAAGTGAACGACCTGACTACTGAGGTCTCTTTGTTAGGGTGGGTGGCAACCAATTTCCTAAGACCTTGGTGCTTGTGATTTAGAACAGGAAATCAGATGAAATCTTGAAATGCTGTGTGAGGCTGGAAACCTGGTTTCTCAACCTGATTTGAAGCAGCACCAGCCTGCTTGAGATGTTGTCTCTGTGACAACATGTGTGGTGGAGGAGCAGGCTTGGGTGCAAAAAACAGATGTGCTCTTTGTGAGGCCCCAGCTGGTAAGGAGGTATGCGGTACAATTGCTTTTCTGAATTAATATTCCTTGAGCAGGCCCTGGGACTGTATCTGTTTCTTAGATCTCTCCAGTTAATGGAACAGCCAAATACAATTGTCTGGCAATAGAATTGCACTTCAGCAATACAAACAAAAAGACTAATTTACATTTGTGCCAATACCATTAATGTAAATTGGTTATTAGCTATTTATGCTAAAAGGCTGTAATAAAAATCATAAAGGTAGTTTTATTAACTACATTTTGCTCCATGAAATCCATGCTAGAAGGCATGCTTTCCAATCAGTTGCAATCAGGCAATATGGAATTTGCTCCACCTAACTAACATATTTATAAACAAATTACTCTCCCTTTTTCTTTACTTTGCATTTTATAACACATCACTGCTATGCAGTTAATAGGACAATGCTTTTGCAATGCTTTTGTAATTCAATTGCAATGTTGTATTGTTCTTTATCCTATCATTCTCATGCATATGTAGGAAAGGGTAATTAAAGAAAAAATGGCATTTACAAACAATTATAATGCAGGAATAGTAAGAAGGGAAATATGTTTCAATCATTGCTTTTAAATAGGGGTGTGGGGAAGACTGGCGATAGCAGAAGAACAGAGCAGTGCCTGCTCTGCCCTTGTGGTTTTAGTCTCTCCATGCATCTGTGGGAATATTTTCTAGGTTGCATGGGTCAGATTTGTCCGTATGTTGTGCTGTCATACCCATGTTGATGGAAGGAAGAGCCTGTGACCTCCTTGATTTCTAGCACAGCCATTGCAGTGTCATGCTATGTCACCTGAGCCTTTCTGCAGTGTTTGGGTACTGGGTCCCCAAGTCAGACATGCAGGCAGTAATGGCAAGAGAAAAGGAAGAGGTAAGTCTGCTGGAATGAGGAGAAAGTCTGTTGGAAATGGCATGCTCTTTGTAGAGAAGTCCAGAGGTACAGTGTGTGCATACAAGAGGGACACCATGCCTGCCTCCCTCTGCCATGTTGCATAAGCATCTGTGTGAAGTGACAGAGGGGATTAAAATATTGCATGAGGTGCCTGGTCCCAGACATCTCAGTTCATGATGTCACTGGGGCTAGACTTTCTTCTGGCAAAAGATCCAGAGACAGCAGCACTGACCTCCTGCTCTCCTTGGTCTGGTTCCCTTGGCCAGCATCCAATCCCCCAAAACCCACCCCAGGAGGACAATCCACCTTAACTCAGGTTGGTCCCGCAATCCAGTTGTACCCATCCCAACCAGAAGGCCTGGTGCAGCTGAAGAGGTTGTGTGAAAACCTTCTCTGTGGGAGGATGATGTGCCTGTGTGTGATTCCTGCTTCCTGCCTTGCCCATCACTGCATCAGGCACTTGGGGCTGCAGTTCTGCTCTGTTCCTCTCCCAGGAGGACCTGCAGTTGAAAACTGATATCAGTTCCTTGGCATGAGAGAAGCTCCAGGATGTTTTGGACCTGAGGAGCCATTCTGAGCAAACGAAAGGTGCTGGAGTGTGGTTTGAGGTTATCAGATGAACCTGTCTCAGCCACCCGCCCCTTTCAGGGCTAGTGCTTCAGGCGTCCAGACCACACCTTCTGATTTGGCTTCACCACCATGCAGATGGAGTTTCAACCAGGTATTTTGGTTCCTCGCTTCCTCCTTTGACTGATGCTCCTTTGGGGAAGGCAGGATGAGAGAGGTGAAGGTGCATACTTTTCCTTATCGAGAAATTAAGGGTTTTAAATTCAGATGGAACTGCAATATCCCTAACAGCAACTGTAAATTTGGAGGTCACTTTCTTATTTCTGTAAAGAATGTATTCTGATGAATGAAAATATCTTCCATTTAATGAATTCACATATTTCAATCTTTCACATTGGAATTAGAAATTCACATTAAATTATATTCTTAAATTATTGTGTCATCTAACCCAGCTATGTCTGGTCTCTAACAGGCTGACATTAGTTATTTTAAGGCAAACTAGCTACTTTGGAAAAGAGGGGGTAAACCTATATTTTTGTGCAAAGATGTTTATGAAGTCTTGATAAGTAATAGATAGCAACTAGCTCTGTGTGTAGGAATATTTTTACCCCATGTACATTGGCATTCTCCATGTGAGGAAGTATAGGAGACTCTGAGCGTATACGTTTCATGACACAAAATAGTCTGGTGCTCCTTTCATTCTGGTAAGGAAGAGCAGTAGACTATTTTTGTGGTGAGTTGATATTAGAGGCTCTTCAGTTGTTTGCATTCAGTGACCGTGCAGTAGGTTGTCCTTAGAGGGTTGGTGTTGATAGCAGGGAAGGGGGTGCCATGCTCTCCTCTGACCACTTGCTTGGGAGTCAGCACTGGTGGCTCTGGCTGCAGGGTAGAGCATGAAAAACAAGTTAATAATTGACCTATTGTCCTTGTTTTTCATTCTTGGGACTACAGACATAGAAATGATAAGATCTGTTTTTTCAAAAACTTCTTATAACAAATAGAATGTTTTTACATCTCATGTTAAAAACAACAGACGTGGTAGGTCAAGGAATGAGTGATTTGCTGTCTCTTTTTAACGAGCATTCTTTAAAGAAGGAGAGATCAGATACTGCTAGGGAGGATCATGCAGCATTCAGAAAACTTTGTGAATCAACCGCAATAGGCTGAGGCTGCCATTTTTTGTATGACTTTTCAAGTTCACATAAAGGTTACATGGCTACCAAGATGAAAAGCACTCATCTGGTTTTTTTTCTACCACAGCCTTTTTCCATTACTAAAAATGAGGATTGTGATGAATCATGTCTTCAGATGAACATCAAACACAAATCCATAGTCTTCAGTAAGCATTAAATATAGATGTGAATATAAATAGAGAAGAGGAGGTTATTATGTAGGAAGAAGGAGGGTAATAGCTAGGCACAAGTCAGATATTTAACATGTGCTTTCTATTCTCTTGGTATCCTACATTCTTTTATTTGGGGAGAAGAGGCAATGGGTTAGCATGACCCTGTTGTAGACTATAGGCTTTCAGCAGAAAATTAGGATGAATAGTTACTATTATCTATGAAGCAATTGCGATTCTGCTCTATCTCTGTAAATATCTGAATAGATATTTCATCCAGCTTTGTACTTTCATGTCTTCATCCAGCAGTATTTCGTGTCAAGGCACAGAGGAATCCCAGAGTTTAAATTTTCCTCATTCATCAAGGGGCCTGGTTGCAGAGCACCTGCAATTGAACCTGGTCTAACCACCCTCATCTCTGCTCAAGACCTCCAGGCTCTGCTCTCCCCTCCAAACCCAGTGCAAGCAGCTACAAGCAGTGCTCTGCTTTTCCTCATTTGACACGGTGTGAGCAGGTCATGTCTCTGATGCAGATTTGTTTAAGCATGTCTGTTTAGCATGTTGCCACTACACTGCAGCTTTTAGCTTGCAGGAGAACTCCTGGCTGTGTCTTGTTTGAAGACTCTGTCTCCAAAGGCCTCCGTGCTCAGCTCACATATTGGATTTCAAGACTCAGCAAAATTCAGTGATTTTTCTCTCTCTGTTATATCCAAAAAATTCTGGATGTAAATGCTGAGATCACTGCCTTGGCTGTACCGCCAGCTATCTGGCTTGTTGCAGACTGCAGACTGAAAATGGGATGGTCTATTGATCCTCTATACCAGGTTTAGGGTAGAACCTGAGAAATGTGTTACAGAAGATAAATGAAGATTTGCATCATGTAGGCAACCATTTCAACCAGGATAAGGTCAAACTTATAACCAGCTAGCTTCCTCTTGGTAAGGAGGAAGGTGAGGAGGTAAGGAGGCTTGTCACCCAATCACTCTTGGAATCTGATGGATCTTAGTGTATTTAAATGTATATCAAATCACTTTTATTTGTTTCATGTGACATTTCAATCATCCTTTTCTTCTTCTATTGAGAAAATACCAAACAACCTTGTTCATTAAACCATCAATGCTAGTCACCTTTTCTCCACAGTTTACCCCAAACTATTTTGTGCTGAAATAGCAACACATTTGTACCTTTTGAAGATGGAGTTGGGACACTTTTCCTTGTGACTTTGTGGAGTTCCTAGAATACAAAGTTTTAAAGACCTGGTTCATCTAGCTATTCAAAGTTAGGAACTTAACACTGAGATATAATGGAACAGCCTTCGATGATTAAAAGTACTTTGTAACTCTAGGTTAAGATAGGAAACTTTTTGTAAAACTGTTTAACACTTCGGAAAGAGAATCAAAAGTCATAATTCAAATACAGCCCCTTTAATTAGGTCTTCCAAAGATAAAAACATTCTTCTAGAAACTCTATGAAGATCTTTCTAGCAGAAAAGTCATACTGACTTTTCATATACATGTCTTCAGTGGACGACTTCACTGATCAGAAGAGCCCTTAATGATTGGGCTTAATTGTTACTCATCAACACCACTGCACCATCTGTCCTGAAGTGGTAATTTTCTGTGATAGCTGTATAATACCACAACAGCAGTGCTCTTCAAATATCAGGATATTGAATTAATCATGAAGGGGTTTTCATTAGCACTGGGAAAAACTGCCTCAATTTAAAAGACTTGAAAAAAAAAATCTGGTCAAGGATCATTTCAACTTTTCAAGGGAACTTAAATCCATGTGGTAAACTCAGCAAGGCTGCTGTGCCATATGCTGGTCCTGACCCCTCGGGGAATTCATATTAGCAGTGTTTCCGGTCTTTCCCTGGAAGTTCTTCTTGCTTTAAACGTCTCATTTTCTCCTGCTTATGGTAGGGCACAGCATTTCCTTCAGACTTTTTACTTGTCATTAGTTTCTTATAAAGTCAAAAAGATTTCTGTGTACTTTCCAAAGACTTTCAACTTGATCTACTTTGATAATGACTCTTCAGCAAAAGATGAAAATCTCTCACCAAAAAGAGATGCTAGTAGGGTTTTGCGGTGTCTCTGCTAATTGGTAGAGGAGTACAGAGTCCAGGCAAAACATTTGCTGGTTATATTCAATACCTGCCAAAGTTTTGAAGTTACTTGCCCTGGGAAGTTGAAGCTTTTGTGGACAAAGAAGAGCAGATAGGAGAGACCCGGTAACTGCGCGGAGAAAAGGATTATTTCAGTACATTGTGAGCAAGTACAAATAGAGCACAGTCCTTCCAAGTATGCAGCCATTCAAGGTATGTGGAAGTCAAGCATGCACATTCTGGGAAACTTCTCTGAAGTGAAACTTGTGTTTCTGATTTGAATGAAAAAAGATGTGTGTAACTATCAACATAGTACAATTCTAGTATCTGTAGGGCTTTACTGCCTGTGAAACGTGAAAACTTGAAAGTCTGGAAAGACCCTGAAGAACACTGCATGCCCATCTCCTTCCATTGTGACTAAATGGGTTACTTTTGTTACTATCCCTCTGCACAAGACTTTGCAGGCAGCCTTGCAGAGAGTTGTTCCAGAGCTTCACTATGCTCTCTCCTGGGGAGCTTCTCACAATGTCTAGCTTATATCTAGCTAGCCTGCTGCAGCAGGCCCACTCATTCAGGTTTGTTCCACCATGGGCACTGGGACAGCTGGTTTATTTCCTCTTTGCCGGAACCTTTTATGTATTTGAAGTTGAATTCCCTGTGGATGCATTCTAGATCAGTGCTTTGGAGATAACGTTCTCTACTAGTGTGGGTCCTCAAGGCTTTCAGAAAGACAGTGGAAAGCAACAGCTGTCTAAACTCTTCCAGCTGCTGCTAATAAACTTCCCACTCTTGGCCTTGAGCTGTCTGATGGCACATGCTGTGAAATGTCAGGAAACGAAAGCCCCTTTGGCAAAGAGCCTGTCTTTTCCTTGCACGGATGAGAAGGACTATGAACCTGTCTGGGCTGCTATAATCATGCTAAGTGTGGCTCTTTGTACTGCTGCCCAACCAGCAGCCCATGCAAGCCTCTTACCCATTTTCTGAACATGCAGTTGCTAATCCTGTCCAAAATACCTATTTATGGTCTATGTAACTCCCTGTTGGACCTTACAGTTACTACTGAGGGTAGTAACTGAGGTATTTGCATTTTGAGTTCCAGTTTGCCCAGGAATTAAAATACAGGCTTTTTTCATTCTTGCCTTATCTTTTCTTTCATATGGTGCGATATATGTCAGTTTTTTCTGCCCACAGCCAGAAGAAATCAGCACTGTTACAGAGTGTGCTGAAAGCAGTCAGGCCACCTTGCGTGCACTTACAAGCACCAGGATGGAGTTTCAGAATCATCAACACACAAATGACCTTATTACAATGATTCCTTATTTAAATACCTCATTTTTAAATACTTCTTTGTTCCATAGCTGAAATTGCTTACACTAACAGTATGAGCCAATTGCTTCCACCTTGCTGATGAGATCAGGAGATGAACCCAGGAATAACTCCATGGGCAGTGGGATCACAGACCTGCTGACAGATTTCATAACAATATTTGTGTTATATGTGGGGAAGATCCTGGCATAAAAAGTATGTCTGGATGTATCCCTACTACCTTATTCTTAAAGCCACTAAGAATGAAGAGTGACTTCATACTTCTGCCTTAGCTTTTCAGCTTG
This sequence comes from Oriolus oriolus, assembly GCA_013400235.1. Taxonomy (NCBI): domain Eukaryota; kingdom Metazoa; phylum Chordata; class Aves; order Passeriformes; family Corvidae; genus Oriolus; species Oriolus oriolus. Next base: position 40,506 of record VXBT01008876.1, read on the forward strand.
ACTATCTATTGTCTTCAAGAAAAGCACAAGAAAAGGGATCTTGAGCTCTTACAGGCTCTAATAAATATCCTGAGGTTTGAAAGTGAGATCCAGGCACTATGAGAGATAATAAATTGCTGTGATTTCAACCAGGTGAGTACTTTCCCTGGAAGGATTTTCTAAGGCTTATCTGCACCTGCTTCAGAATAACAGAGTCTGGTGTTTGGAGTGCCCTCATCATCCCCAGTAGCACAGTCGGGGACTCAGTTTGCCATCCCTAACACAGTCCTTGCTCTTTCTCATGTTTTCTCACTTGGCTTTACTTACTGATATTTTTCTTTCATCATGTATATTTTCTTTATTTTTTCTTAAAACTCTCCCAAATGTCAACAAAAGTGATTTTCTGCAGGAGCAAAAAAAGGGGAATTATATGCACCCAGGTCCTTTTATTTTACCTTTCTGAGGCTAAAGAGCCAGTTGATGTGTAAACAGTGTAACTGGTAACATGTTGCTTTCTGAACCCTTAAATTAAGCCTAAAAATTATTAATCAGGTTCCCATGAAAACCTGAAGTGTATTTTAGAGCAAAGTGTCTCAAAAGCAAAAGGCAAGAATGATCTGTTGCATATAAATTTATCTCTTCCCTCTCCTTTCTGTCCCCACTTTTGTGTTATTACACTGTTAAGAACAAGATTTAAAACCATGCCAAGTCAGGACCTATAGAATTATGATGTCAATGACATTTGAAAAAAGTGGGATTTCATGTACAGCCTTATTTATTTCAGCATGTAATGCTAAATAGAAGAACTTAGCCCATAGAGCATTCCCTGAAAGATGTTTCCAGTTGCTGAGGAAGCTGTAATAGAGACCAGTGTAAAGTGGGAAATCCTTGGGCTATGAGCACATGATTCTCTCTTGGCCTGCAAGAGGGCTGTTCCCAAATGCGTTACTGAAAATACTTTTAAACATGTGCAACAACAGAAATATGCATGCAACACCTAAGCCCTGTTCCTGCAGTGCTACCAATGAAGGCGAATCACTTCTGATCTGGGTTATATAGGACTCTTCCTATGTCAGGAGCACCAAATGAGGGCTCCTGACCCCACACCTTTTTCTGCTTTTGGGAGCAGGACTGTGAGGGTGCATGTTTCCTGTGCCACCTCCCCCGGGTGGAACAACTTCTGCATCTGTGAAACCCTATGGGAAATATTAGAAAAAGTGCATTCATCTCTTGTTTTTACTGGTCGGAGAAGCTCCGTGTAGACCTATGGTGCAGCACAGACAAAAAATAGTAAGGAATTTGCATGGCTTTTTGTGTGACTTTTCAGCTTCTGCTTCATATTAGTGAGAAATGTTTAGGGGGTTGGGTCTTGGGGGAAACAAAAGACTTGTGCCTTGCTCTAAGAAGTTATAACAGGGCAAGGAAAAGGAGAAAATGGGATTATTTCCAGAGTCTCTACCTGTGTGTCTGGTGTGAGTCACTAAGAGCTCATGCTGATTCCTTCCCAGTAGAGGTCATGGAAAGGGAATGAGAATAGAAAAACAGATATGGAAGCAAAAATTCTATTTTTCTTTTTCCCCATGCATTAATACCCATTCACTGATACTGGAATTGCTGTTCTCTAGAACAGACGTAGATCAGTTCAACCTCTTCCCTAGCATTTCTCATTCTACAGGAGAACACACAATATTCTGTGGGGCAAGGAAACTTGGGAGCAGGTGTGCTGGATGGGTGGCCTTTTTAGTACAGAGTAAAGTTGTGGGAAGTCAAAGAACCAAGGACAGTGTGGAAGGAGAAGGCATGAGCCAGAGACAAGTCCAGGCCTAAAATAAGCCTCTAACTAGTGCAAACCACTTGATGGAGTCTGAGTCTGAACTTAGGCATGGCTACCAATGACCATACAGCTGTAGCCACTGCCACTGTTATTTTGGGATATGTTTTCAACTGCAGTTGAAATTTTTTCTTTCATTGTGGACCCAAGGAAACACACAATTTTGCCTGGCTGATATCACTGCTGGGATATATTCTGAGCATTTAAAGAATCACTCTGTGCAACAGGGATCGGAATGTTCTTCATCTTGACTGCTGCTGTGTTCTTGATCTCTTAATATTTATTCTTTATGAGTGTCAATGAAGAATGGGCCTGGTGCCCAGACAGTTATAATCTGAATCTACATGGCCAACCTGGCACATAATACAATGCACTGAAGTGACATTTTCATCTTTCAAAGTGTACTTCATTTTTGGTAGAGACATAATAGCAAAAACATCCCCAAATGATATAATTTCTAAAACTTGCCCTGAAAGTTCCACTCTACTGAGGCTCTTGCAATACTTTTTTTCTGCATTGCAGCTCACACTGTCAGTCTTAAAGTTTGAGTTTTAAGAAGCAGAATGTTAAGAAACATTTTAATGTTTTCATCCATTGTTCGACTAATCTGAAATGGAGCTTCCAGTGGGGACTCTTCTGTCTGACCTCAGACTCACTCACTATCCAATTCAACTTGAAAAGGTGGTATAGCTCTGTTAATTTGTCAGGTAACTGGGACAAGATCTGTGGTTGTAATCACACTTGAACAGCCATGGTAATTTATCCTGCAAATGCTCCAGAACTTAAATTTAGCTGTTCTTTTCAGTGAAGCTACTTGGGTATTTGAAGTTCAGCAGGACCTGATGAGCTTTCCACAACTAGATCCTAGTTAGCTTCTGAATTTGGTACAGTTCAAATAATTCCAGAAATAATAAGCAAAAAGCATCTGTGTATCATGTTCTAAGTGAGAATACACCTTTAAGTTTTCTCTGTCTAGCCGGATCCTGTCATACAAAACAGCCACATCTGTCTTTACTAGCATTCTCCATGACACCTTAATGAAAATTAAGAGATGCATGTTTCCTGTGCCAGCACTACCCTGGCATTTATTAACTGGCTGAAAACTAGCCTTAGATAGAAATAATGAAAACATGAATCCAATGTGACTTGATGATCTCTATAGTTAATAGTCTCATTAGTGATGTAACTGTTTTAAATGATGGCAGAATAACTCAATATGCACATTAATGTAACACATTGATAGATTATTAATTATCTAAATGCTGAACTAAATTAGTCCCTTACATAATTCCAGGGAAGTCACATCATGCCAGAAATAAAATTGATCCATATTATTCTCGGTATGATTGTTACGACTAAATTAATGCTGGTTTACTATTTAAATATCTGATGAAAGCCCAGACAGACTTCCCACACAATCAGAAAACCATGAAATGAGTATCAGGGTATTTTTTAGAGTTGTAGAGCTGGATGGCCTCAAGAGGTTGTGCAGCCCATTTCTTGTCGGAACACAGGAACAACCATGCCCAGGTTATTCCTGGCAGATGTTTGTCTAATCTGCTCTGAGGAAATCTTGAATGATAGAGATTCCACAACCTTTTACAGCAATCTATTCCCCTGCTTGACATCTGTAGTGTACATAAATCAGAGGACATTCAGACATGCTGAAAGGCACCCAGATGCCTGCTTCTTCCAACAATCAAAATATATTACCTAGATAATTTTTATGATTTGGGTATTTGTGACCTTGATTTTTATTTGTTACATGTTTGCAGGTCTATTTACTAATCAGATACATTGAGATAAAACTAAAATCAGATTGTCTAGCATTACACTCTGGATAACGATGTTATGATGTTAACATATGACAAGTCCATCCAGAGGGTTGTTCTGTATTCTAACTTCTTGTTAGGCACGTATGTGCTGGGTCTTGTGTGAATGCCTCTTACGCAACACCAATGACATTGCTGAAGAACCCTCACCCAGAAAAAAAACCCTTTATCCAGCTAAAAATGAAGATTCAGATGTCTGAATTTATCATAACTCCATAGCTGGAAGAAGTTAATTTTCTCAGTACCCATTAGGGGACTGGTATTGTGGTGCTTTAATGCTATCAATGTTTTATACAGAATTGCCTTGACTGTCACAAATATTGAGAGAGTGCCTAACTGATTGTCAGACTCCTCAAGTAGCATTGATTTTACTGCTGCAATATTCAGATGATGAGGTAATTGCATCTTATCAGCTTATTGAAAAAGTCTTGTAAAGCAGTCAATGGTCATGGACTTATCTAGCTTCCTGGTTTCTCTTTGTTTCTGTCCTGCATTTTCTTTTGCTCTTTCTCTTTTTTTTTTTTTTTTTTTTTTTTTTTTTTTTTTCTTTGTTTCAGTGCATCTGAGTTCTGGAAGGTGGGATAGAGGTCATGATGTTGCTCTGTGTCCACAAATATCACAAGGTTACCACTATTGCTTCCTGCTCTTGGGAAAGATGCCAGTCTGTGGTAAGGTGCTGACAAATGTGGACCATCTGTGGTGCTCACCATGTCAGGCAGAGGAAGACAACAGGAGTTTAGCTCTGGAGAGAACTTGCACACACAGGCACTTGCACTCTGCACACAAGTGAAGTGGTGTGCTACCTGTAGGAGGTATTTATGCCAATGGGCTTTGCAATGAAAATAGGAGTTCTGGTAGTCACTACTGGTGTGAAAACAGAGGTTTCTCCATGCTGTGAAACTGCACTGTCTTCTGGTGCTTGCATCGGCAGAAATGTTATTAAACGACAGATAGCCCATGCTGATTCATGGTGCTCACAGCCATCCGACAGCACCCACGACTCTCCACTGCATGCAGTCCGTAAGACCCCTGCTCCAATCTGAGCTGTATCTTCACAAGAACTTCCTGCATTTCTGGCAATCACCGATCTATCACCAGCTGACAGAAACTTTAATCTGATTACAACAACAAAACTGTTTTCGATCTCTGGCGCCTGACTCAGGTTTCAGAGCAAAGTAAAAAGTATGACATCATCTCTGCTTGCATCTGTGTTGGGTAGCTAATGAAATTACGTGAAGGGTTTGAAGACCATTAAAGTCAATGTTGGTCTTTATTATTATTAAGAGCACTTTCCAATTTGCTGCACCACAGGGCAAACTTGAAAGCATCATTTTTCAAAGGTGTGTGCATTGCACTGGATTGCAGTAAAGAGCCCTGCTGGTGGTAGAGGATGCCGGCAAAAGAGAGAATCAATTCTAAAATTAATTGGCTTAAAGTCTGCATAGATCCTTTCCTGCATAGATCCATGCCTCCCATCATTTGGTGATAATAGGCACAATAGTGACCTTGGGATAAGAAAGCCCCAGGTTGGCTTTTGTGTCTGAGGAGTTGGTGGTTTGCAGAGGTTTCCTCTTGCAGCCTGCTGCACCTCTGGGGCTGCATGGGGCATGGCTGAGCTCTGTGCAGGTGCACAAATGCCTGTCATTACTCCCAGCATAAGCCTGTGAGTCCTCCCTTTACTTGCTCCAGCAGGATGGTTGTGGTTTTTTTATTCCAAAAATTCATATTGACATTTTGAGGCTGAGACCAAAGATACTTAGATGCTTGATGTCCACTTTCCTGAAATGCCTCTGATCCTAAGGACTTTCACTTCTGTAGCTTACTGGGCTTCTCTGTTTTATGTGAAGGTGAATACAAACCGAATATGATAAATACTGATATTACCAAAAACGGAGGTATTTTGTGTCAAAGTGATTGTTCTCCTAAATGATTAAAAGCATATTACAAAAAAAAAAAAAACTACTTAATGCATTCCCTATAATATTTTCTTATCCGAATATTTATTGCATCTAATGACATTGTTTCTTCAGTCCACCAGATAAAGGAGAATTTTACTCCAGGTGGTGTGGATTTTTCATGAGCCTTATGAACAGGTAAACCAGTTCTCTGTATTTTAGAACTTCTAAAAGTGGAAGGAATAACCCTTTGTATTGGTTATGGTATGAGCAGGATGAGCCTCAAGGGATCCCTGTATTTTGCTTAGGAGAAGATGTCCCTGGTCAGGCTCAAGTTATACAAAAGGGTTTTACAGGCAATGACAAAAATAGAAACTGCTTAAGTCACATGTGAGCTTTCAAACCAGCTCAGGAAGGTGGCTTAAAAACCTGAGCAAGCACACAAAGGTTTCTTTAGCAGAAGAGCTAGCAGGCAGAAGGATGGCAGGGAAGGATGCAGATGTCTTCTCTGCAGAAGTTTTTGGGTGGGTCTGCCCAGCAGTCTTACAGTGTTCCAGGGCCCAAACTGCCCGCTGTATTAGCCAGTGATGGCAGTGGCACTACAGTCATCTTTGCTCCTCCAGTAAATTTACCACATAGTAAAGGGTGTTCCCAGCAGAGAGGAACAACTAGGAGTAGTCTAGATACACCTCTGTCATATCCTGGACTAGTTGCTTCATTTCCTCAGCATCTGTTGACTGGCACCACAAGGCATACCAAAGCTGTGTTATGTCTTTTCAACAAGATCATTTTATTCATATGAAGGCAGTTCCAAGTTCAGAGAGAGGAAAACTGGGGGATAAATCTTGAAGATGCTGTCCTGCTAGCCTGTTCATCACACTAACGTGAGGTTCTCTAGAATCTGGCAGTAGCTCCATAGCTCTGCTAGGCATCTTCCGAACAGGAACCATCCCTGGCTGCTACATACTCATAAACTGTTAATACACAGCAACAGGTCTGAGGTAAGCACACGGGACCACTGGAACTTGGAGAAAAACCTTTTATTTCACACAATCAACTGTTAACTGGTGGAGCTGAAATGCCCATCCATGCATTTCCTTCCTGCCTCCTGATACATTCATAAGGAGAGGGGAGACACATCCATAGGAATCCTCATAAAGCATAATTTCTGCCTTTCAGTTTTGCACTGCCTTGTCCCATCAGGCTCACAAAACCTTTTTAATGGTCTGTACTGTCTAAGGAGTGGCTGGGGAAATTGTGTCCTCCGTAGAGTGAATAATGGTGCCTAGTTTTCCAGAGAGGCCATTTACAATGGTGGAAATAGTATAATCAGAATAAGTGTGTCATTTGAATCTCTTCCAAGCGTTCTCGTATCAAATTTTTTTTATTTTATTTGAAAGATGTATAGCACCAGCCTTAGCACAACAGAGCAGCATCAATTAATACTGGCCAGATAAGGAACTGCATAAAGAGACAGCAGAAGCAGAGATGGCCCTAAATAAACAGAATGGAACTACCAAGAAGTCTGTCTCTCATGGGAAAAAAATAGCCTCCTTTCTGCAGACATCACAACCTCACAGTTGCTAAATACAAAAAGGAGAAGGGATAGAGGCAAAATTTAAAAATAATATGTACTGCCCCTCAAGAGTATTTTTGTTATCTGTAACATCCTTCCTAAGTGTGAATTTGTACGGAGAGGACTCTTGCTTATGATAGGTTTTCTTACCGGGTATTTGCCGTACGGGAGCCTGCAGGCTCTGTCCTGGGGACAGGTGGGTGTAACTCCTAAAACAGTCAGAGTCAGCATGGTCAAAAGCAGTGAGGTACACTTTCCTAGCTAGAAGCCATGGATTTTCTTTTTTTTTCAATGTTGTAATTCCATTTTGGAGATACTAAACATTACGACTGCATTAATATTAGAACCAATGTTCTGAAAATCAGAAATTTCTGTGAAATGGTGTACTATACCACGTATTTTCCAGCCCTTTGCACCACCACTGAAGCCTTCCACATATTTTGTTCCCTCATTTTCATACATACTATACTGCTCACCAGTGTGCTGCCAAGTGTTGCAAACCAGTGAGAGTTAGTGGTGTTCTGCTTGGAGGTAAAGATCAGACTACAAGCATTTGTAGTGCTTGAACCTTGTCGCTTTGAAATAGGGAAGCTCCCTTTGGAAACTGCAAACACTAATAGTCCCATTTTAGGCAAATGTCTGCTGAAGTACTGGCCCATTTGCCCACGTACTAGGGCTTCAGTGGTGCCTGCAATTCTGAAGGAAAGCCAGTCACTCAACTTAGAAATTAAGAATATCTATTCAGAAAAAGCCCCCATTACTTCCCTAAAAAAAAAAAAAAAAAACCAGAACGCGCATATCACTGCAATGAAATCATGAACGTGTCTCCAGAGCCATAGCATGTAAGAGTTGTCTGGACATTTGGGGCAAATTTCTGACAAGCCTGACTAAAGTCCCTAGAGGCAAGCACTACAAGAAGGTAATTACTAAGGTGCCAGCTTAAAGCCCAAGTGAGTATAGCCTGACAGCTAAGTCTTTTTGGGCTTTGAGTGTAGGGAAACCCTTGGATGCCACAAGAGTGTCAGGGCAGGCTCATGGCTATACTTTTCTGTGGAAAAGACCTTTCTGGGTGATGCCAGAAGGTAAGGGGTTGAGCAACACATTTTGGTGATTTCTCTGCTCACCTTCCCTAATTTGGGAAGAATGAAAAACTTAGCCCTTGTTTGGCAGCCCCCTCAAGTGAGCAGCCAGAACATCTTGCCTTGCCCTTGCCAAGACATTACATTTGTCAAGGGCAAAAATCCTGATCAAAGATCCAGCTGAGGATGAGTGAAGCTGCTCAAAGGTCTTAGCTTAGGACTGTCTTTGTCAGTTGTACTTCTTGTGTTATGTGAAGATCAGATGTCCCAACACAGCCTTAGGGAGAGCAGCTACTTTGACAGCAGCCTTCATCGTGAATATAATGAAAAATTAAAACTGTTGATTAAAACTTACAAGTCTACTTCAGAGTCAGGCTTCTCAGACAGGGGTACATGGATTACACAATCTTGTGCTGAGTCAGCCTGTGGTGGTAGATGTCCACCCCAGCTGCTTCTGTCTATAGCTGCCACTGTTGGCTGCGGCATCCAGCAGAAATATTTAAGAAATTGCTTTAAAACTGCATCCATAGCAGGAAACAGCCATCCAAAAGTCAGTTTGGAGTCACCAAGGGAGCTCATGAATATTAGCTATAGCAGACCTTGTTAACAACCTGTATTTTAGAGTCTAGAGACTCTGCTCCTAGACAACCTTGAGATATTAAGATGGGTTTTTGTGGGAGCCACTGTGAAGCTATCTTCTTGTTTAAGGCTTCAACAGAAAGGTACAGCCTGTGATTCAATCACTTTTGCTAGTCAGCGCTTTGGTGTTAGCCAAGCCAAGGAATGAGCTGCTATTTTATCTTCTTCCCTCACTCTTTCCTCACATCTGTGTTCAACTACCCGTTCACCCACCTATCATTAATCATAAATTCAATACCAGGCCCCCTGCTAGGTGGCAAGATTTCACTGATGCGAGTTTGTTTTAAAGAGCTTGTTCAATAAATCTCTATCAGGATCTGTGTTTTCTTAATTGCTAGCTGGCCCCTTTTCAAAATACAAGAAATTTTCCTTTCCACATCATTGTTACATCTTAGCTGAGTGGAAAAAGAAAAGACAAAAAAATAAAAAGGCCTAACTAGCATAAGGTAGGAGGATATTGTATAGAAATGCATGGATATAGTGGAACACATAATTCCTTCCCCTGGACTGATGCAGTTTGCATTTCAAGATTTTGGAGTCAGGTTCCTCCTTCACATCCATCAGCCTGTGGGCTGCAGAACCGTGCTTTAACCACAGTCTAACAAGGTGCAAATTTTGTCACAGGTTAAATAGAAGACCTTCAACTAATTTACAAGCTAAACTGTGATGTGTTTCACCAGCTTACCATATTTTAACATTTACTTCAGAATAATTTACTGCCTATATATTGGGTGTTCTATCTATACAAAACCATATTGCTGGCTGTTAACTTATAAAAAATAGGAGAGTGAGAAAACATTCTAATTTCTCATCAGTGTAAGAAAAGATATGAAAAAAAATATTAACACATTGGATAATAGCTTTCTGAATAGAATTGGATGAGTTTGCAAGAAAGGAGTCCTAGGCACTGATCCTAGCCTCTCTCAGAGCTGAAGTCAGTGTAACACATTATTCCCAGTTTTGGGAATAATACACTTTTTAAAAAGCAGGTAATACAGGCCAGATTCTGCATTAATCTTCATACCATGGATCTGGCATAATGTCATTAGTGTTAGTGGTGTTGTGTAAGCGTCACTGGTTCACAGTCACTGGGCAGGCACTGTCTGCAGCCTGGCTCCACATTTCATAGTCGCAGTACAATGATAGCCAGGGAACTGGTGAAAAGCGACACAGGGCCTGTACAGAAAGCTGTACTTACACTGGGAAGTGAGCAGTGGCCTGTTCAGACACTGGTTCAGCAAATCTCCTGGGAAACAATCCTTAGTAACAAAGGGCTCCATGAAAGCGGGACATATTTTAAGGAGGAAATCTTAAAGGTGCAGGAGCAGGCCATTCCTGTGTACTGAAAGATGAGCCAGTGGGGAAGAAGACTGGCCTAGATGAACAGAGAGCTTTTGCATGAATTTAGGAAAATAAAAAAGTTTTTGACCTTTGGAAGTAGGGCCAGGCAACTCCAGAGAGTACAAAGATGTTATAAGGTCATGTAGATAGAAATTTAGAAAGGTGAAAGCTCAACTAGAACTCAATCCAGTCACTGCTTTGAAACATAATAAAAAGTTACAAGTTTTTACAAGTACTTCAACAGCTAAAGAAGGTCCAAGGGAGCTCACCATCCATTATTGGATATGGGACGAGCATTGTCACCAAGGATGAGGAAAAGGCTGAGATGTTTGATGCCTTCTTTGCCTCAGTCTTTTACAGAAAAACCTGATATTCTCAGGGCAACCAGTCCCATGAGCCGGCAGACAGGGACAGGGAGCAGAAAAGTCCACTTGAAATCCAGGAGGAAGCAGTTAGTGACCTTCTATTTCACTTAGATGCTCACAAGTCTCTGGGACCAGATGGGATCCAAGGGTACTGAGGGAGGTGGTGGAAGAGCTCACCAAACTGCTGTCCATCATTTACTATCAGTCCTGGCTAACTGGGGACATCCCAGGTGACTGGAGATAGGCCAGTATAACACCCATCTACAAGAAGGATCANTGGTGCTGGGGAAGGTTATGGAAACCATCATCTTGTCATCACACTCAAGGCATGTAGAGGAGAACCAGGGGATCAGGCCTAGCCA
>VXBT01008878.1:0-49998 GCA_013400235.1 Oriolus oriolus
TGCCTGTCTTTCAGGTTTTTTGCATGTGAAAAGCATTACAAATGTATAAGACTTCACCTCATATTTTTACAGTACATGTATTTTCACCCTTCTGAAATGAGGTTTTATTTGCGCAAAAGAATATTAAAAGGATGCTTTTCTAAAATAAAAGTATTTTATTTTAGACATCTCACTTTATTTAAAGGTGAGATTTGTGATTCTCACAAAAAAGTAGAATGGAGACATGTGGTTACTTATATGAATTGTGGATGTATAACTGGAGCCATTTAGCTTGCAACCACATTTTAGGTTCATAAAAAAATTATAATAAATTCAACATACATATTTTCCATGTGAAAAAAATACTGGTAAGCTAGCTGTGGAAAAGCCATGGTGAATTTTTTTTTTTTATTGGAAGATGCAGTCCCCAGTTTTTGCAGTTTATTGGAAATTCAGAACACTGATTTCCTCATAACATCATTCATAATGTCATTACAACCAAAATTCTAGGGGCCACCCAATATATTCAGGATTTTTTGCATTTATTGTGTTTGTTGACTTAAGTAAACCAATATTCACCGAAGTGCATCTTGATTAAGTCTGGGTCAAAGTGAGGGCCAGAAAGAAGGAAAGTTCTGTTGTATTGACTGCAGAAATTTAACCCATGAAGACTAAACACTGCTGTTCCATAGAAAAGCTGTTATTGCAAAAAGAAACCTTCACATTTGCCCTGAAAGAACCAAACAGTTTAAAGGCTCTGAAGGATATCACCAAACTCAGCCAAAGTTGTGCAATACTTTTTCCTCCTTTACATTCCTGTGATAGAGTGAATTCTCATCTGGGCTATGAAGTAAAAGTTCTCATTACTCTGAACCAAATTATACACGCTGCAGGTTCAGTAGTTTAATTTAACTAAATTATGCAAATTTAAAAAAAAAAAAAGAAATTGAATCTATGGGAACAAAGGGATTTGTTCACCTTATTCTTTAAAATTATTCAAGTGAGAAGGTGTTTATTTCTTCACTTCCTTCTACCCTTGCTTCTCTCCTACAGTGCTTTGAACTGCACAGATGCCACCTCTAGCTGCAGATTTGCAGCCACAGGTCTCTGGAGACTGCAAAAATAACCTCAGTTATGTTTGGCTTACTCTTATGGTGTTCCCTAATTTTCTTCTACTGGCTCCTGTCAAGAGCACACTGGGTCTGATGGCACTTGGAGTGGACAAAATGGTCAAATCACACACAACTTCTGCAGTGCCACACAAAGTTTTACAGACAGGACAAATCTCTCTACATTTGTTAATTTTTCAGATTGGAGAGTCCTAGACTACTCAGCCACTGCCTGAAAAGCAACATTTAATTATTCTTGTCACCAGCTTTTAAAATTTTCCAGGTTCTTTTATGCTGTTTTTGAGACAGGAGGCTCCAAGTCAATGGCCCATCCTATTTGTGTAGTGCCAAGTGATGATGGTTTGTTCTCTATTCCTCTCCTAGCACTAGACTTGTTTTTCCCCTCATAATTTCTTTACCATTCTCATGGAGCTGTCTGTTATAGTCCTCAAGTATTGCTACCAAACGATAACAACCCTGGTTTTGTATGTGAAATTAGGTGTCTGTCACCCTTCACAGTGCTTTATATATATGTGCATGGAAGTACCGGACACTTTATTACCAGTCACAGTTTTATAAGGTTTTCCTATAATGTTTCATCCTCTGCCCCATCTTCACATTTCCAGCTTAATACCATCACAAAATTTTGTTTCTTCACTGCTCCTCTCCTTTGCAGGCAATTTATTAAAACTATAAATATCTTCCAGTGCAGAGCTCTGCAGAACTCAGATGACCCCTCTCTGCAGAAAGAACTGGCTATTTCCCTCTGAACTTTGTTTCTTACCTTTTTGGCATTTACCCATCTATTCATGGACCTTCTTTCTTACACCGAGGCTTCTTATTTTTCCTAAAGTCTTTGATCAGGGGCTCTGTGTAAAGTCTTTTCGGAAATCCAAATAGACTCTATCAAGCAGGTAATTCCTGTGCCATTTCAATTACCATCTCATTTCCTTTTGCTCTTAAGTTGATTGGATATCTTCTATTGTTGTTTGGAATTTCAGTTTTATTTCTCAGTTCAGTTTCTACCAGTGAACCTGCTCTCCATGTCTAAACTAATATATTTTTACCTGCTCTGATATTAAAGGTTCTTTACTGCTTATTTTCTCGTGAGATATTGATTATGGCCTGCAACCTATTCTTCATAACAGATTTCAGTGCCCAAGTGAGACAGATTGTTCTAAAATCTCTTCTCTTCTTCTTCCTCCCAAGTATTTTCTCAAGCTCTTTTTTTTTTTAAGTGTGTTTAAACAGAGGGATGAAGCTTTTAAGACCATCATCTCTAATTCTCACAAGTGCTGTCTCGCTGACTTTTTGTGGGTCTCCACCTGTCTCTTTGCAGATATTTTTTGAGTTCCGGTCCTTGAATGGGATGAAAATTGGTTGAGACAGTTCTCTTAAGAACTTCCTAGTATTACGTTTTACAGACCTCTCACACACTGTGAGTTTTCAGTCTCTAAGTGTGACTAAGTGTGCAAAAATAAGCAAATAAATCAGCACTACTGAATAGTATTATAAATAATTAATACCAACAACTCTCTCAAATCTGGTTAGTGAGGTTTGTACTCAAGCCCTCCTGTATCCAAGTCATACCTCCCTCACACCTCAGACAATCTGCTGAAAGACCAGAGCTTAACTGCAGAAATATTTTAACTTATTCATCACTGGTTTTGTCACCTCGGAACCATAACTGACCCATAATAAATGAAACTTACAGGAGAAAACTCCTGAATACAGTTTGAAAAATCACCCACTGGTGGAGAAAAACAGCTCTTTTCTAAACCAAGCAGTTGAACAAGCTCTCCCAAACGCACTGAGTAAGGGGGAAAGGGAAATACTCAAGATTCACATAGAATCAACAAATTCAGAGATATGCATCACTGCTAACACCTCACAGCAGAACTTCTCAGGAGTTAAAGAAAGGACAAAGCAAGGGAGCTATTAGGGACACAAAAGCATTGGTAAGGGTTTTTTTCCTTCCCCTTGCATTTCCATATTGATTCTTAGCTAAAACTTCCTCTTCTCTACCTTTTTTATCTGTCTGCTGCTAGGTTCTCAATACAAACATACATCATGCCCTATCAGACAGCACTGCCTTCAACAGGTGATGGAGCATGGTTGAGCCAGGCAGACACCAAAGCCCCTCATAAATCTTCATGTGTGAGTAAGAACAGAGCATGAGGAGGATCACAAGAGAGGATAAAAAAAAAACTTTGCCACAATTCAGCCATTCTCATTTAAAACTAGATTACTGCTGGAAATAAAGTGTTCTTCTCACTCACTTGAGCTGAAATTAAGAGAAAGGGATTGAACAGATGGGCTGCTGTGTCTTGGAGATAATCAGTCTACCAGAGCGTGCAGCCCTGGCACAGGTAAAGCTGCTAAAGTGAGGACAAAAGGAGAAAAAACAGGATAAACAAAAATCAAAACACTTCTTGCACTAGTTTATCAAATACATATCCTCTTGTAAGACACATGGAATGAATTTGGAACCTGAATTGCAGCTTTTTTTGCACTCACATGTTGATATCCATAGGAGCTGAGGGCAGTGGGGGCAGGGAGGTGGAAAAGGGACATAATTCACTCCCCAGGTTACTGAGGGGAAGTTACCCTGCTCACAGCTGGTAAGTAACACCATGACTACTGCTGCAGTTTCATACTCTGACTAATATTGCACACAGCCTGACAGCCATTAGCCTGCCTTTGAAGCATTTCCTCCCCCTGTAAATGGCTAAAGGGTTGTTCTTGATAATATTCACTTGACAGCACAACATTAGGCGTGTAAGCTATTGCACCTCTGTGTCTCCTACACATGTAATTTTTTTTGAGACCTAGCCATCATAAGGCAATTTTTAAGATTCAGAGAGCTTTCTTCAAATATAAATAATCAAAGGGAGATTTTGCTGACTGAAAGCTTAAATATTTTTGGGTTTTTTTCCTAAGTTTACTGAATTGTCTCAGTTACAAAATATTTGCAGCAGAGAAGACTCAGGAGTTATGACACTCTGCTCAAATTTAACTGCAGGCTTTGTTACAGCAGTGTTTCTGTACTTGCTGTTTACTTACTCTGAGGAAGCTCTGAGTATGGTGCTACTGAATTTTGAACATTTTCCTCTTGCAGAGTCTCTTCTCGGATATAACCAGAGTGAACATCAGTGTCTACCAGGACATTTCCCTGGGGAGTAGCACATTTAGCCAAAGACATTATTGGACAAAAACAGCCTCCTGTATATATTTTGTAACTCAAATTTTTATGGAATAGTACACTTTTCCTAAATAAAAAGCAAACAGGCACATTTAGCTCAGTGAGGATAAACAAAAGTAGGCCATGCAAAAATCATAAGAAAATAATCTTGGATTCATTCTAAAGTTTCTTTTGTTTATTCATTTATTAATATTGTTTTGCTAAGCCAGCTAGCAGAAGTGTGATGGCTGGTATTCAGAAACATCACATAGGAGATTCTCCCCAACACAAAAACTCTATATTTTCCCTACTTTGTCTATTTACTTGCTAAGTTGCTCTTTGCCACATTAATTAGTGCATTAAAATTTAATTCTTATTAGCTACTGAAATCAGTTGGCGAAACCTTTCTCAGCAAGCATTATCCCATTACCAAGTTTATATTATTGAAATTTAACATTAAGTGGTATTTTTAACCAGAAACAGTACAATATAACAAAATACTGCGTGTTTATTTTTCCTGCTAACAAACAATCAAGGTCACTTTCTAGGGGGGTAATAAGATAATTATCAAAGTGTGTACAGTGTGAGCTGCCATGTTCTAGGTAACATTTTCGTGGAATTCCTTCTTTCCTTTATCCTTAATTTCTCATTAGCACACATACTAGGTTTACTAAGTGGCTTTTGAAGGTTCAAGAAAGAGCACCATTGCAATGGAGTGTCTTACCTCAGCTTGTATTTAAATTAATTTAAATCAAGCAGATTTACATAGGTTCAAACAGCTCTCAGGAATACAGTAAGGATAGACATGTTAGCAATGTGATCCTTTTTATTACAAGTAAACTGGGAAAAAAAAAGGAGAAAGGAGAGAGAAATAACACTTTGAAACAAAAGAAATATGAGTAGAAAACAAATCCTATCCCACTCAAAGCTGAATCGTTGTAAATATTTAAGAAAAATTTTCCCTAAGATTTCAAGTATTACTCAGAGGATGCAAATGTTTTCCAAGGACTTCTGAAATAGCTTTAAAGAAAATTGGCATAGATGGGAAACTATTTTAGAGAAGCTGGACGAAGAGAATCTTCTGCTCAACATGGTTATGCACAGTGAGGGTGTCCCTTTTTATGTTTTAGAAAGCATTGTACAAAAAAAGGAACAAAAAAGCAGAAATTATCTAATTGTTACTGCTGCTCAGTGCAGAAATCATGGATGAGACAATTAAACCCAATGATTATTGTGCCTTCTCTTGACAAGAACTTGGAAAATGAAATATTTGTTTAATTAGAACTATGTGCACTTCTTGAAAAATCAGTGGAGGTTAATAACTTTTCTGTGGTTATTAGGGTCATAGAGGAATAACTGGGGCAACTGTTTAATGGTCAGCTTGCTCACTGTGCCAGACACCTGGTGTGTTGGGGTTCCTTGCAGGGGGGTGGGAGGGTTTGCACTTTTGCTTCCTGTGGTAGCACATTTATTCTTTCCTTACAATGTAATAAGGTTTCAGTTAAATCTGTAAATTTGCTCTTAACTGGAAGCTCATTAATAAAGCTTTGATAATGTGAGGGTATTTTGAGCACTAAAGATGCACAAAAAAAGAACAAGACATCAATAAACACCCTCTGACAACAAAAACTGGATATTTATTACGGCTATTATTAAATTGTCTGACATAACGTCAGTTTTCTGTAATTTTATTTTAAGAAGAAAAGCGCCTTTATGGTGAAGTGCTTCCTTCAATCTCATTTCCAATGTATAAATGAGCTCCTATATATTCACCACCATGTTTCAGAGAGGTCCAGAGTGACACAACTGCTAAAAGAAATAAATTTTACTGCAATATTTCCTTCTTGAATCTGAGTCCTTCCTTCTCCCAGGGAGCCTGCATGTTTGGGTTTTTTAATAGGAAGATACTTTTGGTATTTCATATCTAGCTTGCTTGTAGTTGGCCTTAGAATTTTTAAAAGTACACTAAAATCTGCATATGAATTTATTTACTTTCCAGGAAAACCAACAAATGTTCTCTAATGTAAACACTGCAATGTAGAGGATTGTTTTTGACTCTGTAGCTACTTTGAGATGATGGAAAAAAACAGAAAGGTGAAGCACTAATCTGACAAAGGCAGCAGAATACTGATATAAATCATACAAGAGGAATATATTGCTTGAAAGGTGATGAACTTCACATCAAGATAGATAAAGGATGTCTTCAGGCTTTGAATAACATCTGGGTAAACCCATTAAAGTGTTTGAATAGCCACATACAGGTGGCATATCTAATTTTCTAGTACAGGAAATTATAACTTGGATGTCTTTCAAGTCAGGTCTCAGATGCAGTGCTGATGGTTTAAGTTCCCGAGTCAGACATCAAGTGCAAATAAGCTGTTTGCACTGGAGGATCACATTCTTTTCTATGTCACTGCTCACAAAGAAATGGTACCATACACAGGAAATAACAATTGGATTCCTAGTTGGATACCAGTCCCTGTAAACGTGGTACAAAAGGCTGCAAGAGCCTCAACAAAGTGACAGTTGAATAATGCAGTTTAAAAAATCTTACATGTGTGTCTTTCTAGAAACATTTTTCAGAAGCTGGTGTTCAGTTCCAAACTGGAGTCAGAGACACTCCTCCTCCAGGTGTTCCCAGGTCAAAATTTAATATCTCTGAAAGGCTCACTTTACCCAGATTTGCAATTTTCTTCTTTCAGCTTAGAGAACAAGAGATGCACAAAAACACACGAAGCCAAGAATATATGAGTTGATGATTTCTGGCCCCAGACTTTGTGAATCCATTTAAGATACATTACCCAGAGCAGACAGGATGCTTTGCTCTAAAAAAATTTTTCAAAAACATAATTAATATTCAGTAAAAAGGAAAGGCTGGGTGAATACCTTACAGTTTCTTCAACCTTTGCACAAATGAACACATTAATTCATGTGAGTTGTTTTCTTACCTGTGCTTGTTCATTTTGTATGAACGTGGTACAAATGCATTTCTTACTCTACAAGAGACAGAACTGGCAAATACTTAATTTTAAGCAGGTGATATTAATGGGAATGAATTCCAGATTCTGCAAAGATCACAGCCTCAGCAGAAACTCAATTCTAGCAGTTATATTTGCCTAGTGAGCTGATGAAAGCTGTGAGAGGGATTCTCCAAAGGGCTGAGTGCTGAGCTAACTTTGAAATTACACACCGAAATCTACTTCAACAGCATGCGTGCTCTCATTGAATCTAATCAAAAACTGCCAACACAAATTCAGGTTTTATGAACAATTTCTGGCAACCACTTACAGATATTGAACAGACCAGCAATAGTTTATTTTATATAGTATAGAATTTAAAATAATCAAATGTGAGAAACAGGGGAGCATAAAAATCTTACTTTACTCTTTAAAACCCATCTTCTCAAGTTTAAAAACAAGTAAGCAAATAAAGTATGGCTATTCTGATCTTACTCCAACTTGCTAAGAACCAAGGGAACCTAAAAAAACAGAGAAAAAAACCCATTAACTCTACATACTTTAATCTCCAATTTGCCAAAATAAGAATAAGAAAAGAAACCCTAATCTCTCCGAATTAAGATTAGTTTACTCATTTTTTAGCCTTTTGAGGATAAGACACAATCGATTTTTCTGAGGAAATTACATTAATTTTATATTTATTGATACATGCATGGAAGTGTATATATATCTACACCTATATATATGGATGCTATGCAGTCTATAAAGTGAAATGATGGGGTAGGCATATTTTATTAGTGAAAACCTAAAATAATTTATATTATTTGGCTTTTTGATCTCCTTTACAGTTCCAGAGTGTCAAATCACTGAAAGCACTTCATTCAGTGCATACCAAGCTGTAACAGTTGTGTGATAAGTATCAGCCTGAGACTCAGGGAACACCAGACTATTAAGGAACCAATCTGATGATTTTATTTTAAAGTAATGAACATAGAAAGACATGTATTTCATTACTCTATCAGAAAGGTGTGAAAATTAACTTCTAAGGAAAGAGGAAATCATACCATGATTTCCCCTTTGCTTTAATTAAGACTAGCAAGGAAACTATGCTTCCTTTGTTAAGGGAATAAAGGAATTTTGCCTTTACCTGATGCTTTTTCTATGCCTGTGTAAAATATAATTTTAGAAGAACAGATGTGTGTCCAAGGATACTTTCCAGAAATAAGTCTTTCGAGGTGCCAGATCCTCTCTAAAATTCAGGGTAAAGCTCTGAAAGGAGAAATTGATTCTCTTCTACCTTTGAGCATCTCTAGCCTGTAAAAAAAGAAGACAGTGGAGAGCTAAATGGGCAAGACAATTAATTAACAATTTCCAAACACTCCATGATTTGCAACACAAGCAATTCCAGGTTTTAGGCTATTACTGAATTACATTACTGAAATAGCTCATTCAAATTTGACAGTTCAAATAAATGCATTGATGTCCAAAAGATAATGACAACATAATAAACATTATTTAATGGCATTACCTAACTTCATGATGTTAGAAAAAAGAAATCTAAAATGTCTGAATTCCAGAAAGTCCATTAACATCTATAATTAAAATGTCATGTCCATCACGCTTGTAGTCACCCATTTTCCCCTCTGTTCCCCTTTACAGTTACAGGAACAACCAAAACTTAATTAAACAATACCACAAGACCTGTTTAGGGCTGGAAATGTTGCCTGCTTCAGCGACTAAAACAACTTGCTAGCCATGGTGTGATCAATTCCACAACTTTTTCCCTTAGAACCAGAATGTTTTCCAAGGTATATTTAATTGACTTGCACGGACTTGGCATTCCTCATGCCTTTTCCTTCAGCTTCCCATGGAAATCTGTGTCACCATCTGTCCTTTCACTGAGCAGCTAATTATCTCTTGTGTAGGCACACAAGGTATTTACCAGGTTCTCCTAAGTTTCTCCTTATGGAAAATGGTTTTTCTCTGTCCTACCATTCCACTAAGACAAGCAGGAGGCTGCTTGCAAGAGGCTTCCTGTTTCACATGAATGAGACTGGAAATCCCTGGATAGCTGAAGAAGTCTCTTTAGGGGCTTCCAGGACTCCAAACTTAAATTTCACAACATTTCATCTTTGTACTTCTGTTCTAAGCATGGACAGTCCAAGTGGGCTCACTGTGGTTACGTGTTTTAGAGGGAAACTGTGACAATCAGAACATTGAACAAAATTCGTCAAGTTTCCCACTCAAAGCACCTGAACTACAGCCTCTTCTTGAGAATAAGCCTTCAAATGAAAATCCCTGTTGTTGTTAAAACTTTACAATAGACCTAGACAGCTAAATTTCTTCACATTACATAAAAACCCATTATGTACTTCAATTACTTCTTTTTTAAATTCCTAAATATTGAATGGCAGTTTTGCACTAAGGTATTCATATATTTTTATTACCTCTAAACAGGATCATGAAATTTTAGAAATAATTTCTATAATTTCAAATATTTTATGAATATGTGTATATAATTTCATATATTTTATGAATATGTGTATATATGAAACACTGAGAAACATTCTGCCCTAGATTTTTTTTTTCCTAAGCCACAAGTTTGTTTCTGATTTCATGATTGTGGACAGTGGGAGAAATGAGTGGTCAGTAGTACATTTAATTACTTTGGCACTAGTGTGTTTCACAGTTAATTAAAAGGTGTCAGCGTATTTTCATTTTCACACAGGAGAACATGAAAAAAAAAACAAAATCAGAAAATTTCTTAATTTCTTAATAAAAAATGTTGTTTCTTTGAAACTGTATTTTCTTTACGTTTCTTTGCTAACTCCATCAATGTTATTTACCAGAATAAAATGTGGTGCATCAAGGCGAAAAACATTTACTTCTCTGTAGAATTTGAGTACAGATACTAAACACAATTTTTTAATTTATCCCAGACACAAAGTATTACACTCCTCTATTTTTCAGAGGAGAGCCCAACAGCCAGCAGTGCATGATCCCAAACCAATACCAAGCTTGACAGGATATAGAGCTGTTCAGCTGCACCAGTTCTTCAGGAAATGTTCTTCCTCCCCATCTGAAGTGATGAAAGAAACGATATCAATACCACTCTGACAAATCAGCAGTGGAAAATATGATAGGAAATAACCTGTTTCAGACTGTTTCTTGCCATTTTATTAAAGATCAAATCAAACTTGTCTATCCTCAGTGCATCCACTTTACCCCAATACAAGAAACATAAAAATTGTATTTTAAAGCAAGGGAGAGTACCCATGTGTTGCACGATGATTGACAGAAATCCCATTTCTGAAAGCTGAAATGGCAGCTGGCCTTTCCTGATCCTCATCAGATGGATTTGTCATAAAAGGAAATGTGTCCTTTCATTTGACATGCTCTTTCCCATTGATTTCCAGATGACAAACAACTAGGAAATGCACTGAGAAATAAACAAACCATGGCCTCGGACTTTGTTTCATAAGGACTGGGGATTTTCTTGAGTTTCAATTTAATTTTCCATTAAATGAAGATATACTGTAATACAGTCAACTTCAGAGGGGGTTTGAAATGGGTGCTTTAATTTCCCCATACAAAAAATGCATTTAAAAGCTAAACTTTTGCAGAATGCAGTTATTGCTAGAGAGTTCAGGCTGAAGTTGTGGGCACATACTGTGGTAAAGATATTTACCTTCTTTCAGTACTATTATTTAGAACATGGCTTTAGTATCTGTTTCTTTCTGAATACTTCCATTTCCGAATTCAATTATCTATTTAGAATGTTCGGATTTTACTTATATTTTGAAGCAGGGGGAAAGTTTCTGCAGAACACAAGGACACTACACTTTCTTAAAGGGTAAAAGAACTTCATCCATGAGCATGTTTAATTGTTAAAGAGGAGTTACTGTCTAATTCTGCTAGCTAGAAAAAACAGGTTCCTTTACACCCAGCCTTGGCACTGATTCCAGGAATTTCTACTGATTGGTTAATACTTCATAGTTCTTTCTAACACAGGTATGTCATGCCATTAAATTCAATTATTAGCACCAGCTTTAGACTAACGTTAAAGTTCCATCTTCAATTTGTTTGCTCTTTAAAACCCCTTTATTCCTCATCTCTTCATGGGTCATAGAGGCCCTTATTCCTCATGGGTCATAGAGACCCACCAGATGGGTATCATCACCAAAATATAATTTATCTGAAGACCACAAAGCAATTTTGATGTAGGAGTTCATTTTTTTAAAAGGTTTTTGAAGTGGATACAAGAAATGTCAAAGCTACTAGGCTGAAAACATTTGATAATACAATTCATTGTTTAATTGAGGACAACATGTTTCCAGGAAAGTGGAAGAATTGCCTCGTAATCCAATCTGTTTCCATCAACCAGATGAGACCACTAGAACTTTTCCAATTGAAAAGATACAGAATCTAGCTGTAATTGTGATTTATTTATATCCAAACTAACTCTCTGAACTGAATCTAACACTGTAGTTGCAGAAGTGCAGAACTCCAGCATGGAAACTCTTATCAGCAGCCATGGCAGGCGAGGGAGATGCAGTTCCAATTCTGGGCAAAAACAAAGTGATTCTTCTGCCTACAGCACTTACAGAAAGCACTGTTTTCAGACAAAGGTTGACAAGAAGAATTTCAGCCTGAAAAAACTTCCAAGATTGAGAGGGGTGTAAAGACATGATAAAATCTTCAGGTATTCAAGAAGCAGAAGAAAAAAAGGGAAGTTTTTTTTCCATGTCTGCAGCACATGAGCTGAAAGTATTGGCCCAATGTTGTAGCACAGAAGTTTCTGAATTGGAGTATAAAGAAAAGCACTGGAATAAATGAGGATAAACTGCTCCATTACTGGAGACCTCAACAAGTGATTTGAAAAATCAGTCACTGAGGACTGATTGACATCACAGCAGAAGCTGGACTATAATTTCCTCAGAGACCCTCCCAGCCCCATGACTTACATCCAGACAAAAGAAAAACATATCTAAAAAGGCATGTAAGCATGCTGGTTTGTTTAAATCCACACAGCTTTATTGGCAGATATATTTTCTCTCACATTGCAGCCTGTGAGCAAAGCAGTAGTTTATTGATGGGAAAATCTGGTTCTGGCAACTCTCTGCAAAATTTTGAATGACCTAGAAGTTAAAAAAATGGATTTGAGGTAGAACAAGAAAAGCCTTAGTCCTGGCATAACCTAACCAGAGTCAACCTCCTGTGTCAAAAAGTTCCTATTTTTCTCTTGCAAATTGAGAGAGTGTAACACCTTTTCATTTTAGCAACATCTAGGGACCATTTTCTTTGGTAGGACTTGCAAAGGAAACCAGATCTCAAATGCCGGAAGGAGAGTTGTAGATAAAACCTCCTGCATTCATCTCCCTGAAGAAAAATTAGGACTGATTTCAGGAACTAGGACTGAATAGGGAGCAATGGCAACGCACATATATAAGTATAAAGCCAAGAAAGTATTGTAAGGATAATTGAAATCTTAAGAGTCTGCTAATTACTAGTCCAGGTTTAGCCATTACAGGGAAGGAAATAATAATATAGTTTAAATTGCTATATTCTTTGATTTCTCACCCTTTCCTGGTGTCACTCTCATGCTTCCACTGCCCCACAGGTGATTTCTCACTGCTGTGGGGTCTCCACTACCAAGCCTATGCCCCATCCTTTATAACCTGATCTCTGCACTCTTCCTGTGCCTCCACTTCTCCATATCTGCCCTTTCTCTCAAACTAGGACTGTATTTTTCAATGCTGCATTGTAGTGTTAGATTTGTAAATACCTCACTTGACACAGAAAATCTACTTGTTGCTTTTGTCTTAATAAAGATGTAGTACAGATATAGATATAGATATAGATAGATATGGATTATATAGATATAGATACAGATTATATAGATAGATATGGATTATATAGATATAGATATAGATTATAGAGAGAGATATAGATAAAACATTCCACCATGAAAAAAAAAAACAAAAAAACCACCACAAACAACAAAAAAGAAATCCCCAAACAAATTCATCATCATTGTCTCCCTCTCCTTCTCCATAAATGATTCCTGAAAGCAAAGTGACACAGACTAGGCGAATTCTGAGCAGTTTTCTTTATACCTTGCCCCCTCCTTCAGGCTCTGGCTATCAAACCCATTCCTAATCCTCTCCTCTGCCCTGGGATTTCTCATGAATGGCTCTCAATCCATGGGTTATTCATGATTTTTTTTGACAAATAGGTGTGAACACATGGCAGTGGAGCAATGCCTTTGCAAATGCATCAGATTTACTGCTCCCACATAAGCTGTCTGCACAGTGTTGTCTGATGTGCAGCTGGGCAGGGCTCAGGCAATGAACCACAGAGCTGATCTCCAGAATATCACTGCTCAGGAATTCAGGATGTGGGTGGTGCCAAGTGATCTGCTGGATTCCCGTAAATCCTACATTTTATCAAATAAATCTGGCTTTGAGGCAAATGCTCGCATGTCCTGGGGTAAGGCAAGGAAAAGGACATGGACATGGACAAGATATTATCACCTTGAGCTACATCTATTTCTTTTCATTCTCCAGTTCCTCGACAGGATTTGTCAGCTGTGCTTCTGCCACAAGGACAACCAGCTGCCAGCCTCTGGATCTGCACCTGGGATTCCTCGTCCCACACACACAGTGGCACATCTCAGTTCTCTCCTACTCCATAAACTCCTCCTGTGTGGTCTTATTTTCTGCTTGACACAAAACCTCCTCTTTCCTTTCTCTATTCCAGAGTCTTTCTACGAGACCTCCCTTTAATGCTTGCTCCATTCTTGTTGGGATTCAAGACACAGCAAAGCTGCTGTCTCTGATGGGTAAACAGCAGAAGTGATTCTTGACCCTGAAATCCAGATGGTTTGTCACCTCCCTCCTGATATTCTCCTAAACATGTTCTCTATTTGATGTGAAATAGGGCAAATACCAAAAAAAAAAAAATCAATCAGATCATATTCTCCAGCTCCCCAAACTTTCACTGAAGTTACAGAATTGATTAGTTTTAAAGCCGCTGTGTTACAAAGAAAACGAAATTCCATTGAGGCAAGGTGGACTCCTCCACCTCTGCTTTTGACTCAGCCAATTCTTTGCTTCAAAAAAAAAAAGAGAGTCTCTTTTTATTATGCACTTACAAACAACAGAGTCTCCCTCTGAGATTTCAAATACCTATGTTTTAAATAAAGCCAAGTTAGAGACTAAACAGAGGAAAGGAGAGCAAACATGACAAATGACTGGGTTTGAGCTAACAGATAACAAGATTTATTTACTTACATAACCAAATGTGAACATGCAAATAGAGTTAAGAGCTTTTATACAGCTTTTACTGGTTAGAGATCTGCACACAACAATGTGTACAATAAGTGCACACTGTCAATCCATCTGCAATATTTTGTTTGGCTTGGCAGTTCATTAGTCCTTTTGAGTTCAAATGCTACAATTCTGCATATTTACAGGATTTTTCTTCTTGTATTATTAACAGCAATGGAACACTCAGGTACTACGAAAACAAGGAGACAGCTGAAGCATTACCTCTGGAATAATGTAAATATATAATCATTCACACAGACATCTCACTGCATAGTTTGCTTTGCAGATTGCTTTACAATTGCATCTCTTCATTATTTGGTGCCCCCCACCCAATTACTGGCAGGAGCCATTAGACAGGCAGTCAAACAAAATATCATAACAGCATCAAGGAGGTTTCCGTGTCGGGAGGAGGAAATGAGAGGAAAACCAAAATACTCTTCCTGGCTGGGATTTTCAAGTACATGTATTATGAAACACTAAATTACAGATGGCAGTCTCTGCAGCCTTGCAGTAATTAATATTAGATCTTTAACGAGAGTTTAGCTCCTCAGAGGATGAAAAGGATGGTGGCTCTGTACCTTCTGAAATGACCACAGCAATACATTAGCAAACACAGTGCTGTGAGCTGGTGTGACCATTTCTCCAACCCTGAGGCTGAGACAACCAGCTGGCCTTCAATGAAGTCAGCTTTTGGCTTGTGCTCTTGTATGCCAAATAAATGCTGGAGGTCTGACAACTGCTCCGCCAAAGGAGAAAGTGCTGCCCATGGATTCCATGTTTGTGTAGCATTTATTTAACATATGAAGGCATTCAACGTGGAAGAGGACTCAAACAATGAATAGACACTTCTAAGTTACTGGTAAAGGTACTGGAACACCCCAAAGCTGAAATAATTACTAGGAAGATTCACTGGAAGAAAAGCTAGAAAATGCATGGCTCCAAAATATATTTGTTTTTAAAAAGGAAAATCTCTTTCTCTCTGTGCATAATATAAAACAATTCTGGAAGATTCCATACTTGCAAATGTAAAGTTCTTTATGCTTTATAACACTGTAAATGTTACCAGATCTATGAAATGTCATGGGAATGTAATTTTAGATGGATTTGAAAGATGCAGTGGCATTTTCAAGAGTCCTAACTGTCTTAGCAATAAATCCATAAATGGACTTCAGGGTTAGTTATTGCAGTGTCTATAACTGGTCTGACACTGTCTTAAACTTGAGTTACGCATCCTGATCTCAACAAAGCACAGAAAAAAAGTTAAGGGCTCTACAGGTGCTGTCAGGGAGATCCTGAACAGTTTGAGCACATCATGGATTTTGTGCACTCTGTCTCTCCCTAGGCAGGCATCTAGATTTCCTCATATCAAAAGGGTGGAAGACAATCAGCAATACGGATCAAATGCCCAGGAAGTTTGCATTCAGGACATGAAGAGTCCATATAAGTGGACCTAGGAGATGAGAAATGCTGCCACACCTGACTACTCACAAAATTGCCAGCCATGCAGAAGTGCAACTGAACTGCCAAAATAGAAACACGAAGGAGAATTCTAACCCCTAGTCACAATATTTTAGTTCCTATCTCTTTCCACTTTTGAATTTTCTTCTGCATGTAAATCGCACAACAAAATGAGGATTTCCCATTTAAGACAAAAGAGAACTATAAAACAGCAGGAACCAGCAAGGTAGAACTTCTGTTTTCAACGCGCTGCTTCCACAGAATTAGAAAAAAAGGATTCCACACTCTTAAATTTGGAAAGTCTCCTAGGAGCTTTTCTGGGAGCTGCTCTTCAGTCTGCTCTGCTGAAGTAGCCCCTGATTTCATGGTGAAAAGACTTCAGCCTGGACCCTGCTGTCCACAGGGCCAAGGGGCAGGTGGTGCTTAGGGCTAAATTCACATGAAACCCGGCCCATAATTATTAGTGTTAGCATAGGCATCAAGACATTAAAAATCACCATTTTAGAGCTAATGGCTGTTCAGAAACCCTCATTGTCAGAGAGCTCCACCAGGAGACAAAGACAGAGTCTTCAGCTCAGCAGTGACCACGTTTTGGGAAGCTGCTGCTCATTTCCTGCTGTCATCAGACAGAACACTACAATGAACACAACTTTCCCCCACCTTGGCAGACAGCCTGAATCACTGGGCCAAGGGCAGCACTCATTTCTGAACTGAACATTTCCATTTTCTCTCTCCACAGCCCTGAGAAACCTTCCCACAAAGCTTCATCCAAGGCATTTGCATTTTCAGGAAATGTCTGGCTTTACCACTCAGTGTCTCTTGCCAGCAGCACACACCTAAAAAATTTCCTGACCGTGTCTAAATTCTCTGTGTAAGCAACACATATTAAAAACTTCTTTTTCTAACATACATAGTTCCATTCAGGACACTAACTACACATTCATAGGGACATGCCTGCACACCACACAAGTACACACAACGAAAGCCATCTCAGGGTTGTTAAAAACCACAGACCCAGCTCTGACAGCTATTCCAAGGGAAACCAAGGATCAGAAGTTGTTGGAAAAGGTCCACATTTCTGTTAGCAAGTTGATGTCTTCTTTATTGCTTCAAATAATGAAAGAAGTATTCAACACTATTCATTAATGTTGAGATTTTCAGAGAGGCCCAGCTGAGGTTTCTTCCTAAGCAAATCCCAGCCAAAAATACCAGCATTTGAAAGTAGTTGAATGCCAAATATTGTACACTGGAGTTTTGCCATTTACCTCAGAGGGTCCAGCAGTAGGCACAACATCCGCAGAACACTACTACCCCCTGCCAATCACTGCATTTATAAGGTATATTTTCGGTATGAAGAACAAAATACATAACCCTAGGTATTTTAATACCTCCATTTCAAATATTAAGATAAACAGACCTTTTAAGAATAAGCACAAAGAGGAAAGCAAATATCACCTAGGCAATGAAAAATGCTCTATGAAAAATGTGAGCTGACCTGAAAAGAGCAAATGCACCATGAGCAGGACATCAATTTGGGCACTGCAATGACACAGTCCTCATTCTGCAGTTCTTTACTGGTGGTGGCCTTGTTGGCTGACAACAGATCCTGATAATTCCATCATAAAACTTTATTTTTGATGGTCTGGGCCCCCAAAGAGCTTTTCAGTGTGCCATAAAGTGATGGGCACATGTTTTACTTCAAGTTGCTGACTAGTTCCCTTGCATCCAGAGAGGTTGCACGCTTGCATATAGGGGGAATCTTGCTTAAGAGTCAACTTTTATGTGGCATTACTGTTGCAGGTAATTTATCTCTTAATGGGATGCAATATATCATATAAGATGGGTTAAACAGAGGTCAAATAAAGGCTCTGGCAACTACAGATAGGTCCCACTGAACAGCAGCAAAGTTCCCCAACGCCAACATCAAATCCCATCAAAAACCACACGTGTCTAAGAAAACCAAGTAAATTCTGTTGTATCATTTCTTTCCCTTTTCTTTTTTCTTTCCCCTTTAGAAGAAAGCAAACACAGATGGAGATAAGTTGAAAATGATGGCCTGTCTGCCAGCAAATATCTTGATGCCAGTCTAGCTAGGAACGACTCTTTGAACACACAGGAAAGGAACAGTTTCCTTAGCAACCAGGCGAAGGCTCTGAGAACATCTCTTCTGCTCTGTGCTGCTCTGCCCTTCCCCAGCTCAGTCTGCCACCTGTCACTTACGGATTTGATTTAGTTTAAAATTTTATGAAGTCCAGACGGGACAATTCCTGTCAGTGGAAGAGGCAGTAATGCTAAAATGTTGGGAGAGGGGTGCCAGGGAGGGAATCCACGCACACAGTCAGAGGGGCACATGGCTTGCACACCCTGGGGTGTAGAAGAGGCCTTGTGCAGGAGGAGTGCTCTGGTTTATCAGGCTGATCCTGTCCTTTTCAAATACCAGATCCCTGCTCTACAGAGCCTCGGCTCTGCCCCAGGTTCTCAACCTCTTCTGCTCACCTGCCTTTGCAAAGCAGCTCAGGGGCTCAGCTGCTGTTTCCTCCCTTTCTCTACAGCTGCTACCAGAAGGTACAGGAAATAATACCTACATCTTCTCATGTTCTCAAAGGTCTAGCCAAATGTTAATCCATGCGTGTGATCTTTAGATACCAGCACATTCCAAACTGTCCTGGAAAATGAACCGCCTTGGTTTGAGTTGCAAGGAGAGGCAAGAGGATGGAGAAGAGACAACTGACCAATTTTATTACCAAAAGCTATTACCAATATGATTTCTATATTTTAGCGCCCTTTTTTTTTTTTGCCAAATCCAGACTTCTCAACTCTTTTTACACTGTCTCTGTTTTAACTTGAATTCAGATTGCCCCACACATTTATAAACCTTTAGCTATTATATGTAAATATTTAATTTTCTCCACTAAAATCTTTAGTGAAAAGCTTTTGTAGTACAAGTAATTTGTCTTTATCAGATGACATTTTGATGTGGGACTGTTCAACAGGCAGCATGCAGACAAGCAACAGTGCTAACATATGCTAAGGCTGGAATTTCACAGCAGCTTGATCCCTCTTACCAGGGAACACAAAGGAACTGAAATTGCTCTTACACAACCAACAAGGAATTCCTCTCCTCTTCCTGCTTCTGAGAATGTAAAATTGGTTGGATCCTTCCCAACAAATCCTACAAGGGAGGCACCCTGTGTAAGGAAGATGTAATTGCAGGGATACAAAGACTTAAGGTACACAAAACTCTCTGCTTTCCAGACCTCTTAGAAATTACCAGATTCTGTTAGTAATTCCAGAAATAACCTATGAAAACGAGATGTAACTGACCCTGTTTTCACATCTGAAATGTGAAAGTCTTACGCAGACAAACAATCTCCATTTTAAAACCTAAAATGAGCTTCCTCCTCAAGTTTTAAAAGTGAAGCATCCCACACAATGGGGTAGCATGCTGCAAGTCTATTGAAAATGTCATTGAATTTCGTATATTTAAAAAAAACCAAGCCACATAAAACACTGAAACTTACTGTTTTTAACCACACAGTGGGTTTTGTTAAAATATCCTAATGCTTCTGAGACATATCTGAATGAGACATGACTATAAAGAGACAAGATAGGAATCCCTCTTGACTTTAAACCATCTGTGATAAATTTCTGGACGTTGGTCAGGTGATTATATCCCTGGGTGCTTTAATCACAGAGGTATTCTATTATACACATTCTTCAGGCATCCATTTGGAAACACTGATCTCATCTGTCCCTAACCGATCAATTTATGCAGCCCCTCAGAAATACTCACTCTGTGTCAGGTGGGTTTTCAGAACTTAAATGATTGGAGAGTTTCCAAATCCATGTTCCAAAGTGAATTTCCCCACTTGCTGAAGCATTCTGCGGGATCACAGCTCTTGGGCTGAGAAAGCATCCCTCCAACTGTTGTGAGCTCATCAAACATAGCATCAGGCAAAAATTATTTATAAAAGTTCATTTATTATAGAAATTTATCTCGTGCTGGCTTTGATTGATAGTATCAAAATGAGTATTTGCTTCTGAAGGTTCTACATTTTCATGTGTGCTTGCAATGCTACATATGTTTGTTTTATGAAAAAATCTGCTTTTTTAGGTGAGGAAACTCCTCTGATTTCCCAAACCAACCACAGCATTATGAGACAGGGCAGTTCAAATAGCAGGGAAAAAGAAACAGCCTTTACTGTGCCCTTTCCTCTTCCTTCTCTCAGCCTCTCTTTTATCCCTCCTTCCTTTCTCAGACACAGAGCAGTGATAGGGCTGAGAAAGTGGAAAGCGTAGATAAGGAGCACAGCTGAGCTTGTGAAGGAAGTGAAATTAACATTGATTGAGGTAAATCAATCAATCAAAGGCAGAAAGGAGATGAACTGTCTGCAAGAAAGCAACAGTGGAGTGGCAAATGTGCTGAAGTAGAGAGGGGAGAGCACAGGAAGAGAGGAGATGCATTTACAGAGCAACAGCTTTTCTGGTCCCATAGTAGTTAATGGGAATTTTGATTTTGCAAATCAGGATATTACCCATGTCATTTAAATAGCAACTGGCAGATGTTTAATCTGCATATGGGAAGAAAATTAGGTGACAGATGAGAAAATAATGTCCCTGTAGCTGTGTAACAATGCAAAGCTGCTCTTCACTCGTAGGCATTCGGAAGCCAGCGCTGCTATTCTGAGTTTATTGTTTTGGTTGCATTTGGTCTGTTCCAAAGACAGTGACCTGATTATTAACCACATATTTGAACAGGGGGAAGGTGGATTCACCTTATGTGGCCAGCTAGCCCTACCATTCTCACCATATGCTAAGAGTGTGAAAATGACATGAACCCTTTCATCCAAAAAGAAAAATAACTGCCAAAACAAATACACTTCTAGGACTGCAAGTACCACCACAGGTACCAGAAAACTTAATAAAACATAAATACATACATGAAAGTGAATGACAGTGATAACAGTTGAAATAAAACCCAGCAAACAGAAGGCTGAGGGGAAATATTTCCATGTCACAGCCTTCCAAAAACCCATGGATTACTTTCCACTACAGTTTTACCAATATTGCAATATTTATAAAAACTCCTTGAACAGTGTTCCACAAATATTGTGAAAAATTCATATGTTATTGCCCATCACTAATTCATATCCTTGTCTTCTCTTCCTCATTTTGGATGAATTTTTGAGGCTTTTCTTTGAACAAAACAAAACAACAACAAAAAAAGTGGTTAAAAGACAACAGAAACTGTAAATCTCACACTGACTTGAGCACCTCATCACAAGATATATTACTGCCCTCAAGTTACACACTTGTCATGGTTTTATCTCCCTGACTACTATAAGATTCCCATTCCTTAACAAACAAAGAAAATTACTAATTTTGAAGTAAAGGTAACATGCAAGTAACCCAGACATCTTCTCACATTCCCATGCCTGGCTTGATCCAAGATCTTATTTTGTTGCTTTAGTGAACTAGCAGATAACCTTCTTAGGCAACCAAAGATGACAAAAATCTGTGCGGAACACTCTTACAAAATGTCAACAGCCATCATTGTGTTGGCAAATGCATCCCAGAAGCACAGAGGACCCTAAAAGAGTCATTACAGAATAAACAAGGTATTAATGAATAATGGAAAGCCTGAACAAAAACAGAATGTAGGCAGTTACAGCCCAGATGCAGCACAGGGGGAGAACAAAGCAAACACTGCAGCCCGAATTTACCACAGCACTTCCCAGCAAAGAGCAATTTCTCCTCTATTGAAAAGCAAGGGCCCTCAGCAAGGGAAAAAACACAGAACTGAGGAACTCCATAGCTGAAATTGTTAGCTGAACCCAAGGGTTTAGGACAGCACTGCATCAGAGCCAAGGCTTCCCAGGCATGATGAACAGTCCTGGAGAAACATTGTCACGTCAGTGGCAGGAACTTTCTTTAGAATTCTGTTTAATGAGAGCATTCCTTGGATTAAGCTTTAATGAGTCCGCTAAAAGGCCTATACTGTTCTTTCCACAGGTATAGCCAAATGCAAAGAGGACTTGGAGAAAAAAAACAAATCTCAGAAGTTACAGAGCCTCAGTTCAGTCGAGATAAGCAACAACAAAATCTTTTCTTTATTTTTCTTTTTTCCACGCCACTTACGCTCAACACTTCCTCAAGAGGTTTCCAGAGCTTCCTGCTCCAAGGCAGAATGGAACACTACCCAAATAGCCTCCTTTGTAATTAATCAGCATCACTGCTTTGAGCCTTTGCAAGAACACTACACTCCAGGTTAAACAAATATTTTAAAAAACATGAGGAAAAATAAATTGAAAGTACAAAGCTTGAAGGGTAACACCAGTTTCCCATTGGTACATGACTCCATTCATACATTCTAAAGCAAAGAGAGTGCTTGCCAAGTTCAGCAGCAAAATACTGACTGAAGACATATAGGAAATAAAAACTAAAACTGCGTGAAAAAAATGGCATTTTACTCTAAATCTAACATATACAGATCAAAAGGGTGTCTACTAAATTCTATCCCCACCCCCCTTTACAGCATGCAGAGTTATCCTGTGCCCTTTATTTCAGCCAGTTGCAATGTTATCTGACATTCTCAAGCCTCACTAATAATTTGCATATGCCATATTTAAGTATTTTAATTAGACTTATAATCATAATAGCCAGTAAAGCATCATTACAAATTATCCCCTTAAACAGAGTCCTCCAATCCATTTTACCTCTTTTTATAATAAACTAATCACTTCAGAAATTAAAGAGATTTTTTCAGCTTTTCTTCGGTGACATTAGTTAGGAATCAAAAATGTAAATTCCCACTATTCTCTGCACTCCATGATGGCACCACCACCATCCTGCAGTGACCCTGCTTCTCCCAGGTTCCTCCGGAACATTCCCTAATGTTCTACCAAGATCTCAAGTGGCTTTGACTGGATTCTTCTCACACTTTTAAAACACTCAGTCTACAGCACAGGTATCACTTTAATTTCTGAATAAGCATTCCCAACAAGCAATTAAATATTCATAGAAATTAAAGTTTTAAATGTTTAAGATGTAATAATTTGTAATTTCTGAGCAATTGTGCCACTGAATTCTTTCCGCTTCATTCAGAACTGGCAACTCTACTTGAAACCAGAGATTTTATATCAATAACTTGACATACATAACCAGTAACACAGGAATTACACAGCCCATGTGAACTTGTTTAGGTTAAGTACCAATAAAGGTCCTTTAGGCAGCAAGGAAACCTTGAAGTTGGAGATTACTGAGTCTGAGATTACTTGAGAGGACTGTTAAAGCAAGACCCAAAGGGCACTTTACTTTGATCAGGTAAAATAGGTAGTGAAGAGGACCTTGGAAAACAACTTGGTTTCCTTTTCAGTGTAGAATGAAGCCCTGATAGCTGCTGACATCAAGCAGATTAGCTCATTCATAGTGGCACTGTACACAGAAAAAATTACACTTTTCTTGAGAGTCTGTAGCAGCATAAAGTACATGAAAGATGATAATTATGTATATATTTAGGGTAAGATCCCCCTTTGAGAAAAGCATTAAAGAACTGGATTTCTTGGTAAGACTGCAAGCTGTTTCTTTAATTGCTTGGATTTCTTTGTGCTTGTCTTTTTTTTTCAGTACAAGCTGATTAAATAGAAAATAAGTATAAAACAACATCGGTTGCTTCCAAATCCCTGTTCAGATCCCATCAAATGGCAGGGCAAGCTTTTCCTCCTTGAAGATTTTTCAAATGTTTCACTGGTCTTTGATATGCCAATTTTTATTAAAAAATTATTCTGTTTACCCCAATAACCATATTAATGTAGATATGAAAGACAGAGGTCATAAAGAGTTGTTACGTGAAAAACATGGACTTAACAGAAGAAACTTTGTGGAGTCTTATTTTATTCACTAACAGAGTTCCAAATGACAAAATATGTCTCTGATAAGGCTATCAGAAAGACATCAATAAATGTTCTATATTATTTTTAAGGGCTATCAATATGCCTTATTTAACAGAAGAAGCTTGGTCTGACCTGCATGATCAAAAACCTGTTGTTTCACCATTCAGATTTCTGCTGCTGGCTCAGCATGTAGAAATGTATTTACTTTTACCCCAGAAGCAGTGAATTTCCTGATTTGCTATAAGTAAAACCTTGAAACATCAGTCTGGGTTTCTACTTCTCATCTTACATTTTATTTTTCTGTAACTTATAGCACCATGAGATGTCAATTGATTTTTTCATCCAGCAGTTCTGAAATATTAAAGTTAGCCTGCTGGAAACAAAACAAAAGGAAAGTGGCAGTATTACCATAAATAACTGAAGTAAATATTAAGGTACAAGTCGCTTTTGGGGGAATTCTGCATTAGTTCTGTGCTCCTCTTAAGAGCTTTAGGTCTTACAAAGCCAAAATGTGAGGGACAATTAAAGCTATAGTGGAGCACTTTATCTTGGAGATTCTTTTAAATACTTTGAGCATTGTTCACACACTTCTTCTATCAGGCTTGCTTTCTCTTTATTTAAAAAGAAAAACATTTTTTAAAAAATGAAAATTAGCAGCTCCTTACACTGTCATTTCTCAATGCAACTTCTCACCCACGGGCTTATTGTCAAGAGGTCAATTATGATGACCAGCTATCTCATCTCAGAACACTATCTAGCACTCTGTTCAGAAAGTGTGCTAATAAGACGATCAGTAACTTAGATATTGTCAGAAGAGA
Organism: Oriolus oriolus; assembly: GCA_013400235.1. Lineage (NCBI taxonomy): Eukaryota > Metazoa > Chordata > Aves > Passeriformes > Corvidae > Oriolus > Oriolus oriolus. The sequence goes on from VXBT01008878.1 coordinate 24,723, forward strand.
AAATATAATGACCTACAAATTAATCCATTACTCTTTCTGTGAGCACCTTTGAAAATATTTCATTGCCACATAAAAAATAAAGAAAAAGAGGTTTCACATTTTGACACAATGTTACTTTGATTACAAGTTGAAAGGACAATCTTTGGATATCCATGCTGAGATTTAAGCAGATAACACACAACCACTTCAGTGAAGTTAATATATTAATGAGAAAAATATCTCTCTCATGTATGCTATCTGTGAAAATACCACTCTTGGCTAACGTTCCAGGAAAATTGTTTGTCAAAATACATAATATACGTCATTTGTTAACAGCAAGGTAACATGAACTTGGATTTATGATAGTGCAGATTCTGGGCCTTGAAACAACAAAATAGAGGTTTTAATTCAATGTATCTATGTGGGATTAATAGAGAGAAGGTTCTTGGCTAGGCACAAGTAGGACACAGTGATTATAAGGATGATTATGATCAGATTTATTGCTAAACCTGTATCTAAATACTGCCAAGGAAGTTTTTAAATAACAACTTTACCATCTAATACAATGGACTATGGAATCTAGAGGGTTCTAGTATCAGCAGATTCAGCTGGAAACCAGTGCATTTAGAGTCTTTGGCCCTGGAGAATGTTGGAGGCTGATGTCAATGCAAACATCTCAGCTCCATCATCTCTGGAATGCATTAACTGCGTGACCATCCAGAGAGTTCCTCTTGCAATTCCCATCTGGCAAGTTTAATGTGGAACAAAGCACATCAGAGGGAAAGGCAGGAGGGGTAGGACATGCGCATGTAAAGACCCAAATAGTTTTGTCACCATCTCATTTTCTGACCCACAAAAACATGACAGATAATGTACTGCTCATGTCCTTTATCTACATCACCCTTGCAATGCAATTTCCAAATAAAATTATTTGATTTTTATGCCATGTTGAGACATTAATGTTAAACACAAGCAAAGCATTCACTGTTTTTCAGGTTCAGCTCTTCATGGATGAAAAAAAAAAGAAACAAACCACCACAGAGAGGAGAACTGTAAATGCTGCGTTGGAAGAATAAATACAACATGAGGATTGTATTTAAACAATCTGCCATTGTTTCCATACTACTGGTTTTTGTGCTAGTTTATGTCTTATGTATAATCCAAAATTAAAGTATTAATGTTATTCTTTTAATAAATTTCAGATGTGTTCCAGAATAGCTTATTTATAATGTAAATGAAGACACCAACATCTCTGAACACAGAGCTGGAAAGCCAAAGAGCAGTCACAGGGTTTCCCATTTTCACCACTGATTGATGCTACACTGCACAAATTCCACAGTTTTTAGCTGCTATCCCCAGATTTTCATACATAGTAATCTTAATTAATGCAATTAATCCCCCTGGAGTGAAACTGGGCAACTTTCTGAGAAATTGGATGTTTTTCTTAAACATGAATGTTTTGCCATTAGATTTTAACAGATAAATAGGTGTTAACAATAGATGAGAACGTTTTAAAATAATTTATAAGTTACACTGACAGAATTTGGGTGAATAAATCAATTGCAGTGGGAAACACTAGTCAAGGGGAAAAAAATTGCAGTCCTATAATTGAACTAGAGATGTGTAGAAAAGAGTGAAAAGTAGACATAATGACATTTTCACACTAGAATTAACAACATGAAGAAGTGCAAAGTTCATACAGGGAAAAAATCATTTTTTTTTCCTTCCCTAATTGGTTTTTTTTGTTGATTCCAAACACATATATATACACCAAGTGTAATTAGCAAATCTGGAAAACTCATACAGAGGGTCAAAAGTTCACACACCCTCCATACTCCAGAAATTGGACAGAATTGGGCAATGCCCAATGGTTAACTTACTTTTTTCTGCAGCCACTTTTTTCATTCTAATCATTCTTCCCACTGTATCAAGAGGAATCAGCAGTACCACTGATTCTCTTCTTTCTTGCTTATCACTCTTTATATTCTAGTTTCTCAATGACTTCTTTTTAAAGTAAAGTTCATCTGAAAAAAAGATTTTACAAGTGCAAGAAAAAAAATGTGACAGGTTAAAAAAACCCAAAAAAACCCTCCGACAGAGCTTTAAAATTCTGCATATAACCTTGGCATGACACTGCTCCCCTTACCTGTCAAAGCAGAGCGCTGCTCTTGGATTACACAGTTAATGCAGTGTGTGGTGGAGAAAGAAATTGCTTGCTGTACAGCTGCTCTTGTTAACATCTAGCTCATCAGCAGGAAATGCCTTGTCCATTAAATAGCTCTTTAGCTCTCCTTTGTCCAACTCGAGGAACAGGAGCACCTCTAACAGCCAGGTAATTCAGCCTTAAACAAGTGACATCCTGAGGCAGCCTGACCCTGCCAAGCTGGTGAAGGAGAGGAGGCTGGGGGGGAAGGTTGAGTGGCTGGAGAGACAGGAAAAAGGAAGAGAAGCCAGAGAGTGGTCATTGCTAATTTCTAAGAATGCTGGACATCACCCAGAATTATTCATCTGGATAAAAGTGAATGCATGATTTTGGAAACTCATAACATGGCTTGGACATAACTGTGTGGGATAGACATAATCCATAAAATGAGAGGCAGTTGGAGGCGTGAAGGAAATAAAAGTAAGGACAATGGAGGGAACCTGCACTTCAAGGGTGCTATTTTCCTCCACTAAAGAAATTCTGGACAACTAGCTCAGATGCAGAAATGCTGATAATAAATGTACAGGGAAGCATGACAGATTAATTATCTATGCAGATACTTTTGCTCTATTTAACTAAAGTGCTCATGGCACTTTAATCGATGAATGTTTAAAAAGAGAAGACATCATCTGGAGACTTTTCTTACCCACTAAGGCACAAATGATAGGATTTACTCCTGTGATTAGTAAGAGCATCAAGTGTGTCTAGCTCTTAAGTCACATTCACAAATAGACTGGGGCAGGAAGCAAACCTTCTACTAATAGCATAAAAGTCTTTGTAGACTCTCCTGTCTGTGTGACTTATCCTGAAGAGGATGAAGAGTCTTGCAGATTATTCAACAGCCCTTGGCCTTGCACAGTGCACAATTACAAAACAACAAAGCACCCATGGAACTGCTTTTGGATTTTATCACTGTAGGGGAGTGGGGGGTGTGGACCTGACTGTTTTGCATTGCCATCACTCATACATTGGTGGACATTTGCAAAATGCGCACATAAATGATGCCTCTTGACTTTTCCAAACACACAAGCTCTAAGACTGTCCAAATCCAATTTGTGATTATTCCAGTCTCAGGGAACACAATCTGAACTACTCAAATAGTGAAAAAGATTTCTTGAGAACAATTCTACACACGATAAAGAAACAAATCCCCATTTATACTAAGTACTTACTATGCACTTTGGAATTTTTCCAGAGCTAGTTAAATACCTTAACTGTTCACTAATTATTTGCAAGAAGAAAAGAAAAATGCCTGAGAGAAATTATTCATAATAAACAATTCACCCTGAGGTTTTAAAGCACTGCAGTGCAAGTTCCTTGTACAACATCTGAGGTGTTACTCTAATAATTAATATGTTGGTACTTGCATCCAAACTAATTACCCTGCTCTCCTCCATTCAGAAGGAGAGCGTTTCTAGGGTGTGATGTATTTCATTGTGAGCAGACAATTTAGGAATAGGTCAGGTGCCTTTTTCAGAGACATCCTCTGGTGTCTAACCTGACACCGACATTCACTGCAGCCCTCTGATGTCCAAGGAGATGCACAGCCCATTAAGTGTACAGATTTTGGGTTTTCTTCATTTTTCCTGGACATTCTGTACCAGTCCAATAAAACAATTGTAACCACAAGCCAAACATGTATATTTATATCAGTCATAGCCAAATGTTACCCATTCAAATAACTCCCAAGGAAAAATCCCCTAGTGACAAACTGTGGTTTGTGTGTCCTTCTCTGAACTTTCTAGAAAGACCATCTTGTTGGAATATTTTTTGTAGTTGAAACTGCAACTACAGTTGCATCCAGTGAACTGTCTTCCTGGCATCTTCCCACTAGCCAGGACAGAAGGTNAAATAATTAATTTGGAACAGTCCACCTAAAAAAACTCAAAGTTCTATAACAGGTAAATATGTGACTAGAACTTAGCCATGTAAAGCATGCAACTATATTAATGCTGTGCTTTCGCAACTCATATCTCAAAAATCATGCAGAACGCATCTCCTTTTAGGCGGGGGCGGAAGAAAAGCACAACAGGTGCATTTTTTTATTTATTCTATGTAAGGAAAAATTGTAACTTTCTATTTCTTTTGCCACCTTCTCCTCTGCTTAAATTCACCTTCAGTATAATAAAATTCTGTTGTGAAATAGAACAATATTATACAGCTAAAAAGTAAACATGTAGTAATAGAAGTTTTCTGCTTTTATAAATCACCCAACACAGATCATTTGCCTGATGAAGATTTGCTATGCAAATATAACTTTATGCATTTAAAGAGGACAAGATATATTCAAATATATAAGTATATCTAGTTTGCTTTCATTTCAAACTTCTAAAGTCTTCTCAGTTTTACCAAGACAGGCATGTACTATTTATTTTCCTTAATATTTTCTGTTTCTTCTTCCCTTTCTCCCTGTAACTCTAAATTTTCCAGCACCCAAATGAACCCATAAAAAAAAGCAATTCGAGTTGATTTTTTCCATCCTGAATTATCCACTTTTGCCTCCTCCAGATTCCAATTTATGTTCCAAGAGGTGGCTGGAATGAAAGTAAGAACTTTTTTCTAATTTAGAGGTTGTGTATTCTGTTCCAAGCACTATTTCTAGGACAGATTCATGCATCAAAAATTCACAACAACAAGAATATAAAATTGCCTTGGGATGACTATTTCTAGGGCACATTCAAGCGTTAAATTTGTTCATTACAATAAGAAAATGAAATTGCCTTGGAACCCAGTATTTAACTATTTTTAAAACTGTCCTGTTGAGGTGATGTGCAATAATCCCCTTTTGTCTTCTCTAAGTGAACTGTATTACTAAAATAATTTTTCAGTTTCAGTTATATTTCACTCTTGTCAACACCTAAACAGTGTTGATGGTTTTTTAGGTTGGGGGTTGTTTTTTCCTTAAAGGAGTACTTTAAAGCCCTTGAAAATCAACAGAAATCTTTCCACTGACTTCAGAGCCCTTCAGGTCAGCTCAAACATTCTAAGTCTTCCTTGAAAGAATCTTGAGAATTCAAGAAAAAAAAAAAGTACAACATAATGATTAGAGAGTTCCTGGACTATTTTTTTTAATCCACAAGTAAAAAATGCCTCTCTGCACAGCTGTCTGCAAATTAAGATATTCCCAAAGCAATTTCAGTACAGAAAAGTTTTACAGCTACAGAAAATGTAGGAACACCCACAACACAGCAGGCTGTATCAAAAGAGTTAGAAAACTAAAAGCCATGTGCAGACTGCCTGTTGTAGATTAAAGGCAGCCTGAGAAACTACAAAAACAAAAAACGAAAACAAAAACCAAACAACAACATCAAAAACCAATACCACCAGAATCCAAAGAAGGAAGACAGCAATGCAGTATAAAAAGTTTTTATTGCTTTAAGTTGTTTGGGAAAATACTGACCAGAGGAGTTCAAAATTACAGAAACTGTTTCAAAACTTTTACTGCATAATAATACAAGGCAAACAGAATCTGTTAGATCTTACTCTTGCAACTAGAACTGAGAATAAAAAAAATGAAAAATATGCATGAGACCTCTACAGCTACCAACTCAAACCTCATATTTGCTCTCACTTGGTGATGAATATTCATTTCCAGTTATTAATGAGATTTTAAATCATGTGTAACTTAAAAGCTGTAATGGTAACCATAGCATAACATGCAGAGGCCTGTATGGTAATATAAACATGTTTTTGAAAATAGTAAATAGAACAAGAACTTGTAATTTCCTCACTAACAGAAGAGGTGTCCTGGTTTCAGATTTTTGCTCCTGAACCAGATTTTCTAAGTGATGGTAACACTACCTCAACTGCAGTTTGGGGGGATTGGTTTGCTGGCAATGCCAGTTTTAGCCAGTTGTGATACTACTGGGCCAAATACATACAGACTATTAATAATTAGCCCATTGATAAACTTTTCTAGTTCTAAAATTAGAGTGTTTTTAAAAAATGTCTTCTATTAAGTGTAGAAGGCATAAGGTAAGTTTGAGGAATTAGTCAGGAATCTTTTACTTTAAATGACTGCACCACTGAATCTGTATAGTGACTCTAGACCTGGAAATTCAGAGTCTTCAAAAGATGAAGTCCCTCTGGGTGTTCTTCACGGTTTTTGTACTTACAGCACTCCACTTTTGACTATTTAAACTTCAAACTCCCTTTTTAGCTTTGTCGCTCACAGTCTGTCCAGGCTGTTAAACCTGCTCTGAAAAAACGCCAGACAGATTCAGTCTTTAAAAATACTGCCAAGAAAGTGCGCCCCTGAATTTTTCTGCTCCAACAAAAAAGCAAAGAGCAGCTTAATATTGGGCTAAATGTTACGTTCTCCCCTTTGTACAAAAACTGATGGCAGCACCACAGCTAGAAACACAACCCTGCCTCTGACAGAAAATAACATTTCTGCTATTGGTATTTCTAAATTCTCATGGTACACAGGCACAGGGAAAGGGAATGGCTTTGCTGCCTGTCAGCCTCTCACTTGCACTGCCAGAAATATTCTCTCAGAGTTAAGATGAGCTTTGGAAGCAGAGCAGGAGCTCAGCTCTCGCTGTCCCTAACCAACGCACAAACTGAGGAGCCAGACTTGCTGTGACCCACTGTGTGCTCTCTTTGACGGGTGAAACAGGATTCTGGGCGAAAAGAAGAGGGAATAATTATCTTCTTTCCATCAGCAAGTCTGTTTCTCACTGCCAGGAACATTGCTAGAACTAGAACTATAACATAATTACAAGCCTTGTCTGAGTACTTTAACTTCTGCAACTGAGCAGAATAAATTACTGTCAAAAACATCAGAACTGATCTCTCCATCTCTGCAGGGTGTTCTCAAAAGCAGAAAAAGGATCTGAAAAAGCTGATCATTCACTGGAAATAGTCCCAAAGCCTAACGTGAAAGCAGTGTTGGCCCCGGGAGAGGTCCACAAGGAAGTAAACAGCATTTCTGCTCAGAGATTGGGAAAGGATGCAAAGTAAAAGAGGGACCCCAGGTGCCACCTAGAGCTGGCTCACTTAAAGTGGAACCTTGGAAATCCCTCCTGAACCACTGCTTTAGCGTAATGGTTAAACGTTAACTCAGGGAAAGCATCAAAATCCACCTTAGACCTGAACATTCCCAGCAGTTGCTACTGGGAATCTTTCCATTTTCTGGAATTCTACCAATTCCCAGTGCATCCTTCTTGACAGTGCTGAGCTTTGCCGGCCTCTGATTCTTACTGGGCTTCAGAAATAACATCACCTCCTCCATAAAACTCCTGAGGAGTTCAATCCCATGGGTGTTCTGAGTCCAAGTTAATTCCAGTAAGTGTTCTGAGACCAAATTTCATACTTACACCAACCCTGGGGGATTCATAAAGCAGCACCAGCCACCTCCTTCCCTTTGAGTAACTGTGGAGCCGCATTGCACCTGGGAAGAAACACAGGGGGCTTTTGTCAGAAGGAAACATGCAAAAAGCAGGTAGCACTCTTCTGTTATGTTTAAGACATGCTCCATTTGCTTTCAAAATGAGGCAGATAGGTCTCTGTTTCCAGGAGAGCAGCTGCAGCTCTGAGGCTCTGAAGAGCCCTGGCAGCCTTGGTGCCTCCCACTGGTTTTATATTTTATTTATAAAAACTAGGATTATATATAACTGAATGTGGGGGATTTGAGCATTCAAGATAAAAAAATGTTAATGAAAACTCACATTAAGAGGATATTGTCACCTCTTTACAGACTTTCAGAGCTTCTACTGAACGCACTGAGAAATACCCACTATTTATAAATTACTATGGTTTGGCTTATACTATTTTTATGTTGAGAACAAATTTCAATTTCAAATGCATGACATCAAAATTGTATGTAAAAACTCAGAAACTAGTTAAAGTATCAAGATTTAATTAATTTCAATAAAGGCAATAAAACTGATGCTGCTGAGTACTTTCAAACCGTGATTGTCAGCAGTGCAGGAACTTACACAGATTTCCTGATCTGCTCTTCATTGAAGCACAATTGTTACTAATTTGATGAATGCAGAAACGCTGGCTACAGTGAATTAACATTATTTAGGAATAGAGAAATACAGACAGCATGCCTTTGGTACAGCCTTTGTGTACAGCTTCCTTCGTTTTACCTTCATGACCTCAGAATGAGATAAATGTGAAGGCAAGAGCCAGCAAACCAGAAAATGGACACCTTGAAGTCCTGAGCTGACAAATGAATTTCAGTTATTCCATCTGATGCAATTTTCCTATATGTCTATTTGCTACATCTCCCTAAGCATGTATATAAATAATTCTGGAAAATGCACATTTTCACATATTGTTTTCCTACAGCCACAGGTATGGATTTTTGTGTTTCCAGAAGGAAAGGCCATATTAATATTGCATTACTCAAGACCAATTTCCTCCTATAAATCATCATTCACCAACAGGACACGTAGCCACCCCATACCTTACGGCCCAGAAGTACCACCTGTTCTTACAGAAGCGTGATAAAAACTGAAACAAATAAAATTTTTCAAGTTCTTCCACAACTGGTAGCAGTGGCCACACTGTCACAACAGGTGAAGTATCCTCAGGTCACACTCAGGTTCCATGCTACATGATTTGGCTTGGAAAATTTTCACACAAAAGGTTCTCACCCTTCCTTTGCTCCCTGAGGCTCATTACAGAGCCAGAGCACGAGGCAACAAGGAGCATGGTCCATACAAAGGCAGAATGACAACGGTTTTGCCTTCTCTGAACTTGTTCAAGCTGTTAAAGAAGGGATGATGCAGCTCAGGCTTCTAAGAGCTTACTCACCAATCCAACCAGCTTCCAAGTTTTTTGCATTCATTTGTGTTTGCCCCTGAAAGAACAAATTATGTATAAGATATCTGTGTTCTGTAGAGTTTAATTAGAAACACAGAGAGGGAAAACAGACATGAGAAAGGATGTTTAATTATTTAACAGCATTCAAATAACCAAGTTGCTGAGACTCAGTAGCAGTTGGACTGTGGTACAGCTGGTGCTTTGAGAGGTTTTAGATTCCTTTGATTTTTTTATTCCATATAAATTGAAAGACACAATAGGCATATTTTAGCTCATATTTTCAATTACTTTTGAGCAGATAATATGGCTAAAGCTCAGCAGCCAGCTTAGAAGAAAAGGAAATGGTGTCTCTGTGAAGTTAATATGCTAGAAAGCAAAGGGCACTGTCCTGTAGTTGCTCATTACCCTCATCTGTCACTGCCTTCCCTGGAAGGTGGAAGAGTTCAGTATGGAGGATGAATAGCAATTTTCACTACTGAGTCCACAGTGTGTACATCTGCTTAATTGTCACTGAAATTATGGGCTAAACGCTTTTATCTCTAGCTGGAAAACCACAGACATTGTCTTCATGGAGAACAATACCAATACTCATAAAGAGAAATGCCTGAATTTTTATTTGGCTGGACCTGTCAGCCACGCAGACACACAGGAACCAACCAGTACTAGGGATCAAACCCAGAAATGTCAGGACTGAAACATCAGAATTCCATGATCAGAATTCCATGCTATCTACTGAAAACTGGACCATCAAGATGGAATAATTAGTCTGTTCTGTCACTGCAAAAAGGTGCTGTAGGTGCTAGCTGAGATGATAATTTCTGTTTTGCTTTTCCAGTGGCCATGTGTCTAAAGAAAATTAGACCATAAAATTGTTTTCACACTGACTACAAAACAGCCACCTGAAACAATCTTTTAAGCTCCAACAACCTGAACCTGAACCTGAACCTGAACCAGGCACAAACTCAGAATCTGAAAGGAAAGGTCTCTTGGACCAGACACACACCTGGTCTTTAACAAAGGCGGAGTGAAAGTTGGTGAATTCAAAAGTAGCAGTTACCTCACTGCAGCTACTCTGCTAATTCCTGTCCTATTTACATGGTGTGCAATCATTTATTTGCATTACTCAGCCATCTGCAGACGTGCATCCATAAAGTGAATTATGCAGTCTTCTCAAAAAAAAAGTCATAATCACGTATCAAAAATGAAAGTTGCGACTGTGTATCCCTTTCACCTTTTTTTCATTTACTCCATGTCATTACTCATTTTTCCACATGCATTATTCTGCCCAATCCTGTATAAGAAAATAAGGTGTATATATAGGGACTCACACATACCTTAATGGCAACTATTTTATTTACAAAGACAAAAGCATGATTGCTGTCCTCATGGATTTATACAAAGCTCATATTAATATAAAATACACTGTCTATAACTTTGAAAATAGAGGTTGTTTAAAAATGTATAAGCTTTGTGATCCTCAGCCACCTTTCCATGATTATCTCATCTGTAATTCACATTAAAGGTGTTGCAAATTATTATAGATCAAAACTGTGGGGCATTTTTTTTTTTTAACTCTGTATCAAAGATAATCATCTCCTAATGATGTAGAATAAACTATAAGTAAAATACATGAGGGTCAAAATTTTTTTCAGGAAGCTGCCCTGAGGCTGAGTTTGAATGAGTAACCTCGGTCTCTTTAAAGAATTATCTTACTTGACAGAAAACAAAAAGTGGGGATAAAAAAGTCAGGGAAAACCAGCTTACAAAGTGATATGCAGTGGAAGCCCAGTGACCTTTTTGTACTTTGCTGATTCACAAATTCTCTGTAATGCCATAAAATAGAGGAAAATGAGTTTATTCTTTTGAAATCATTACCAAATTCACTGGGCCATTAGGCAACAGAGAGATCTCTCGCACGGGAACTCTGAAATGTTTCATTCTCTGCATCAGACAAGGTGTTCCAGCACCACAGTTTCTGAAGTAGGTGTTATGCTGCCACTGAGCAGGAGATTACTTTTTCCTCTCATGACCAATAGTTCAGACAAAATTTTCAGCACTGATAAAATAAGTGCATTTTCAGTTTGAATTTCTCAGAATGTTCTCCTGACATCAAATAATCTTGTTTAATGTTAAGGGGTTTTTGTGAAGATTACAGTTTCACTGCTCATTAAATTTCTGAGTATCATGCACTTAAATTCTGTTTCAGGTAACAGAATCAAAATCTTCACTGTAACAAGGCAAGCACCTGATATTATAAAAATCACTGTTTTCCAAAGCATTTCCTGACAAGTTAACTGAAACAAGCACTTTCTCATGAAAGGTTTCTGTTTTGCTAAATTACCGCTTTCAACAACAGAAATGTCTCACAATATTGAAAGGCCTTCTGGTTTTTTTATGAAACCTGTCTTTGCAGTTTCTGCTAATACATCTCTACAAGAAGCAAACTCTTTCCAAACAGCAATTTTCTCACATTTCAAGACCTGTATCTGAAATGATGACACATACCAAAGCTGCCTGTATTGCAGTGTCTGGCTGGGAAGGGCTCTGGGACATTGTCACCTTATAAAATGCAACATGACAATGAGTAAAATGTAAAAATGGACTGGTCCTGCAGTTTTAAATATTTAACACATCTGTACAATAGAGACAGGGAAATATGTAACAGTTTAGAGGTAAATCTCACATGTTGGTGGCTCGTTTTCTAAATCCACACCTCACATATGTCTCTTGTGATCTGCTCCTTATTTCCTTTGTCCCTTCCCAAGAACTGTCTTCCTTAATTTCTTTTGCAAAAATTAAATATGTCCGGGTAGAGCAGAATGCCCTGCAGGGGCATCTAAAAAGTGCTGCCTCTTTGCCTGTGACTTAGAAGCAATAAAACCCCCCAAATCAACCTTCTCTTGCCATCACACTAACAAAAACTCCTGTTCTGTGTCTCTCTCCACTGCTGTTCGTTGTTCTCCACACTCAGAATACCTGTCTTTGCCAACGTGACAGAATCTCCTCACCAATATGTCAGACGTGCTTTGGTCAAACTTCCTTAAAAAAGAGGAGGGAAAGGTAACTTCTCAAGCTATTAAAAATATCAACATTTCCCAGTGTCACCTTCATTTACCTCCCCCCCCACACCTACTCACCAGCCCCTCAAAACACTGCACTAGAAAGTCCTGATATTCCAGCCAGAACAACCACACACACTTAGAATCCCAGAATCACAGACTGGTTTAGGTTGGGAGGGACCTTAAAGTCCATCCAGTGCCACCCCTGCCATGGGCAGGGACATTTTCCACCATCCCAGGTTGCTCCAAGCCCTGTCCTGGTGTTAATGATGTTAATGGCAATTAATGCACAGGACAATGTTTGTGGGGGTATGTTTAGTAGGATGAGCAACTCAAGCAGTGCTGGGAAAGCTAAAGGCACTTCTGCCTATGTCTGACTGACCTGACTGATCCAGATTCCACCCCAGAACTGACGTTTTTGAGTGTGATTTGTACAGTACATTTTTTCCCTCTGAAATAAATATGCCTTTGCCAGAGGCAGGGGTTAGGATTGTAATCCTCTGTGTGATTAGATGAGTACAAGTCACTCAGAAACTGACTCTTGTTCACCTCTCTTGCCCTCTCTCTTAAGAAATCAAACATGATTAAAGACTTGCTTTTATTCTCATTGGACTTGAAATATATTATTATAATGAAAGACCAATGTGCTTCACAAAATACAAAGAGTAATGACTTTACAGAGTTCACAGTCAATCTTGTGTGGTTGATTCCCTCCCTGAAGGTATATTTCATTTAAATAAATTTCTAAAAGTTGGTTAATGTAAGATTGGATCTACATGTAACATATAAGCCCTTAGCTCCATTGGAAAACAGGAAAAAAAATTTGCAATGAAAAATGATAATTAAATATTTATAACATGTCTTCATGCCTATTTCTTGTATCCATCATCTGAATCATCACTTCTCTTGGATTTTATAGCCCTACATTTTATCATTAACAATCACTGAATACCAAAATGAAGTTTCTTCCATGTCACGGAAAGAAACAAAAACCAAAAAACCTATAAAGTCATCTAAGCAGTCAACCAAAAAACAAACAAACAAAGAAAAAAGCCAGACAAATAAAAACCCAAACATAATTCTGAAGTTAAATCATTGTTATTCATTTAGGAAGATGACTCAAGTTCAAAAATCTGTGGGACTTTTCAAGAACAACACTCCTAATTTCCTTCAACATTTCTGAGCATGCTAATTTCATGTGCTGTAAACAGTTAAACTGATTTTGGTCAAACTACTGCAAGTAAATTAAAATGTGGGAAAGTCTGTAAGAGGTCCTCAATCACCTCAACAGTGTGCCTATTTTCTGTTCTGCTGTTTTCTGTCTCTCCAGTTCCAGGCAGAGCTGAGGGTTCGAAGGATGTGGCAATAGGAGGTAGGGGAAAAAAATATTAAATGTAATTCCACAGCTCCAGTCTTCACTCAAATGCAACTATCATCAAAATACACACATATTACAAGAAAGCAGTCACCAGGCTTTCATCAACAAGGTACTGACTCTCCTGGCTGAAGAAAGATAAAAAGCAGTAGAGTGTCTTGCTCACAACTGAATTTACCCCAAAGAAAGTTGTTTGAGTGGCTTTCTGTCCAGCAGGAAAGGAGCAGACCTCATACATTTTTATCAGCAGTTTCTGGAGAATCATTAAGGGCTCAACTGCCAGTCTGTATATGGCTGTAAATGTGGGAAAGTGATCTTCTATTTCCAAACACCTGAGAATTACAGGATAATGGTTATCCCAACAAAATTCCATTATAACAAAAAAGGTGTCAGGGAGTACAGGAAACGCAACCAAACTTAGGAAAATCAGTGCAGGCCTGATGAAAGAAAAGAACAGGTAGAACAACCAAAAGTTACTTTTGTCCTATCTTCAGATTGCAACAAGTCCATTTTCTGTTCATCTGACAGTAACCCGTCCTGCAAAGAGGCAAAACAGTTAAATGGAGCATTCATTCCTCTTCACCACTGGATGTCTGCTCCTTGCAGCGATTTCCAAAATTCTCTTCCTGAATTTTTGCTTTGTGAAGGCCAAGTGACTGTGCAAACATTTTTCCAATGGAAAGCATCCAAAATATACTCATGTAGCTAGTTTACATTCACTTGCTATAAACGTGTTATTCATTCTTCACCTTTTCAAGTGGTACGTGCTTGTGAAGGGAGTGAATAGGATTAGCCCTGCATGTATGAATAGATTTTCATAATTAATACAGTATTTGAATTTTTAATCCTGTATGCTTTTGGTACTGAAAAAAATCTTAAGGCATTCATGAAAAACAGTCTTGCAAGACTTTGAGAAACACTTCTAAGAAATGGATAGCACAGACAGTAACACACACTTTTACAGAGATTCTTTTCTTCCAAATTCTTTTAATTGTGCAAAGACTGCATAAATGTTCAGCGAGTGGTTCTTTTAAACATAACTGGAAGTACAACATGAGAAGTACTATCTTCAGTTAGAAGACAGTATCACATATCAGGCAAACCAACTCTTTAAAGCCTGACACACTGTCATGATTTTATCTACACAGCAGAAACAGAAAATTTGACGTAGATTTTATTTGAACATTAAAAAACTAAAAAGGTGGATCTAAATATTTTGCATTATAAGCTCTGTGGCTATAGCTAATTATTTTGATTAGATTAGTGAATAGAATTACCAGCTAGTTAAAATATAGAGTTTTATGAAGTACTAAATCAAAACAGATGAGAAACATCAACTGTGAATAGTGTATTATTGCAGTATCCCAAGTGGTGTCCAAGATACCAGATGCAGGTGTCTGAGTTACCTCCTCTAAAAATGATATCATTAGAGAATGCCATATGTTTTAATGCAGTGCTTTTCAGCTATAACTCATACTTACTTCTAATTATTACAGCAGTATTTTAGACTGCTAATGAATCAAGTGATTCAAGCACTGAGTGATAGTTTGTCTAATTGAAGGATTTATTTCCAATAAGAGGCCTCCTTGCAATTTCTTTGTCCTTTTTTTGGTAAGCACAACTTGACAAATGATCAGCTTTTACTTCAAAAATTTCTTCCATTTAGTTCAGGAGGTGGAGTGTTCCTTTGAAATATACTTTTACTATTATAAGTGTGTATTTCAATCTTTGTGCTGTCTTATGACTCTGAATTTTAAGAAATTTCTTTTGGAGGGTTATTCTCTTCTCATCTTAGAGCAAAATATCTAATGAAGAGATTATTAGTCTTATTATAAAAGTCTAGTGATTTCTCTCTCACAGTCCACTGTTCACACCTTTTGCAGGCAAAACCTGCTAATTGAGGCAACCTACTGTGGAGCTGAAAGAGCTGCAGTTGGATTGATCAACTGTTGTGCTAATGAGCAATTCAGCTGCAAGAACACCTCTCCTGTGAGGAAAGGCCAAGAATTGGATTTGTTCATCCTGGAGAAGAGAATCTTTGGGGTGACCTAATTTTGGCCGTCCAGTACCTGAAGGGGCTACAGGAAAGATAGAGAGAGACTCTTTACAAGGGATGGTGAGTGACAGGACAAGGGCAGGGTTAGATGGGATATTGGGAATTGTTCCCTGGGAGGGTGGGCAGGCCCTGGCACAGGGTGCCCAGAGCAGCTGTGGCTGCCCCTGGATCCCTGGCAGTGTCCCAGGCCAGGCTGGACACTGGGGCTTGGAGCAGCCTGGGACAGTGGGAGGTGTCCCTGACCATGGCAGGGGTGGCATTGGATGGGCTTTGAGGTCCCTTCCAGCCCAAACCATTCTGGGATTCTAGGATTCCATGAACACTGTCGAGAACAACTCTTCCTTCAGCTATGCCAAAAAATAAGAACAGGACTGAGAGCATAAATGACCACAATGTGGTGCACTGGCAAGGATGTCTAATAGAAAACATGAGCCATAAAAGAGTGCTCAGGATTTACCAATCACACATGTTGGAACCCCGGGTTCTGACAGTCTCAGAACTCAGAAACACAGTTTTACCGAAAGCTTCCATCTCTCCTCTGAAGCACAAGCTCAAAGCAGTCTGAAAAAATCTGCATGTCCTGTTTACTGCTTTGAGTTATTATCCTGCTACATCTTCAACACCTTGGTTACAGAACCACAGAATCACAGAATGGTTTGGGTTGGAAGGGCCCTCAGAGCCCATCTCATTCCACCTCTTGTCATGGACTGGGACTTCACTGAGCCAAGTTGCTCAGGGTCCTGTCCCACAGCTACTGCCGTGACCTAGGGCTGTATATCTACCAGACATGCCTCACAAAAAACAAAAAAGGAACTTTCTCTCCCTCACTTCTACAACCAGTTAAGTATCACAGAACACATAGGCCTGTGCACAGCATTGTTGGATAACTTGGAAAAACTCAAATGCACAAAGGAATCTGACTGTTGAAAGCAGCACATCATGACAGGTAAGAATAAAGAGATTAATAGACTTAATGCTTTGTGCCATCCTAATGCTTCGTCAGACTAAATATTTCATTAAATATTTTATATGTAAGACATAAAAAATTTCAAGGTATTGGTGTGAATAACTCTAGGAGATTACAGAGTAGGGAGTTGTGCAGTTAGTTGTACTTAAGGCAACTGCACAAGAACTGTGTGCTCTGCTCTGTGCCAAAACCCTGACAGCAAAAAGAAGCTCCACAGAGGCTGGACAACAGGTTTTAGAGGCTTTCAGAATGGACTGAACAGTCCCATTCCCAAGCAAACACAACTCACAGGTCCTGCCACAGGAGACACGTATTGGATGCATGTTTTGCCTACTGGCCTGAGTGTCCTGCAGCGTGTGACAGCTCCAGACCTGCCCAGTGCCTGCTGGACTGTGGGGACGTGTTCATTTATTTACAGATGCTGTGCAGTTTTTTCCCCAGTAAGCTCCGCACATCTCTATCAATTCCAAGCAAAATGCTGGATGCCAAGTCACCACAGGGTATGTGTCAGCATTTGTTAAACACACTCTGTACACTCTCATTAATTTTACATGGCTGTGGTTTCACTGTTGGGGAAATGCAAATGGCAGCACATGGCATTGCCCTGTGGGGAAACAAGGGAAACACTGCATATTTTAGTAATGCAGGATTCATTTTTCCTGCCTTCATAGACTTCTTTGCATTTTCTGCTGTATGGACAGTTTCTGTGCCACTTCTTGCCTGCCTAAGGCACTCCTCTATAGACAGGAGTTTTTACATGACTTACAAATTTCTGAATTTTAAAAACAATGAAAGATATGGTCTCGTGGCAGGAGAATATTTCCGAAAAAAAAAAATAAACCCCCTTAATATTTAAAAAGCAAAAGCAAAATCCTTCATCCCTCCATTTTTATCCGTGGAGTTTGGAGGAAGGCTCACACAGCATTTCAGTTCTAAAGCTTGTGTACTCTCAGTCCAAACTCCCTATTATGGAGCTTGAGAAACAGGATTAGACTGGAGTTGGAGGAACATCCTGCTTGATTTGTAAAGATAAAAGGAGCATTCCTCCTGCAGCAACTCCTTTTATTCTAATGTGTGAATAAGTTGCAGCTGAGGAGTCCTGTGGCCAGTTGATGTTCCCAGAGACGAACAGCAATCAGGGCTGGTGAAGCACAAGGTCAATGTGATGGCAGGGGAACTTCAAGAGGGGAGGATGAGGGAAACCTGCTGCTCTGATGGAGCACATTTCTCCCACTATCAGTTTGTTTCAGCCATCCTCTGCCTCTGCATTTTTCTGCCTGTTTTCACAGCATTCACTCAGGATTTCTTTACCAGCAAAACCCCTGAGCAAAGAGACTCCATCTTTTGCAGATCCCTTGGCCATAGATGGTTGGTATAAGAAATACCTGTAACAATTTGTCTTCCACTTGACCCCTTTGTCTCAAGACCAGCCTGGCACCATTTAGAAAGCACAAAAGTGGATGTACCTGGCTGTATTTTCTATGGGCAACAGTTCATTTATGTTTTCTTGCCTAATGTCAGCCAGCAACGACAGAACACGAGAAACACAAGATGTACAAAGACCATTCAGTACAGGGACTCAGCTTCCACTGAGGACCAAATATTTTCCTTTTTCTACCTCACCAGTCTATAGATATTCAGCAGCAGCCAGCTCCTTTCCCAGTATTCTACAGTTTCAGAGGTTTTCACTGTATTGTGGTGGTTTCTTTTAACAACATCCTGCTTTACTTCTTCTAGTTGCAATCTTGTTATATAACAGCAAATTTATCACTCCCAGATGTGAATAATACTAGGTTAGGCACAAAAATAACATAAGGACTTTGCAATTTATGATAGTTCAGGGAAGCCAGGGCCATAGATGCTGTCTCCGGAACAGCTGAAAAGATAGCATATATTGCACTAATAGAAATTAAAAGTTGAGTATGTTTTAATTATTTCCAAATTTCTGGCCAAAAATAATATCCAGTGTTGGATACATGGCTTTTTTCAATCACCCAGTGATTTAAATTCAGCATGTCTTGAGGATGTGCGCAAGGTTCACAGCACCATGAGGATGCACTGCAACTAATTTTAGAGATAATGTGAGAAAACTGTGTTTCTTCATTAAAAGGAGTACATTCTGGATTTTGCTTCTCGTCACAATGTACTTATAATAGATTTCTGCTGATAAGAAAATGAAAGTAAGTTTTGTATTAATTACTCAGTAACCAACACTGCACCATGCATTATTTAAACAGCATGAGATATTTTCCACAGTAACACTTTGGAAAGTATGCATGTGGATCAGTACCCAAAATAATAAATGCTAGTAGCACAAGGCTTTGGAAACAGTTAAAAGATACTAAGTTTAAAATAATTTAAAAGAATAGAATATATTATTCTCTCAATATAATACAAAATTATGATGTCAAGCCTGCTGCCATAAGATGTGGAGAGTAGGATTTTTAGAATTTCAAAAAAGAGTAAGGCATGAAAAGATTACGTGTGTGAAAATTATGTCATTTTTCCCATTTTTCTTCCTCTAATTTTGAAGATTTTCACATCAAAGATGAATATCTGTATGAATAGATGCCTTGAATAGTCATCACTCTTTCAAACACAAGCTTTTCCTCATAGTCTGTCCAACATAGTATTTTAAAATTTTTTGCAAGCAATCATTAAAAAAAAGAAAGGAATTATAACCATATAGGAAACAGATGAAAACTAAAGTAGCATAGCAAAAACATAATTTTGGGGCCTGGAAACAGGTGCTGAGAACTGATTTAAAAACACTGGATCAAAACCTGCCCACCTTTCCCTCTTTATTTCTGCCCTTCCTTCCCCTCCCCTATCCCGACAGGCACTTAAAAGGGATGAACACTCACCATTATAATGAGCAAATCAGGGTGTCTGTGACTTTTCTTCAGGTATTTAAACCTCTTTTTTTGGCCAAGTTCCAAACTCTCCTTTCTTGCTCATTATCAGCATTTGGGGGGTTATGTAAGTTGGAATCTCAGAAATTTTGAAGTTCTTTTTGTTGCAAAGACTACACAAAAATTGTAAAACAAGTAAAAATAAAGAGAGAATAAAAATTAATAATTCCTTAAACAGGACAGAAACTGAAACTTATTTTACTTGTTTGATATTCAGTAAAAACCTTTTCTGCCACTTGGAGAAGCTTAACTACCAAATGAAAGAAAAAGTTTAAACGTTTATTTGGATATTTTCAACTGCTTTCATACATATGCATAATGTAATTGGTTTCCTGCTAGTTTGATTGTAGTAATTTATCTTGTACACCATGAAAATAAAAATAGCTCCTGGGGAGTTTAAATTGTCTAGCAATGAAGATTATATGGGAGCAAAAGTCTGTTATCTGCCAATGCTGCAAAATTAATGTTTAATTAAGGTTAGTATGTCTAAACATATTCAATCACCTAAAATTTTGCCGCTCATAATATTTTATCATTGTAAAAGACCAGCGGTCAATGATCCATCAAAGAACCAAAATGAGAAAGTATAATTTATTTGGCTGGAAAGGTTTCTGGAAGAAACTTAATGATAATAATAATAATAACAGTTTTATAAGAATATTGAATGTCTTTCTGTATCAGTGTTGAGTAGATGTCAAGCAGAACTTCTGATTTTTATTTCTCTTTAGAGTAGCAAGAGTTTCTCCCACATTTCCTTCTGCATTTGGGGAATTCCTTACTCTGAAGTTCCACTGGGCTTGAATAGTCATCCACTGGGCTTTAGTCCCCAAGGTATAACCTGATTTGTCTCACATTAATACCACTGTGTGTCTATCCAGTGAATTTAATAAGGATTCTCTCTGCTGACAACTAAAACAGGCAAGTCTTTGACTGTCAAGAAATCTCCCTGAGACCTGTAGCTCATTCACAAACAGGAAGTTTTCATAATCACCAGCTAAACCAACACAAAATATATGCTTGACAGGGAATTATTCACCACCAGGAATTTCATCAGTTTCTGTGATACCTCTGTCAGAAAAACCTTTGGATCACAAATACATTATTTTCTCATTTTTCAGTTTCTTCTACTAGTCCAGCAGCATGTTATGATTTTGGTTGGTATGTAAGGCTAAAACGAGTTCCTGATGGTTGATTCAGAGAGACATGGTATTTTCTACCTCAAGGCATGCAGGTTTTTCATTCTCTTTTTCTTGGGGAAAGGGGGGATAGTTACCTCTAGAAAGACTAATTTGAGGATCATTTCTGCAGATTCAGTTTTCTATGGGTTTTATCATCAAATTATCTGAGTAGAGAATCTCCCATTTTTTTAATAAATTTTGAGACATGTGGAATAGAGACAGTGCTACCTTCTAGACAGTATTTATTAATTGATGATTAATTTAATTGAAATTTCTCATACTTTGTGAAAGATGTTCTGAACAGAACTGTAACTACTCTTGGTAGCTGATTGTTAAACACAGAATAGTTTCAATCACCCAGCGCTATCTTGCACCCCATTTTCAATCAAGTTCATACAAACCCCTGTTGCTGTATAATGCTTTCACTGGTTTTAATCAGTGAAAAGGTCAGGTAAAAAAGCACCATATTCCTACAGAATCCAGAAAAATTTTGCCATTTATTTGGCTGTGAGCAGAGAGAGTGATGCAATTCACTGACTGGGTGATTAGAGCACTTACTGGAGGGGCAGAGAGGTTCTCATTGTAGTGACTTTTCAGTCTTCCATTCAATCTGAATTGGCTTCAAATGACAAAATTATACTTTTAAATGTCTTTTATCCTGAAAGTTCTCCAGGCAAATGGGCATCAGGGTTCAAATCAGCACAAACACAACACGGTATTTAACAAATTTCTATTTGACTGTCAGTCATTACAACACTGCTAAAAAGCACTGACCTGCTTTAGCTTCCTCATTTGGCAAATTCTTCTCAGAATCCATTTCAGCTTCTTCACTTCCATTAAAATTTGTGAAAAGAAAAACATTTTGTCATGGGCTGAAATGGAACAAGAGAGCTGCCATCATAATTCTTTCCCCCTAAAACCTTCAGTGGTACCAGCAAGGGGTGGATTCTACAATTGAGAACAAGCTTTGATGTTTTGTCGTTTCCTTGATTTAACTCAGATTGCATTGGCATTGTCAGAAATACATTTAACACCAGTGATACTCACTTGTTACTGGCACATTTTGGTTGAAAGGTTCAAAAATTACTCAAACTCTTAAAGTCTCTTCTTAGGGTTAGATCCAGGCGAAGACCTCCCTGAACTTTTGCAGGAGGAACATCAACCAGCACTTGACTACAGGCCATTGCCAGTTTCATTTTACCCTGTTCTCACAGTCCCCTGAGGTGAGATGTCTCTCTGATGAAATCACCACATTCACATCCATATACATATCCATATCCATGCACATCAGCCTGGAAAACCTGGCACACAGGCATGCTCCATGCTGCTCACTCAATCCCTGAGCCCACCTGAATTCTCTGCTGCCAATGAGACCAGCTATATTAGTCACCAAATTATCCTATTATTTAATAAAAGCTTTAGAGGATTTTGTGTAATCTGGGAGGAACATCTGCAGCGTCTCAAAAACTTGAATTATTAACTTCACTAACCATTTTAGCATCACAGCCCTTGGTCTGCATCAAAGAGTCTTCGTGAAACAGAGTAATTAAGCAACATCCAGGAGGAAGAACACACTTTTAATGGAGATGGATAATTAGTTTCTAACAAGAATGGATAATGTCTCTCATTTCTGATTAGAATGAGTATCCCTAGTGAGGAATAGCCATCCTAAACCTGGGTATGAAAGCAACTAGTCTAAGCCAGATATAAAGATTAACCTTCACTTCTTCAAAAAGCTAGAGAGAAAAAGCAAAAATAAGAAAGGAAAGGAAAAAGGAAAGGAAAAAGGAGCCCCAAAATGCAGCAAGTGTATTTTCTCATCGTTTCATTGGACTTGAAAGGGGTGCTTAGTCATGGACTAAACAACTTCCTTCAGCAAGCACATAAATCTGACTTGTACATCCCTCGCTGCTCTGGGAAAGAATAAAATTCAGTCCTGGCCTTCAGGTCTTCATGTGCTGTGTATTATGTCTGAAGTATTCTTTCACTGTCACACTCTTAAAACTTTATTTGGCTGTTTTCAGTACATTCCTCTTCTGGTCACTCTAATACCATATTAGGTATGACTAAGGCTGATTTTTTAAAACCTGTATTATAGAAAAATAACTTCTACAAAATTAAAACCTCCTACCAGTCTTTACATTTATTTCCTTAAGTGAGGATTGTTCTTTTTATGCCTTTTCTATTTTTAAACAATTACAGTATATATAAATTAAAAAGTAGAGCATGTGAACAAGTGAACTTAGCACACCGTAGTTTACTGTATTCTTCTAATTACTCTTCAATTTTTAAATAATTTCCTAAATCTAACTTCAGTTACTATTAGGGGGGGAAAGATATTTTCCTCTAATTAAAATATAAATTTCACCCAAACGAAATTATGGCAGAGAACAAATCTTGTAACCTTAAAAATGAAATAGACACTCCCTTAAGAAAAACTTCTTAAGCAACACATAGTCCTAGGCCATTTTGCAGCCAACAAATATGCAAAGTGTTAAATTCCAGATTGCTGTATTGAGAAAAACAGCTTTGGTGCTTGTGTTTTAATTTTTGACAGCCAGAATTTTTCCAAGAAAATAAGCCTTCCTGATCAGCCTTCAGTGGTATCTAGCTGGCATTACCCAGTGTACAATTTTTCTCCAATTTTTCATAAACAAAATGAATATATTTAAATTTAAAAAGAACAATTGCATGCTTGTCTTGCAGTTGGGATGTTGGAAGATATGGAAAATCCTCACCTTATAAATCCTGGTGACTTGAGAAAATCAGACCATATTGTGCAATCATCTGCAAAACCACAGGAAAACTCTCTACACAGCCCTAAGCTACCATCTTCTGTGAAAAACAAACAAACTAACTAACCAAAAACCTAGTGCAACAAACCAGACCCAAACAAAACAAGAAGCATCCCTAGTATCTGGACTACATTTACACTCATGTGCATTTCTTATGTCTCTTCAGAAGTTGATAGCAGACAAGCTTCCTCTGGAAATAACCTATGCTAGCAGAGCAAGCACAAACCAGGCATAATTCTTTGGCAGATAAAACAATCATCAGGAACAGAATCTATTTTGCAATCCTAGTCTTGTAAAGTACTTATATATTGGTAGTTTAAAAGAACCTGGAGAAATAAAGAGCCATCATTTGTGGCACTTTATCTTCTTTCCATTTCCTGGTACCAGGAGTTTGTGGGTATTTATGTTTCATCTGCATGGAACTTCATTGCAAAGCTAATGTAATCTCCACTAATAACTACACCCTGGAATTACAGCTATGGTAATGTCTTCCCACAAACCCCATTGCACTACCACCTAATAAAGAACTGCCTGTAAAGAAAACGGCTATGAGTGCCCGATTTTTGATTTCTGGATTGTGTGTCAAACTCAAAGACACTGTGGCACAGCGACAAATGCCCTGACTGCACACCTGACCCCCTCCCTGAGGTGGCCAGAGCATCCCTCCCTCCTGCACAGCTACACCAGGAAACCAAGCTGTAATGCCACCCAGAGGTGCTCCAGACCAGCCTCATCAAACAGGGATGCCCTTCCACAAGCAATTGGCAGCAATCTTAGGATGAAGGAAGCTAGAGAGAGGCTAATTTTTTAAAAAAACATACCCAGGCAGCAGAAATATGTAATTCTGTTTAAATATGTTCCAGTATTTCAGTGTGATTTTGTCTAAATATGTGTTTCTTAGACATGAAAGGAAAGGGGTTTGAAAGAGCATAATCTTTTAAAGATGTTTATTTCTAAAAGTACTGTGAAGTATACATCTCTTGGGCAATAGACTTGCTTGTAATGAAGTATAATTCAGTTAAAAATACACTGAATCACGTTTCTGTACATGGGCTATCCTCCAGCTTTAGGCAAAACACTACAAACATCTGCTGTATCCAGTGTACATCATCACTCTACTGATGTTACAGTTTTTACTGTGCTTCTAAAGTGTGATATTTAAAGCAGCAGATGTATATCTGAGGATTTCTTTCAAAGAATGATTACAGCTATGGAACACACTTGGCAGATTTATATATCTCCAATTTTTATAGGTTTACTCTTAAATGTTCAGGAAATAGGAGGGACAGAATTGCTCATATACCAGGCTGTGCTACCCCCGGCAAAAAATCTTAAGTTTTACCTTCACATGTGGGTTGTTCAGGCAGAGAAACATACCCTGTGCCATAACAGAACAGGTTATTCCTAGTGTAAACAGTACAAGATAGTCCTGTGAACTGAGGACTTTATATTTTACTCATTCCTTCAATGCATCCAGTGTTATAATTAACATTTCAGTTATAAAAACACAACTACATCAGGAGTTCTTTATAAAGAAAAAGAACAAAGAAGAATATTCACAGCTTTCACAACACATTTAAAAAGGACTGACTATTGCAGCTCTTGGATTCAACATCGAAATGGAATATAGTCTGGGGGTTCTGTAACAGAAGGGCAAATGGAAGAAACAGGTGACTGCATGTGGGAGTGTTTGTTTATCTGTATGGATCCACAGGCAATGCTTTATTTACAACCCTTTTGCAGGCAGAGAGGATTTTCCATCCATTCTCCATCCCTTCTTCTTTCATAATCCAAAATGAGAAATGCGGATTTCTGCTCACCTTTGGCCAGGTGGGTTAAAGGAGAATGTACCCAAATATGCATCTGGACATCAACTGTACCAATGATCCCAACTGAAACTGCTGCTTGGAACAGCAGCAAACTAGGAAAGAGAAGGTTTGCAAATGCTTACCTAAATTTTGTGGGGAGGGGAGGGGAG
>VXBT01008878.1:50131-67247 GCA_013400235.1 Oriolus oriolus
AAGAAGTGAAAAAAAAAGGAAAAAAGTATCCATATGAAAAAGATGTCCCTAAGAGAAAATGTAGTTTTTAAACACTGAAGTAGTTTTGCGACAAACATGTAAATTCTTACTTCTTATGCTGTATATATTTATTACACAGAGTAACTTACTAAAAGTAGGCTTTATGGGAAATGCTTCATAATTTAGAATTCATTCTGGATGTCTCTGAAAAGTCTTTTTAGAAGCCTTACTGTATGTGTGTGACTGCTCAGGATTTCCTGAAAATCCAGGTGCAGAACTGCAAACCTCTCCGCTCTTCAAGAAACACTACTTAGAGCACGGCATTTGCATTACCTTAAAATGTTACTTCTCCAACAGAACAGAAGCTGAGTAAAATACATTTATCAAAATTGGTAGCTATTTGGTTTTAAAAAACTACCAATTAATGTTGCTGTGATGGATTGATTTTCTCCTCAATGGTTAATGAGGGCATGTAGAGCAGCAGAGCTTGGGCTTACGGCTGTAAAAAAGAGAAAAATATTCTAATTGGGTAAAAAATACAGACTTATACACTGTCAAAATATGAATTCCATTTAACTCCACTGTTCACTGACATAACCTTACCAAATTAAGACAAACTTCATACCTCTGCAGCAGAAGTTTTGAAGCAACAAGTGTATTTAAAAAAAAAAAAAAGAAGCTCTGAATAAGTAAAAGGCTGAAAGTATATAAAGTTTTAAAAACAGTAATAACTTTTATTAGGTACCTGCTCTGCAATTAGCACTGGTGCAAGAGTCTTACTGAATCCTTATGGAGCCTCTAAGTAAGAAATATTTTTTAAAATTTATTAATTATCAACTATTATTAATTGTTATGCACTTTGAAAAGGCTTTAATAAGTGAAGAAATCATGCCTCTTGTGATACACACCCCAAATTTTCCAGAGGAGCTTCGGATAAGCCCAAATGAGTAGAAATTCTGGGACAATGGTGGATTTAAAGCTCAAACTCCCACCGTCTTTACTGCCCAAGTCACACCAAATCCCCAGTGCAGTCTCACATATCTTTTCTGAACATACCAAGCTTCTGTAGTTGAGCAGGTCCCACTTACTAAAAACATCTGGCAGGTGAATATATTAAGCCTCTAAGGGAAGGCTTTCAACAGCACAAGTATTTTTCATTCTTGTTTACCCTTTCTATTTTCCTCTCATTTGTCATTTTTATCTTGGTTTCCCTTCCAACCATCTCCTCCACTCATTTATTCACTGAATGGCTCATCTTCCATCATTCATGTTCCTTCTCAACCTTCATTTCAAAACCCCTCTCACCTCCTTTTTCAGGAATTCTATAACTGGGGTAGAACAACATTTAAACATTGCATTTGAGCTCTCACAGAAAATGTATGACTGCCCAGGAAAACAACTCAAAATTATGAGGAAATTACGCTTACAGAAGAAAAAAGTTCTGTAGGGCTAGAAAGCAGTGGAATATTCAGAATTTCTAGCCTTATTTTTTTTTAAAACAAACAAACAAAGACATTCTGCATTTTTGCTCTTTCTAGTAGATTCTTTTTAAAAAAAGTTTAAAAACCACGAGAAAAAAGAAATTGGTATTTAAACACATGTGAGACACTTGGTAGCTAAAGACTGGGAAATAAAAGACAAATATAAAAGCTCAAATCCAATCCCAAGGGTAACTAGCAGAGAGGATGTTCCGGGAATTAAGAGACCCTGGACATTTCTTAGGGAATAATTTAATAAACCCTGTAAACTGCAAAAGGCACTAAGGAGAATGTTCTGGAGGCCCACAGAGAACCTTCCAAGAATTCATAACACAGAAATAATATGCATTAACCAAGGTGAACATTTAAAGAGCTGTGCATAAGAGAAGCACCTCAGTGCCCGGAAGTGAGTATAATATTCACTATAAAATTAATTAAAGACCTGTCTCTTTGGTACCTCATTGTAGTGCCCTGTGTAGTGCTAGGACATTGCTCCTTAGGAGCTCAGACACCACAGAAGATGCTGCACCTCTGTGAGACTCTTGACATTGGTATGACAGGAAGAAACTAATCTAAGTCAAAGACAATTTGCTGACAGGATTCACTAAGAATATTTCAGCAATAACCTTCTCAAATCCAGAAGGAAAATAGGAAAGAGAACAAGAAAAGAAAAAAAAAAAATGAGAGACTGTTTCAATGAAAGATAAAGTTCAATATTAGCAGATGACAGACAGGTGAGTTAGATAAAATTAATAGCATGCAATTAAATTTCCTTTTGAGCAGACACTTGAATTCTGATATTCCTAATGATAAACTAAGCACTGCTACCTTTCTTCAGTTACTAAATTTTGTTTATGGGGCACTTGCAGTGGCAAAAAAAATCTCTGAAAGAGAGGAATATAGGGAAAACAAATGGAGACAGAAGAAAAATTTAAGAGAGAAGAGAAATTTAAAAGGGTTACATTATGGCAATAATTCATAAAAGTCTAATATATGTCCCCTTGTGCTTAGGAAGGACAAGTTAGATTCACACAAATATTAACAATGTACTTTATTTATATGGGTGCACTTATGCATACAGTGCAATAATAAATAAATATCACAGAATCTCAGAATGGTTTGGGCTGGGAGGGACCCTAAAGCTCATCCAGTTCCACTCCTTGCCATGGGCAGGGACAATTTCCACTGCTCCAAGCCCCATCCAGTCTGGCCTTGGACACTTCCAGGGATCCAGGGGCAGCCACAGCTGCTCTGGGCACCCTGTGCCAGGGCCTGCCCACCCTCCCAGGGAACAATTCCTTCCCTATATCTAACTCCACTCTCTCTCAGTTTGAAGCCCTGAATATGAAAACATACATGTATGTCTATGCATCAAAGTTAAAAAAAAAATCACTGCTCAGATGTATAGATAAGCAGAAGTCATAACATTATAGATTTCCCATAGATTTAAGATGCATTTGGATTTACTTGAGATGTACATATATTTAGAAAGAAGGAAATTCAGTCTCATTCAAAGTTGTTCTTCCTCTTTCCAGCCTGAAAAAAAAGGTTTATTTGCTTCTACATTTTACATCCAAAATACTCTTGCAGAAGTAAATACAGAGCTTTTGAGTTTATAGGGAATTTCCATTTCAAACACAATAGCAAAATTTGTCAATCCCTAAGAATTGGATTTAATAAGTACTCCAATCTCCTAATCACAGTGTATACAAGTACACCATGTGCATGGATAGGAACAAGTGCTGGGACATCAATCCTGTTCTCACCCACAGACCTGAAGGCAAGAGTAAAACCAGCCATCAGACTTATTGTGGCTTGACTTTTTCCCTGATATTCTTCATTTTACTTGGATAAAGAGGACAAAAAAAAAAAAAAGAAAAAAAGCCAAGAATCATTATAAATGCTCTGAAAAATGTCTATGAAGAATAAAGCAAGGGAGGCACCCTCTCACAAATCTCCCTTCCTACTTTTTACTTAAAATTGAAGATGGTACATGGGGCTGGGTTCCACTGAATCCTACTAAGGCTCTCTCAAATGAGGTAACACTGTGGAAAATGAAATTTTCACTCTAAAATCGCCAGGTTTTCTTCATATAACTGAGAGATAAAACAAAGTGAATGACTTAGTGATATTCTCAAAATCTATCAGCTAAGATTTAAAGATTATCCATTAGACAAAGCTTCAGCATCCAAAAAGATGTCCAAGGACCGATCATCTCCTCTTAAGGGTTAGCAGTAAAATATAAAACACAACTACAGACCTTTCTGTGAAAATGCATACAAATCCTTCTATTTTCTCTGTAGACACTGCAAGTTTCACTTTCTGAGGAAAAATATCTGACAGATGCTCAAGGGGGTTTCAGAAGAAGACCAAGCTGCTGAATGAGAACCAATGGCACCCAGAAAGACACAGGCTGACATTTTCTTTCTCGCTTAAGAAGTAGTACAGATTTTAAAAGGATATGATGGTTACTCTTCAAAATTTCAATTATCATGTGCTTTTCCACATCCCAAACTCACTGCAGAATAAGATGCACCAATCAGCCAACTATGTATTCAATATACCCCTTAGGAATATCAGGCAGAACTGGCAGAAACTCTCTTTTGAACTCATCTTGATCACATTTACTCTGTCAGCCTGTTTAAGTTGTTGGTTGTCCCTGAATACATTCACTTAGTTCCAGAGATTAAGAAATTCTCAGTAACCAAATGTTTTGCCCCTGGAGTGGATTAGCAGGACATATTTCCTATCTGTCATCAAAGCCATTTGATATAATTCTCTCATTAGGAGCCATGGCAACAGAGCACAGTGAAAAATGATACTTTTTGAGGGAAGGCTCAGTCCCTCAAAGAGCTGAGATGTTCCCAGCACAGAAGCTGATCTCCCAGTGCTTCGCACGCCAAAGGAAGCACAACTCCCTCCAAAATTTGCCACGAAGCTTCAGGTCTTTCAACGCTTTTCCACTTCAAAAGGGATCACCTGCCTTATAGACTTGGTTTCCTACACATCAATAAAGTATTCATACATGGCCCACTTGCAAAGATACATATCATTCTGCAGGCAGGAATTTTGGTGAGTGTTGCCCACTGCAGACAATGGGTTATCCAAAAGCATTTCACAGATGATAGAAAAAAGCCAAAGCATATCAAAAGTTTAATACATGAGTCTTTTGAAAGCCCAAGAAGCAGCAGGGAGTGCCAAGAATAATGCTGTTGGGAAAGTCTGAATAGAAGAAGATTAATAATGAAAAAAAGAAAGATCCAAAAAAAACCCCAACCACTTTCCAGTACTCAGTATCTCTCATATGGATTTCTCTGCTCATTTTCTCCAAACCAGAGCACTGGAGGTGCTACAACTTAAGTTGGATATATTTGTTACTAAATACACAAGTCTGGTATTACTAGCATTTAACCTGCCAGTATGACTTCTTCAGAAAAAGAGAAAATAATCTCATCCTGGTCTAAACCTGGAGAAAATTGAACTCAAATCAGTTCCCACGTAAGAGCAGCTAAGCAGGTCAGAACCAAAGCAAGTAAAAGCCATTTGCAAGCAAAACCCGTTTGCATGCCTTCTCTCTACCTGGCTCAGTCCTCCTCAGGATCAAGTGCAATAGCAAAACACTCGCAAAACACTTTATGTGGTTTTTGTATCAATCCATGAAACATTATTGGGTTAAATTTGGTTGTCATCATCTTACAGCAGCTTAAACAGAGCTTAAACATGGTTCTAGCAAGAGAGAGGGTGAAGGTAAGCCCTAAGCACACAGTTACCCCTACAGGAACTACAAAAATCCAAGCAAAAATTTGACTCTCTCACAGCACCTGGGAAAAAAAGTTTGTCTGATGATGAAGCCAAGCTGCCTCTTTTTCCTTTAAGTATTTTGTGTTCCCTTGCTCAAGGACAGGAGTGTTCAGTTTGAATAAAGAACTGGAGAGTTTTATTTTCGTAGTCCCAAGTTATTAGCTGCCACCATGGTGATGAAGCTGTTGTGACTACTGTGGCCCCTCTTACTTCCTAAATAGTGAAGTAAAATCCTATTTCAGTAACACAAAAGCTTTATTAAAAGGAATGGTATTTATCAGAGCAGATACTAAAGGTGCTGTGCACTTTTAGCTCTAAGCATCAAGTCATCCATTTTCACTTTTTCTTCTAAAAACAAAACACAGTTCAAAGGAAAACTCATCACAGGTAATCTGAATGTGAAGTTTCTGGATTACATACATCTATTTTTCTTCCTGATCCTACTCTTTAATAACCATTATTTTGTACACTGAACACATACACTGTCCATCACAAAAATGAACAAACCCACACATACACCAAACAACACTAAAGTTACTTTAAGACAGATTAAGTGCTATACTTTTTCAAAACATGGCTTGTTGAAGCACTAATCATCTGAATATGTGATTACAAAGAAATAATGAAAATTAGACCAGGGTACCCAAATTATTTGATCTCAGGACTCTGGAATGGTATGTTAGGTTTCAATGCAAAAAAACCACCAGATGCATGCATTTGTAACAGTCCCTCACCAATCCATTTGTCTGCAAGGACAGGCATCTGTTCTGTCAAAAAACAAGGGAATTTAAACACATACCACCCACCCTCCCTGCAAGAAAACTGCAGAAAGGCTAGGAGACTTCCCTTCACAAGCTTCAGAGCTTCAGATTAAAAACCAGCTTTCAACAGCTACAGGGAACATTCCTGTTTCCACCTTCAGTAAGTCTGACCTCTCCTGCCATCACCAGGCCAACCCACAAGAGGAACAGCACTCAATGCATTACTTCACTTTCAGCTGAGGTTATTTCACTTACCCCAGGAAAAAAATAAAACCATGCAAGGTAAAATTAAAAGCCACAGACCATTCACTGTCAAAACCCAGGTACTTACCAACCTCAGTTCATTATGAGGCCAGTTAATTAGAAATTTTTCATGGAGACATCAACAGTTTGACCCTGATCTCTGAAGATTTTTGTTGTTGATTTGTTGGGGTTTTTTCCATTTGGCTAGCTGTTTGAAAATAAAATCAACAGGCTAAACAGATTTTCAGCTAAGATATATACTTTAATTATAGGAACTTCAAACAAGTTGCCAACTTGCCTTATCTGACCAAAACCTTTTCCAAATTGATTTAGAATACTATGCCATCACCTCGTTAGTACTACAGCTAAAAGGCATCGCTTGGGTCAAAAGAAGCACATGTATGGAAAGACTTCCACAGAAACCCAAAGAAAAACATTTTAATTAATGTAATGGATATGTCAAGAGTTCTAGCAAATTGCCTGATACACAAAGGTGGTAAGTGGAAAATGTTGGTAAGAGAATAGTCCTAGGAGAAAGTGTTTTTCTTTGCTCTAACTGATTCTTTTTTTTTTTTTGCCGTAACAATATGTGAGCTTCTAATCTTAGGTATTCTTCTAGGGAGAAAGAAACACTTTCCTTCTATATTTCATTCTTTCTGGTTATGAGTTTGAGGATTGCTTCATGATTCTGAATGTTTACATTTTTAAGTGCCTACATAGAACGATATTAAGACAACAAGATAAGACAATTATATTTAGGTATTCAAAAATAAAGGCACGAAATCACCAGTTTTCATACTGTGTGCCTGGAATTACTTCAGTTGTTTGACTTACAGTTTGAAATTTTGATAAAAATTCTAAAGAAATAAAAGTACAAGTCTGTAACTGATACAGAGCAAAACAACAAAAAATCAGCAGGGTTTTAAAGTTATTTCAGACTTTGCAGTCAATCTCAGGGATCCTGATGCATCAGTGGTTCAAGCCTTGATATTTCCTATGAGATAATGTACAGAAGTACAATTTTCTGGAGTGTAATTGCATAAAGCATTTCTAAAAGAGTAATAGAAGAATTTCAGGTTATCTATCAAAGGAAATCTAGTGAAAAATAAAATGCATTTGGTTGAAAATGAGGAGATTCTGTCACATTAGGCACCACTGCCCTCTTCAGTCAGGCAGACATCAATTTCATACACTTGTTTAGAGAACTTTGCCTGGTAAATCCCCACCAAAATACCAGCAAAGATGACCTTTATTTTTACTTCAGGGGATATTTCTCTCCTAATTGCAGGATAAGAGGTAGCATTTAATTAATCTAATAAAAATAGATGTTTTGGTGTAATGTTTGATTTGACACATGGCTTAGACGTATGTGCACTATGAAGGCAATGTACATTTCTTTACATACTTAACATATGTGTGTATATATATATATATATATGGATTTAGAAACACGCTCCTTTTTTTGTGGAAAAACTGCCAAGAAAACAAGTCACTCACGGTTTTCATTCACTTCACACCTCACAGGACTACTAAGCAATCACGTACCTTCAAAGCAGGACTTCAATAAACTCGCAACAACTGGTAAATTAACCTAAAATCTTATCTCTATATTTTAAAAAAACCAAACAACAAAAAAAAAAACCCTCAACAAACAAACAACAACCAAAAAAAAAACCCTCAGCACATATTTCACAATA
The DNA here is from genome assembly GCA_013400235.1 of Oriolus oriolus. Taxonomy (NCBI): domain Eukaryota; kingdom Metazoa; phylum Chordata; class Aves; order Passeriformes; family Corvidae; genus Oriolus; species Oriolus oriolus. Next base: position 58,112 of record VXBT01008878.1, read on the forward strand.
TTCCCTGACTAGGATGCAATAATGCATGACTAACACTGGGACTTTTTCCTTAAGGTGAAAACAAACACTTTTCAAGGAAAACCTCTGAGATCTGAGAGTTTTTAGGTACACTGGGATGAAAAGGTAGCACTGAAAATCCAAACAATCCAAAGAGAGGTCTGGATGTCAAGAGATTCTTAGTTCAATACTTTTTTAACCATAGTACTTAAGAACTGAACCTTAATTTAAGAGAGTTAATCTTTCAACACATGGCAGCACGAGAATAAACACTAGGTAAAACATTGCTTTTAACCCACAGAAAGAAAAGTCATTTCAGTTCTAGTTCTCTAAGCTTCAATTTCTTTTATTTTTTTCTTGTTAACAGAATGGGAATAGGTTGTATTCATTATCATAATTCTGTAATTTGTCTTTCATGTCTCCACTTTCACAGATGGAGAACATTTACAAAATCATAGAACATCCTGAACTGGAATTGGAACCACAAGGACCACTGAAGTCCAACTCCAGACATTCAGGTACTATCTAAAAGCATGCCATACAAAGCAGCAACTTCTACATAAGACTCTGAGCAAACTTGAGAGAAATCATCAGAGAAAAAAATAAAATTGCATAGCAGCTTATCTCCAGACTTTAGAAAGTACAGTATCTATCCTTATACAGTTAAACTTGTATATGGAAAATAAAGGCTTCAAATCTGCTTGTTACAGCCCATTACAGAGAGTTATAACCTCTACTGGAAAACACGGGAGAGTTGTCACTGTTTCCCTCCATAAAATGCAATCACATTTCACTGGTCTTGTATGGCTTCTCTGAACTGCAGACCGCAAAGGTCCAGCATTGTTAAAACTATCCCCAATCTAAAGCAGACTTTTCTTTATCCAACTACTTGTCTTGAAAAGGTGTTCTGGAATCTAGAAGCAATACAGAGGTATTTTGTCCTGTGCTAACTGCAAATGTTACTGATTTCCTTACAGCAAATTGCAAGCTCAGGTACCTCAGGAGCTCAGTATGTGTTGTCTCAGACAAGCCAGCTCAGAGTCAGCAGCACAGGGACACAGTCCAGTTCAGAGGAACTCAGGTACCTCCACGGGAAGCCCTTCAGGTACTTCTCAACCCTGGCAAGGCTTTTAGCTTGGCAAACCCAAGCTGAGCAGCCTTACACATGCATGTGGCACAATGCTCTCAAGTCAGAAAGTCATGCAGACCCTGGGGGAAACAGTGCACAGACACACAGCTGGTCCCAGATGGTTCCAGCATTGCCAACAGAGAGTCTTTTGTCATGTCTAGGATCAGAAATTACCTGTCCTGTAGCCTGCTGAGGCAGTTTAAGTGCCAAATTTTTATTTGGTCTTCATCACAGCTGCATCTGTATTTAATAGATTTTAAAACTGTATCTCTCTAGCTCATTTATCTCCCTTTCTCCCTATCTTTTTTCCACTAACTTGTTCCATAGTTCTGACTCCTCACTGAACTCACTTCTGTCTCTCCTCTCTCTCCGACTATTTTTAGGTGTTAAATATGGGTAGGACAAGGAAAAAGATCAAATAGAATATGATTCCAAGAGAGCCAACACAGCATTGACACAAGGTGGTAAAAAGGAAAAAGTTATTCTTTAATAGTTCAACTGAATACCCATTTGTGGTTTCTACAGCAGAAGAAAGTTAACAGCATGAGAAAAGAAAGCACATCTAACATATGGATCTAGAGTTATCATTTGAAACTGTAAAAGGACGTTAAGTGTATTTGCACTCCCATGCACACACCCATCTACACCCTAAAGCAAGCCTTCTATCTATTTTGGGTACTTGTTCAAAGTACAAGTGGTGGGCTTTTGCATGATACAAATAGCTCCATAAAAATTTCTAAAAACCCACCAAACCTACACTGAAAATTCAAAAAAACTGGAGACAATAGCACCTGTACGCTTTTGTCAGTGTGGTTCATCACAGCAGTAAAAATACTCAATAAAAACATTTTGAGAAAAGCTTTTCAAACAACTTTATGACCCCGAAAGCATACAAAAGTCTGAGGCTTCAAAATTTTGTAATTCATTTTTTGAAAAGACAACACATGAGAAAAGCTTTTTTTGACATTATTCTGTCTCTAATTCGAAACCAGCAATAAAAGTCAGAGCTGAGAATCTGAGAGAGGACAGTGAACCGTGCTCTTAATCACCAGGTTTTACCTGGATCAATATAGTGGATCTAGTTGGAATTTGAACCACTGTATCTGTTTGCCTTCTTCACTAAAACTAAATGCATAAAAAATATTGCTCATATTTACTTGGGAATGCACAGGGCTGCATAAGACCACAGGAAAAACTGAGAGGGCCAGATCAATGGATAATAATAATAATAAGTCATGGATAATAATTCATTCCTAAAGTCAGTCTTGCTAAAATCAGCTGGAAAACGAAGACAAGGACCTATTAAAAGTTTTCACTGTTTGCAAATTGACTTAGAGGTAGGCATTTCAGGATTGATAAACAGAATTATCAAACTCTTGCGTTTTTAATAAATCTACTTGATTTTGGCTTCAGACCAAATTTTCGAAGATGTTAGGTGCATAGCTGAATCAAAGAGATGACTAGAGAATTTTCGTACATAGAAACGTGGAATCCCAGAATGGTTTGGGCTGGGAGGACATGGGCAGGGACTCCTTCCACTGTCCCAGGCTGCTCCAAGCCCCGTCCAGCCTTGCCTGGGACACTGCCAGGGATCCAGGGGCAGCCACAGCTGCTCTGGGCACCCTGTGCCAGGGCCTGCCCACCCTCCCAGGGCACAATTCCCTCCCAGTATCCCATCCATCCCTGCCCTCTGGCAGTGGGAAGCCATTCCCCCTTTGATGAGGCTGACAGCTGGTTTGAAAGCATATAATATGCAACCAACTTGCATAAAATAACTTGCATATAATATGTAACCAACTATACTTTCGCTTGTATGGCTAATTGTATTACTGCTTGAATGGTCATTGCTTGTTAGACAGCCCTGTCATTGTTTGCTAGCAGCCAATCTTAATAAGCCACAGTAATTGTGAGGAAGTATAAGAGCAGCAGCAGAGTATCATAAAAAACATTTTACTTCTTACTGCTTTGGATTACAAGTGTGTGTGTCGTTATGTCCATCTCAACGAAGCTACACCCCTTGCTCTGTCCCTCCAGGCCTTGTCCCCAATCCCCCTCCAGCTCTCCTGGAGCCCCTTGAGGCCCTGGAAGGGGCTCTGAGCTCTCCCTGGAGCCTCTTCCTTTCCAGGTGAGCACCCCCAGCTCTCCCAGCCCAGCTCCAGAGCAGAGGATTTCCAGCCCTCAGAGCATCTCCATGGCCTCCTCTGGGCTCCCTCCAGCATCTCCATGTCCTCTGTATGTTAGGGCCCTGGAGGAACACTGCCAGTGGGCCCTCACAAAAGGGGAGCAGAGGTGGAGAATCATGTCCATCAGTTTTCCAGTCACACTGATTTTGATGCAGCCCAGGACAAGGCTGACAATTCATATCCAGGCAGTGTTTGAAATTAGCTGGAAAAAAGAACTGGATGCTCTTCTGAAAGCCTGTTTTCATCCTTTATCTCAAAATATCCTTTTGGCCTATCTTTATCATTCAGTTTTACAGATTTCTATTATCATCTCAAGTCTCACTCACTCTGTGATCAAATGTTTTTCTAGCACTGCAATGGAAAGCAAGTTTCTTGCTGTACTACAAGTGCGCACAAATACCAACGTAACTACATACCTGTGACCAGGAATGAAAACAACTTTTCCTCACTGACTAGGGATAAAAATAGGTACACACACACACACGTTATGATAATTCTTCTTTTCTTAATATTTCTTTGTATCTTCCCTCTTAATTATATTTTCCTTTCAAAGTAAGTATCACAGCAAAGACTCCACAGTTCCTCTTTGTGTGATTCACTGATAAAATCATGAGTACGGTGACACTCAGGTATCTCTGAGAATGTGTTTATGAAAAGCCAGAAGCAGTGTTAGAAATTTCAGGCTTTTTAGGAGCCACCAACTGATGATACCAGCACTGCACAGTGAAATAAAAACATCTACTGCACTAACAGGAGTGGTGGAAGGAGTCAGAAGGTAAGAGAAAAGTACTTGTGATACAATAGGGAGAATTGATGTTGTTTTAAATGACATGACAGTCCTGCAGTGCAGCTTCTGACCCTGTATGCTTTCTGCAAGCTGGGCAGAAGCAGCACAGGTTAACAGCAGCTCTTAACAAATGCTGCCTGCAGAATTCTGACCTCATCACACACTTGAAGAAAAATCTTTAACCCAAAAGATCAGTGTGACATTTCAGCCAGAAAATCCGTTCACAGTGATCACCCAAACTCTACAGGTATCTTTCAATTCACCTTTCTGTTTCCTGCTGGCAGGATCAGAAGTAGCATTGCAGTTATACAAAGAACTGACAATCCTCCCTTTCAGGAGAACAAAAGAGAACAGAAGAAAAACCAGACAAACACTTACCTCTGTGTCCTTGAAAATACAAAATGGGAATCCAGGGAAAGATTATTGTGAAGAGGAATACATTTGTTCAGGAGGGAAACTATAGAAATGTGAAAATTTGTTAACAGTTGCATCAGAAAATTCTTCCTGGCATACACATAGAACAAAGGCAACATTTGGTGAATGGATCAGCCCAGGTTTGTCTACAGGAAGAGAGAAAGAAAGACAGTGGTTGAAAATCTGGCTTCTCAGAGGGTTCATTCATTCTTTTAACCGACCAAAAAGTAACTAGGCAGGCTGAAAGTTGGCAGGATGGGGTTAAAGAGATGCCTGTGGCTCTCTGATACTGTGGTCTGGCAATACTCCCAACGCAGTATCAAGGTAAATATAAACCACACTTTTTTTTCTTGTAGCAGTGCAAAATAGCAGTGTTGGAGCTCAGGTCCATCTTGTTCCTGACCATGTTTTGCAGAAATCTGCTGCAATACTCAGCTGAGTGCTCCAACTTCATGTCCAGCTACAAAGCCCCACAGCTCTGCCAGAGGTTGTTACTGACACAGACCCATTGGTACAACAATCACATCTAAGTACAGGTTGGCTTCTTCAACCTCCTCCAGCTCACATCCAGTTGTAAAGATGTGTCTTAGAACTAGGAGATGCTGCCACTGGTGGGAAGGGATGTTCTGTATTACAATATGGATCACAACCATGATCTGTTTAGAAAGGGAGATGGCAGGACACCAAAAGGGGCAGTGTAAGATACAGTTGTGCCTGGTACAAATGTTAGGCAGCACACAAATTAGTTCAGACTGCTCCTAAATGCAAGTTCCACTTACTTTACAAGCAAATCTCTCAACACTGGAAGGTTTAAGAACACATGGCTTACCTGAAAGTATGGACATGATCCACTGCCTTCATGAAATGGCTGCATACATTTGATCACGTACAAGCAGACCACCTGTACACCACATACTGAGTTAGAGCGTGAGCAGGGCACCTTCTCTGAGACTCCTGCACATTTGTCATCTCAGAAAGCCACAAGCAGGAAAATGCAAAGCAACAGAGCTATAGACTGCTGCTTTTAAGTTGTGCTACAGCCAAAATAAGTAGAACAGTAAAGTCTATTTAGCATTTCTGACATAATCAGTAAGAACAGCAAATGAATTAACTCACCAAAAGCAGCTCTTAACATGCATGTAGCTGGGTTGCAGCCAGGTGTAGTAAGAATTCACCTACAAATTGTGAGCATCTAAGACTTTAAATTAACAAAACCAGCTTTTATATGAATTGATCTAGATTCATCAGTGTACTCCTCCAACACTGATGAGATCCCTACTTTAAAAAGTGTTGTCCTTGCTCCCTAAAAGAAAAATCAACACTTTTTGACTCTCCACCATCCTAGAGTCAGAACAAGAAAACAAAATTAGGGAAAGCTGTCCATGTACTCTAGCTGGAGATGCACCTACAGCTGGTGCAAACATTTCCACAGCATTTTTAAACTACTTATCTTTGGTACACCTGGCAGAGAAGTGTTGACACAAGGAAGTGCAGTTGGGCTAGCTGCCTGAGTGCTTTCAAATTCTGGGGTAAATATGGGCAGCCATAGAGGGGAAAGGGGCAAGGTTGTTGCTGGCACCCAGCTTCACAAGCTACAGTCAAAGAGGTGAATGAAATTTGTGTTACCTTTACTGCACACTGGGTGCAAGGCAAGGGATGAGCCCACAGCACACTAATATGGACATGAAAGCTCTGTGTTGCAGGAAGTTTTTTATTACAGATAAAAACAAGACAAAAATTGCTCATTTATAAATAAAATTCTATCAGACTTCCTTATATTTACCTGTTTAAACCAGAAAAATATTCACCTGCTTTAAATGTGAATGGACAAACAGTGCCTGACCTTTTCTTTTCTTAAAAACTAAATTTCCTTTTCTTTAAAAAAAGAATTAAAATGTGGGTTGTGTCTTAAAAAAAAAAGTGATAAATGTTATCTTATGCTCTTATCAAAGCAACTGTTATGACTGAAAGCCATCTACATTATAGAGAAAAATATGAGAAAAACATGGACCTTTAAACATAAATATGTCTGACATTTTGATGTTTTGAAAGAAATCTGTTGCCTAAATATAATCAATCATCATATCTTTGGGAGCCTGGAAACTCCATAAGGTAACTGACATATGTCACTGGGAAAATAAACAAATCTGGAAGTTTCCTTTTGCTACACTGTGAAATGATTTACGCTGTTGTTTAGAATCAATAAGCCTAAAAACCAAAAATATGAAGGTGTTTTAAGATCCAGAGTTGAACAGCACAACCCTATATAAATTTGTCACTACACAGAAGTAAAAAAGCTATCTCCTAATGAAAGGATGGCTTATTAGCTCAAGCACTACACCTGGCTAATAAACACAATTCTCAGACCAAATTAGTGTCTTCACAGAGCTCTCCTTGGTGTCATGGAGACACAAACTCTGGTTGAGGCTCAAGAACAGATAAAATGCTCCAGTACAGAACTGAGAACCTCAGGAAATCTGATTTTAAGATCTCAGGCAACTTCCAGCAAGTCAGTCGTGTTTAAATTTTTTCTCCCACTTGCTTTTCTCTCAAGCAAACACTGTGCACTGCAAAAGCCCAGGGAGCAATGGCGAGCTCTTCCATGACTCTGGCAGGAACACAGACCTGCAAAGGGTGAGGTAAGGTCCTGTCTGCTGCAGAAATCACAGCATCCTGAAAAGGATCAGGAGCTTTATAGCCAGTCAGGAGGGACAAAGAAATGAGTCACTGCTCCATACATCACAGAATCGAGGGAGGCAGATGGAAGGAGTTTCAGGGGCCACCTAAGGCACCTCCTTGCCCAAGAGCAGGGAAAATGGCATGAATGCTCATACAAAACTCGCTTAATATGGTCTTCCAATCTCTTGCATTTGTTAAAACAGAAGGCCTGCAGTTAGATGGCACCCTGAGTGATCTCTCCTTAGAGATCTTGTTAATTCCCAAGCACTGACAAAACAAAAGGTTACAAGAGGCTTCAGGGGAAAAAAAGACTGCAAAGGAATGAATCCAGCACAATTTTAAGTTTCTTGGGTTTTTTGTTTTCTTTTTAATAATTCCAAAATTTTATTTTTCTTTTACATTTTTTCAGACATGCTGAGTTGTGATGTCTACTCAAAACAGGGCAAACAGGGATGTCAAGAACTGAAAAGTATCCAGGTGATTTATGTTTAATGACTGATTGGGTGTTTTAGGAATCTGAATCTATATAGTGAATGAAAAAGTTAGATCCTTCTTTAAATGCTCCAAACCAAACTCTCTGTGTCTTTACAGAGCTCCACATTGGTTTAGTTCTGGTCTTGTCTGCAGCGCAAAATCTGCTTGCTTTTAATACTCAGACTCTTCAGCAACAACAGCTGTCACCCCTGCATGCCAGAGAATTATCCTGTTTGCCTTCCTTCCTCCAGTGCTGCTCAAGATCATCCTCAATAGTGTGGCAGCATGGAATAGAACCAATCCCAGCTTCTGGTCCCAGGTACATTCACCACAAAGGAAGGAGAAAGACAACAAACACCTTCAGAGAAATGAACCTATGTAGAGTGCTCTGTGCACACGAATGAAGAAGATACTAGATTATTATTATTACTATGTTTAGGACAAGGATTAACTGTCATTATTTCAGGCAGACAGAGAACATACTCCTGAAAAGAAACAAAAGCTGGGGCTGGGGTGGGAAATCTCTCCAGATAATTGCAATTGTCCCATTTGTGATATTCCCGCCCTTTGAGAATCACTGCAGTTAACAGGGACAAGCTTCTGTGATTCAGTGCATGACTTACACAGATGCCAAGGAAGCACTCTCTGCAAAGCAACATTCACTTATTTCCCAGCAAACTCATTTAAGCTCCATAAAATGTGCATCCACTTCTCCCCTGTGCGGGGGGAAGGATGAATTATTGAGACTGGTTTCCAAAGCCATTGCTTTTCCTTCCTCCCTCCTTTTCTCCCAGTGCAGCCAATGTAAGAGCATCATTCCTGGCCGTGTCTCACTCACCAAAGCGTTAAATAAAACCATAAAGTCAACCTGCTCCTATCATGAAACAAAATATAATGCAGATGTCATGCATCTCACTAATCTCACCCACGTAATGCTGCCCAAGCAGATATCACCAGTCATACACCAGAGGAACACATTTCCAAGGCACTGCCTGAGCTGTTCAGTAGCACTATCACTTCCTCAGGCATCCAGGTAAGCGAACAGGCATTCCTCGAAATCACACCACTGAAAGGATCAGAAATTAAACTGATGAACAATCCTACTGCTGCCTGTCCTACTGACAGGGGATCAAGGATTTCACCTCAAATCTTTATCCTCTGTAATACGTGAAATACATTTTTAATGTTAGTTTACTATTCTTAATTTCTCTGGCAATTAGCAGTATGGCAACAAATTAGGTTTGCCCACAGGAAGTTATGGATAGAAATTAAGGAAATTAATCTGCAATTAATATTGGAAATCCAAGGAATTACCTCTAGAATGAAGTCCTACAGATCTCTCAGAAAATGAATGGTTGGGGTAAGATCTTGCCAGTACTGGCAAAATTCCCGTCACTTCTCATCACACTCATCACAGAAGGGTCCAGGACTTGCAGTTTTTTCCAGTCTTTCACAAGCACTTGCTGCTAGAAT
>VXBT01008878.1:67274-85412 GCA_013400235.1 Oriolus oriolus
AAAAGGAAGAGCAATAATTATTAGTTATCTCTACACTTGCAATCAATTTTAATCCCTTAATCTGTCAAAATTCCTTTGGTGTTAGTAAAGTCTGTTGAAGGCTCAGACTCCTAAACTAAGGGATCATCAGAAATTTGCCCTGCATATCTTGGATGAGTTACCAATTAAATCCCCAGATTTCTGGGAGCATTTTGCAGACAACCTGATGGGATATTTTTCTTCACTTCGAAAAAAGCCCCAGAAAAACAGCAAACCAAGCAAAATCTTTGCTACGTTTCTGAAGCCTCCAAGAGCCCATTCAGACTGCAGAGTATACCAGATCTCACTGCCAATCTTTACTTTTGTAAGTAAATTAGTGAAATCCTTGATGACCCCACAGATCTTCTATGCCTTTAGTCCAGTTTATGCACAAGCATAGTTGTAATAACTTTATGACAATGGACAATTTCATACTTAATGCCAAATGTAAGAATGTCAGTAGCACTCACTCTTGAGAAAGAAAACATCCATAAGGATATGACAAAACATGAGAATGCTTCTTCATGCCAGTAATTTTTGTCACATCTTTAAAAAGAGATTATTTGTGTCATGGGGCAATTACATTTATGTACTAACAGTTTTGATGTCTTCCCTCCAGCTCAAGTAAGCTGGCTATTTTCTCTTTTCTCATTTTTCTTGCCTTCTTCAAGAAAAGCTTTCTCCTTTTCATGCTGTGCTGGATTTCATTTTCTAGTCTTTTGTTTATTTTTTAATTCATTCAAACTTCATTTCCAGAAGCAAAAAGCCAGTCAAATGTATATTGTCATGCTAAGACACCAAAGCTGGTCTATAAAACATAAGGACTTAAACATTGCCCTGATGTTGAAAATATTTAAACCATAAATAACAGCTTTAAAAACATGTAAAGCAAAACAAAGAGCATCATTTCAATAAATCAACAAAAAAGGACCCATTACAGTTATAAAACTGAAAAGCCTAATTTATTTAACACAAATCAGTCAAACCATCTGGAGATGTTATTTACAAGCTCCTCAAGTGTCCAACATCTTTCTTTGACATTTAGTTGCACAGAACGTAAATCTACTTTTTAAAAAAGCTGAAAGGAAGGGCAATAATTATTTGTTATCTTTTTCCTCTGTCCTTGCTGTTAATTGAATTTCCTCTGGCTAAGGCTAAGGCTGGAAATAGCAATTCAGTCACACTTAATTTTATTGAGAACTGTGAAATGTAAATGCAAATAAACAAAAAAAACCCCAAGCTACAAATAAGGATTTGGGCATTTAAGGATAGTTGGGTAATAGTATCTTCTCCATTGCCTTTGATATTAATTCCCTCTCCATTATAAGAATTTTATTTGTGTTGCCTCTTACACTCTGACAGTTCTTTATTTCCTTATCCCTACCACCCATTATTTTGCACCCATTTTCAGAAATGCTTACAACCAATGAATAACTTATCAGATTTATTTCAAAATTAAAAATATTTCAGTAGTCAAAGAAGAAAATATTTGGATTATATTATTTTGCATAACTTCCCACATAAAGTGACTAAATCTAAACACAAAAATCAACTCAACTTTATATGCAGTGCTGCTTTCTTTGCATATTGGGAGTGAACAAAGAAAATAACTGGTGTCCATCCAGATGAAAAAACACATCTTTTGCTGACTCAGGCACATTTTGCTTTTGACATGAAAGAGCATCAACACATACTGAGAGCCTCCACACACTGAGCTCTTCTCATCACCCCAGAAGAGCAAGAACTCTGCTTCCTACCCTGGAACTGTCTGTTCTTCCAGCACACCATGGCAAAAATTATCCTCTAATCTCAAGCCTACTTATAATAGCTTCCAAAAAGAGTTTCCTGCCAATGGCTGAAGCAAGGGAAGAGAAAGCAGCTTGTGCATTTGGACTAAGTTGTTGGTATGACCACGAAATCTGGCAATTGCATGGGTCAGTCAAGCTGAAGACACTCAAATTTAGACCAGGAGCAGCCATGAACAGGGCTTACAGCCAGAGCACCACTCAGCTGTCTCTCTACCCCTTAAAAACTTAGTAGCAAGATTCTCTCTTTCATCTTCCAACTGAAATGTGCTTTTGGGATGCTTGTTCTGTATCATTTGCAAACCACTGCAAGGAAAGGTGTACACACAGCAGTGGTGTGTATATATATATAAGTATAGCTATCAAAAGGAAAAGGAAAGCAACAGTCTAATTAAACAGCACAAAAGCCACTTCAAAATCCCAGCGTGGCACAGTATGCATAAATTTAGAAATTCCCTGTGATTATGACAGTACATGCTCATGAGGCAACACTCCAAACAGCTTACATTCAAGATTGTTTGCAAGTAGAACAGCTGAAGAATACAAATGAAAATAGTCTCCAGGCTTCAATTTTCTCAGAAAAAGCAATCTCTATTTTCCAGCAAAATGAAGGAGTATCCAACTTCTTTCATGTTATTATCCATTACATATAAGTGCATACGTACTATCACCTAGTTGTGAAAGCAGAATTCTAAACAATATCATCAAGTTCAGAAATACCTATGTGTGCATAAAGATAAAATCATAAAACCGCAGCATGGTTTGGGTCAGAAGGGATATTCAAGACCATCTCATTGCACTCCCTGCCATGGGCAGGGACTCCTTCCACTGTCCCAGGCTGCTCCAAGCCCCAGTGTCCAGCCTGGCCTGGGACACTGCCAGGGATCCAGGGGCAGCCACAGCTGCTCTGGGCACCCTGTGCCAGGGCCTGCCCACCCTCCCAGGGAACAATTCCCAGTTCCCAATATCCCCTCCATCCCTGCCCTCTGGCAGTGGGAAGCCATTCCCTGGGTCCTGTCCCTCCAGCCCTTGTCCATTGTCTCTCTCCATCTTTCCTGCAGCTCCTTCGGGCCCTGCAAGGCCACAGTGAGGTCACCCCAGAGCTTCTCCTCTCCAGGTGAACAATCCCAGCTCTCGCAGCCTCTCCTCCCAGCAGAGCTGCTCCATCCCTCTGACCATCCTGGAGCCTCCCCTGGCCTGGCTGCAGCAGCTCCAGGTCCTGCCTGTGCTGGGACAGGGCTGGGGCAGCTCTGCAGGTGGGCTCTGAGCTGGGGGGGCAGAGGGGCAGAATCCCCCCTGCCCTGCTGCCCACGGGGGGCTCAGCCCAGCACGGGGGGTTTGGGGTCATAGCACGAGGGGGCTCAGCCCAGCACGGGGGGTTTGGGGTACCAGCACAGGGGAGGGTTTGGGGTCCCAGCTCTCACCCACAGCACCCCCAAGGCCTTGCCGCAGGGCTGCTATGCCTTCTCTTCCCAGCCTGGATTTCCGCTTGGGATTGTTGAACATTTTATGCATTTATCAGTCGCAATTTCTATGTATTTACCAGTATATTTCTATTAAAAAGACATAATTTGTAACAAAAACATGCAGTTTATTTTCTGACATGGTGTGAAATTGTTGCTTTGCAGCTCAAAACATGTTTCTTGAACACCTGAAATAAAAAATGGCTAAAGTATACAACTAAACTATTCCCATGGCCACAGTCAGGGGCTGAGATAAATGTTATTACTTTTATCCTTACATTTGTACAAGTACAGCTACATATCACACACTGTATCGTGTGTGTGTGTATGGCTTAATCCACACTGTCACCTTTCTCTTGTTTCCTCCTTTGGAATTGTGGGGAACTAGGCTACTACATTTTGTATTTTTAATTCTCTATCTGAACTTAAAACGATTAAAGAACATTTTGGATGTGGAAAACCACAAACCTAATTTCAGCAGAGACTATGACTCTAGCAGAGAACTCAGCTTATATAGATTTATACTGAGAGTAGTTTACAGAGCTCTTCTGTATCCTCTAAAGATACAAATTTATTTAACTATAAGCTTCCACCTCATGGAGCACTATCAAGAAAGTTTTGTCCCTGTTCATCTTCAAAAAGTTTCCATAGGGCATGATGCCATTTACAGGTGGCTCTAAGTAGGAGCTCACCATTTCGAGAGAACAGCCTGTATGGTAGTACAGAATGTAAGGTACTTGATACCAAATTTAAAAACATAGATTTACAATTGAACTAAAATATTGTGAATTAGAGTCTTACAGTGGTCAGTACATGATCCCTAAATGAGATGGAAAAAAAGGCAATATTTACCCAGTACCATATGATGTGAAAAGACATGTATGGGTATACACAGAAACTCAACAGGAGAATAAGCAGCAGAGAGAGAGAAGTGCAAACAAAAACTCTTTCATTTAAATTCTCTAAAGAAACTTCTAGACAAATGTTGGTGATAAGTAAAACCTTTCTCAGCAATCAATAGATTTTTCTCTCACTGATTTCACTACAATCAAGTTTTTAACTCTGAACTGAGACACTGTGAACTGTTTCTCATGTGCTATCCCTCTGCCTCCCCTTTAAAAGAAAAAGTCCCTACGTATATGAAACTACTGGAATGGCTGCAGATTAAATAGCCTAAAGAATGTATGGAAAAGCAATAAAAAATGAATTAAATTTCTTAATACGTTTTTTTACAAAAAGTTCCAGTTTCTTAAAAGACTAATCTTCCTGGTTTTCCAAATATAAAGTTATGAAACAGGCTTCTTTGGTTCTAGGGTTAATTGGCTACTTGGATGTGCACACAGCAAACTCCCAACAGCCTCAGGAAGAAGAGAATGACAGTATCTAGCTTCTTTCATACTGATCTGTATTCAGAAATAAAGAGGAAAGAAACAATATACAATAATTTATTTTTATGAATGTCAGGAATGACAGTGCACTTTAATTTTGTATCTGTCCCAACTTATATATGAGCCAAATATTTCATTTTAAGAGTCCTGTTAAATGTTTTCAAAGGCCCTGTTTTATGTGTTCATTAAATAAGTCACTATTTTTTAGCTTTCAGGAATGGTAATTGCTGTAAATCTTGTAAATTAGCGTGAGTAGCACCAGCAAGACACTCTGTTAAAATTCATCTACATTGTTGCTGGAATATTTATTAGGTACTAAAATATTTAAAGGAAACCTACAACTACTACAATTCAAATTACATTTCACCTAAGAAAGCCTTTCTTACAGCACTTAGTATTATTGTTTTGTCACTGTATAAGAAAGTGTCTAATCCAACTACTACCTTGAGTGGAAAGATTTCTTTTCATTAGATGGCTGAATGAAACCATTATATTAACTGGATATTCCCTATTGTGCTTTATCAGTTTGCACAAGTAAATTGCACTGCTCATTGTAGTAATTGACACTTTCAACATTTGCACACACAATAGAAATGTTAGCACCATTTATAAGACAGCTGGCGCTTGATGGATTGGCGACCTTCAGAGGTCCTTCAGCAAGGATTTTCTCTGGCTGCTGCTGCAGCAGCTGAGGAGATCACCTCACCCATTTTCTCATTATGATCACCTACTTTCCAGCATCCCTTTTGTGTCAGCATCTCCTAACTGGTTCCAGTCCAACTGGGGTAGCTGACACCTACTATTTAGATTTTTTAACATTCACCTCACTCATTCCTGACTTCCCCCTTTGCCTCTCCTAAAGCTCATTTGTATTCCCTGCTCCAGCTGAGGGTGACAGGAGCCGAGGCTTTCTGCTGGTGCTGCAAGACCTCAGACCAATTCCCTCACATGTTAAAAGTTACTACTATGTAAAGGCCAGCCTCATAAACTGCATTTTTCTCCTTTATGAGAAAGTGATTTGAGAAAAGAGCTGCACATACAGACCTAATCTCTTCTGTTGGTCCTGCAAGCAAATGTATAGCCTAGGAAAGCGAAGAAACAGAATGTTGCTTGGTGCAAAGAATATTATTAACATAATACATATTAATCTGTGGCTCTTAATCTATTCCTATTTGCAGTTGCTTTAGGAGCAAAACTTACCGAAAACAGTGCTGACTAAAGGTAACACATGTAACAAATGTTCATGTCTACAATGAGAAGCAATTCAAACTAATCTTCCAGAGAAAGATGAAATTAACTCCTCACGTCTTTTCAGGGGTAGGAAAATAAGATATAAGCATTTTGCAGATATAAAACAATCACACTGCCCACCTTTTGTGGAAAGACAAAAACATGTATATTTTTAAGAGACAACATACCATTGTACAAGATGTTTCTCTTTAAACTATTTGCACAATCCGTACAGTTTTGGTGTTTGATTAAAAAAAAACCCAAACAACAGAAACTAATAAACAGCAAAACCAATCAGGACAACAAAACTCCAAACAAACGAAAACTAAACTGAGAGTCTCGCTGTTTTAATACATGTATTGATACTTCACAGGAAAAAACAGCTGTCAAAATGCTCTCCCATAAGCTGCCATGACTCACAGGGTGATCCACAGGATCTTTCCACATGCCCTGTAGGCACTGAAGGTCCTGGTGGAAGTCTGTTCTCTTCTGGTTGTCACGGCTGTGAAGCACAGACATTTTTACAGGCCTTAAAAATAAGTCATCTTGAAGTAAAACAGAACTCAGACAAACTAAAGGAGATCCTGTCATGTAACATTCATCTTTCACTTCTTCCCTACAAAGGTAAAAAGAGGGCATGAAGTCACCAATTTTGAGATTCTCTGCTATCCAAAGCACTGATGTACGATTTCATTGCAAACAATATAAAATATAAAATACCAGTAGGAAAGTCTGGGTGAGATATTTCAAACATTTTCCCAGGGAATTTCTCTAGCTCCAGTTTCAGCAAAGGAATACCTTCTTACAAAGAAAGATTCTGACAGGAAATATCCAAGTTGCTTTCCTAGCTGCTTATGTTTTTATAGCTGTATCCAAATGCAGTGTATATATACAATATCTATACATGTTTATACACACACCCAACAGCATCTAATTTATCATTTCCTCACACATAAATATAAGATGTTCCTTCTGTTTTCTCATGCTTCCTGATCTATCTTTTGGGTTTTTTCATAACATTCCCATGCCCCTACCCACTCCAGGCAGATGTGGACCACCGCCCTACCAGCACCATGCTGAGGCTGAAGCCAAGTGAGACAGGCTCCTCACCAGGATCAGAAGCAGGAAACCAACCCACTCCTTTTGCCATGGGGGAAGGGAAAAATGCATTCTGCAGCTGGGACATGGATTCCTGACCTACATAAAAAACCCAAGCCTTGGAGAAAACTCACAGAAAGAGCAGTACGAAACTTAAAACTGCAGTTACAGCCAAGCAGTGACCAGCTTCCTTACACACTGCAAGCTTAGGAAAAAAAAAAACTTTACAGGTTATTCTTCACTTGATCAGATTTATTCCAATATATCAGTCAGTAAATAAAGGGTATCAGTTCCAGGACTCAAACTAAAGTAGTGTCTCAGACATCACCCTGAAACTACCAAGGAGAATCCACAGAGTTGTGAACTGGCTGACAGTCAGATTTCAGAACAATCCTGGTCCTATGGAAATCAATGCAAAATTGTTATTTTGAAGGTTTGTGATATTTGTAAGTTTTAGATTAGTTCTGTGAGCACTAACTCCCTATACATCATTGCATAAGGACTCTCTACACTTCTCAGTACTCATCACGTTTTCCTGTAGCAGCAAGTTCTGAGACAAGAAGATTCTAAAAACAAAATATGCCGCATTAAGAAGGACGTTTTTTATTTTTTACTTATGTGTTCATTTATTTTGTATGCCATTCTAGTGACAATCCAGGTCATATACAGCAGAACTTGTGGCAAGCACAGTCTCATGCCAATATTCTCCCATGTGGCCTTCCTCAGGAATTCCCTGTCCCTTTGGAAGTCCTAAAGGTAAGGGGCTTACACTAAATAACCAGGACATAGTTTTGCTATCAGACTATCATGACCACCAAAAAACCTGCTAATAAGCCCTAGCACCATGCCAAATATGACCTGTAAGATCTCTCTTTACATGCACGCAGATAAAGGATTGACTTTTCCTCCTCCTCTAGGAGATCCAATGACTAGAAACAATAAAAACTCATTTTCTCCTGATAACCTATCATTTTAGTCTCCTCAGTCAAACTAAGAAGGTTATAAAATGTCTGCAGGCAAACAGAAATAGCCAGCAACCGTGACACAGTGCTTAGCAAAACTGTCATGGGATTTTTAAATTTATTTATTTACTTACAATTTTTCTAGAAAAGAGAATCACTAAAATGCATTGTTGAAGGCAGTTTTTACTTAGAGGAAGGAATAATACATATTAAGAATGGCACAGAAAAGCAATAAACATCAGCATTACCCTCCCTGCACCTGTGTTTTCTGTGGAATTCCCATGGACAAATGCTAGGTAACCTCTGTGACACTGATTTTGAGACTTGACAAGACTCTCTCCAAAGACCATACAGCTACAGGCACAAGACCAAGAAAAGCAATAACATCTTTTTTTGCTGATCAAAGAGAAAAAATTAGTACAGACAGGACCTGCTGCTGACCCCTTCAGATCTAAATCACTGATTACACTCAGATATGGGCTTTGAGTCCACAACTCATCTTTCTTTGCTTGACATAAATTCAAGCATAAACTGGAAAGTGGTCCCTATTTTTGCTTTATGTGGAATGAACATGATTCTCAAGGAAAGCCTCCTAAGGCTGAAGCCACTGTAGGACTCCTGAGCAAGTGACTTAAAATCTCCTTTAAAGGCTATGTAACCTTCTCTGGTGACCAGCTGAATTGAACCCAGGCCTAGCTCTCAAAGAACAGTTGTGTAATCTTGGCTACAACTTCTGGAAAAAAAAGCTAAATTGTCATAAAAGGCTTTCAGAGAGTCCATAAAGTAAATTAGGAAGGTAGAATTGCAGAGAATGTTAGGATTGTTAAGAACAGTTAACGGACTGAGATTTCAAGAGAACAAGGACTTGCACAAAAACATTCTGTCAGAAAACCCCAATGATTAAGTACTAAAAATTATCTTAAGTACACACTATCATCACATGCATGATGCTGACATGCATGATATATGGTGTATCACATCACCAACACTAGTATGCCTCTGCACAACATCCAGGACAACAACTTGCTGCTTGAATGTTTTATTGAAAGAGGAGAATGACAGATGTGAAAACATATTTATCCTCTCAACAAATATAATAGTCCCAGTAGGAGGTTAAAGAATAAACATCACACAAAGCACAGTAAATACAAACTGAAAGTGTTTATTATATTGTCACTTCTAAATCCAGGAGATTTAACAGATATTTCCTTATAACATTCACATGCCCTTTGGAGACGATGATGACAGAATGATGTGTTACTGCCTTCCTTTTCTTAAAACACCGAATCAGATGCATCAGATGAAAACGGGCTCACTTGTAAAGCCAGTCCCAGTCTGGGATGCATTTCAGCACATACCGGAGAACCACCCACTGTCATGCATTTGTACGCCAAAGAGCCTTGCTGAATCCATGAGGGAATGGTAGCAAAGAACACAAGCTGATGCTGTTATCTCATGGATATGGCATGCAATCCCCTGTATCTTTCTTTCGCTGCTCCCTTCCTCACCTGCCTTTTCCCACACATCCTTTCTTGATGTATTTGCTTCCAGCCCCAGCCCTCTGCTTCCTTCCAGCTTTCTCTCCAAATCACTATCCATGCATCAAGCACTCAAGAGATGGAACTGCAGTTTAAGGCAATCCCGTAAAACACCAACAGATTAAATGGCCTCACGGGATCTGCCATGAAAGCCTAGAAAGAGATTTCAGATTTGGGGAATAAGTATCAGAACCACTTCTGGCTCTTGTCAGATGCCTTGCAAGTATTTTCCAAAGGAAAGAAATCCCAGAAATACAGAGCAGAGGCGAAGAACTGGGATTAAGTTGTGGCACGCACCCTCAGTCTCAAGAGACAAGAAGCCTCTGTGTTCTCATCCTACATGTGCAATTCTCACACTTTACACATCATCTAGTAGAAAGTGCTATTGGTGATAAAAATTTCGTATGAGAAGTTGATGTCTGACATTATGCATGTAAGTAAAAGCTGTGGGAGAACTGAGTTTCTCAGAGAAACTTTGTATATCTGCCCCATATTTCTACAGCCTGTCCCTGAATTCTCACTCACAGAGTTGAAGCTTCAAGAACCTTTCCACCCATGATGCACATTTATCTGAAAAACTGTTTTAAAAAAACGTTCCACAAGCAGTATTCAAGCAAGACTCAGCAACAGGTACTCAGTCATGTGCTTGTCCTTCCAAAGCAAAAGCATCATTCCCTGCAGAAATTCATGTCCCAGCTGTCCAGGCCCTGCTCCCCGCTCTGAGGAGCAATAAGGGAACACTTTCACCTGGATTTAACTGTAGCGTGTGCTACCAGAACTGCAGGAAACAAACTAGTACAACGGGCCATCAATCTACTCAGTTTTATGTAATTTTAAGTAAGAGTTAGCTATTTAGAATCTTAACTTCTAATCAAGACAAACAATAAATAACCTCTGATTCAACCTGAGTACCTTTAGGCAAATGACATTTTTTTGTTTCACATTTCCATGACTTCAGCCCAGTTATTTTCAAAGACAAGAACCACTTGCTCCACAATAATGTGACACCTTTGGGCTGGATTAAACATGCTGTATTCTTGCAAAGTTAGCTATTTTTACACTTGAATAGTCAAAGCAAAAATTGGCAGTATCATACAGCTCTAGTCAGGAGTCAAGGTTCCAACTGTGAAATGAAATTCCGTGAAGCAATTGAGTATGTGCAGTAGGAAAAGAAATCCACTGCTATCCCCATGTCTAGTTGATAATGATTTCCTTTTATGAAATGTATTGAATTGCCATTTATAAAATGAACTATTTTAAGGGAGAGAGCTCAGTCCCAGTGACAAGCTGCTGAAGTTATCAAATTCTTCAGGGAAGGTTTTGCACACGTCGCTTCAAGACATGGAACAAGACAAAGATGAGACATGAAAAAAAGATAACCTTTGGAGCAAAAGAAATTGTTCAAGGTACTTGATAAATACATCAAACATCTGATAAGTTTGGAGCCACAGAGGATTAAAAATGACAGTAAATCCACTAATATGAATTCCAGAGAGTGTTTCTTCAGACATTTAAGAGGATTTTTTTAATCTCAGGAACAAATATGAAGCTGATAAAAAATATTTTTTAAAATGTTCACATAAAACCCTGAATAAGGATTTTGGAGTTACATGACTTGAGAGGAACCAAAAGGAGTCCAGGAAGAGTCAAGTTCATGATTTCCAAGGTAAGGAGGGTAAATGCAAATTTTCCTAACACAGGCTGGCTATTTCAAGAGTTTATCCTGCAGCCCTCCACTACCAAAACTTTGCCACATAAACCTGATACAGCGGGAAACTCCCCCATGGTGCCTCAGAGTGGACAAAACAAACACTACTAGTTAGTAAAAAGACACGCAGTTTTAGGTGGAGAAGGAGGAACAGACACGGAGAACACACCAGTACAGGAACGTGCATGCTATCAAAATCCAGCTTATGTTCCACGAAAATGTCTGGATATGTCACAGAAGCAGACCCACTGCCAAAAGATGTGGCAAATTACTAGCCTGAGATTCCCATTAGGAAAAATAGTGGTTACTAAGCTCTTGGGCTGCATTTGCAGCTTGCAGGTCGGCACAAACTTTGATGTAGACACTTAGTAACCTATGGTAAGGCAGCAGCCAAAAACATTTCAAAAAAGTCATTCTAGGAAATAAATCTTCTGGTTATCCCACTATGAAAAGTGTATCAGTAAAATATTTCCTCCTGCTCATCTTACTCATTCGACTGATAAAACTTGACCCCAGACTTTCTAGCACAGTGACCTTGTTAGTGCTTGTAATGAAGATGATGTGAGTCCTCATCACTGTCACTTCATTTTAAGTTCATATTTAACGTGAGCGAGTCAGTACAGCCTGAATTACATAGAAAACTCATAACCAAGACCAAGACTTAAATATTCACTGCCCTTGCAGCATGCCTCACTGCTGACCAAACAGCCAGTTCTGACACAGAAAGTGTTTGTCCTCTGGCAGACGTTAGCTCTTTGCTGACCTCATAAACAAAGGTGATAATGTTGATGCACAATGAATATAAACCAGAGGCCACCAGCCGACTTCACATTCAACATTTCAAACAGTTAATATTTCATGATAATGATCACTGATAGGTGACACATTCAATTTCACCAGCATATTACAAAAACGTTCTGAAAAACAAAGTTTAGAGGAGAAATCAATGAAGAGGTCACTGAAGGAACTGACAGGCTCACGTGTAAATGAAATAGCTAGACTGAACTGGAATGTTACTAATGAATCAAAATATCATAAGAAACGTGCATAGTTTCTTGTGATGTATTTACAGGAGAGTGAACTACCCAGTTCCCTCAGCACCTGTGGGTGCATCTCTCAGGTTCTATCAACTAGAGCACCTTCAGGTACTTTCAGGAACTTCAGAAGTTCCAGCTTTGAGCTCTGACAACTGAGATGATAAATCATTTTTATATCCTCACTGATGTCAAAATTTAAATTACACAATTTCACCTCCTGTCAACACTGGCATGTCTGCCTATGGTACCTGAGAATGGATTGTAAAAACATCAGTTACTATTCTTTCATCATGGCCAGTCAGCAGTAACCACACTGGCAGGCAACCTTGTAAAAGACACAGTTTAAAGCTGTTGTCACAAGTGAATTTATAGTCTAACAACATATAAACAAGAAAAATTAGAGCAATAGTTGCTTAGCAGCTAAACCATCTGCTATAATTAGAAAGCAATAACAGTATGGAGAGCTCTTGGTTATGGCCAACTAGAAGTTCCTGGAAACATCAGTCCAGATGTTGATGAAAGTACTTAAAACAATACTAAACAGAGGTGTAATTACATCGTTACAATAAGTTATAGACGAATGCAAATTGATCTCCGATAGTTAAAAGTCATTTTTTGCACAAAAAGTACCTAATAGAAAAGCCTTCCTCCTTCCACTTTTATTTCTCTCTAACTGCTGTATTTCTGTTGATAGGGTCTTCTCACAGAAACGCTGAGCACTGGAAATCACCCAGAGCATGCCTACAATGACTGAAAAAACAAACACCACATTAGGCAAGTGCTCCTCAGTTTTTGGGGTTTGTGCTTGGTCACCCCTTTTCATGGAAATTATAGAAACTTGGTATCTTAGCATATCACCTTACCACATGCACAGTAGGACACGTTGTCTACACAAACAAGCACCTTCCAATCCATTGCTGACTTGGTAGTTTGAGCGTGATTTGGTCTTTTTAACTGGTAAAAAAAAAAAAAAAAACTGGATAGGTTAAACACGTGCTTCAAAACTCAGCAGCATTTATGGGTTAGCCCAATATGTCACAAATTTTAGCCTACTGTAAAGAATACATTTCTCTAGGAAATGTTCACAATCTCTATCATGGCTTTGGAAACAACTAATACCTGGTTGACAAGAATGATCTCATTAAGTGCAGCTCTACCCCTCAGCATTTCTTTCCAAGATTAAGGGACAAAAAAAATGCTCAATCTTAATTTTTTTTAAACTAAGCCACATGCAAGTCTTTCACATACCTCAGTTGGGCTGACAATGTGCATAGCTGTGAAGAGCTAGAAACAAGGTATCAGTGGAAGATTTTTCACATAATAGGTTTTACAAAATAATATAGGAATACAAATATATTAAAAAGGCTTGTGCATGACTAAAGAATTGTAAAGAAGGAAACAGCCATAAAACAGTACGTGACAAGTATGTGAATCACATATATCATATGTATATCAGAATAACTGTGTTTTGAGGGCTCTTTTTTACTCCCTTGCATATTTTCAACCACATACCGCCCTCTTGATGGAGAAACCAATAAGAAGATTAAAAAAAAATCCCTTTTAAA
The DNA here is from genome assembly GCA_013400235.1 of Oriolus oriolus. Taxonomy (NCBI): domain Eukaryota; kingdom Metazoa; phylum Chordata; class Aves; order Passeriformes; family Corvidae; genus Oriolus; species Oriolus oriolus. Next base: position 81,087 of record VXBT01008878.1, read on the forward strand.
CTATAGAAAAAATAAGTACAAATAGGGCAGAAAAATTAAGGGCATTTTTTGCTTTTACCACCAAGTAAATTGAGTATTGCACCTGCAAGGAAAAATGGTGATTTCAGGGCCCCTAAGATATTGCTACACTCAAAAGAGCTCCTTCAAGCACAAGCTTTAGCAACCAAGCAATGGCTGTTACAGTGAGATAGTTCAAAATGCACATAATTATAACGCTGCTTGCTGCAATTGCAAACCAAATGCCTTGGTGTCTATGATAAAAATACAGAGCTTTACATACTCCATTTTAAGAGAAAGACAAGAAGACAAAATAAATAATGCAAAGTGGCTCTTACTCACTGTGCAAGTGCTGTATTCTCGTGAAGCCTCTAGAGCAGGTTCTGTGTAACCAACCTTCCTTTACATATTTTAAACAGACTTGTGGGAGATTTAATTAATGCTGCAAAGGATTACTGAAAAAAAAGTAATTCTGTCAGGATAAAATATTATTGTTAGGCACTTATTTCAGCTGCTGAAATGCAGATAGTTCATACAAATGAGACTCAGCTTCCGTATGGAATCATCTACATGAAGGGGCAATTTTTGAACTATTTCACATAATGTGAAAATGAATTTATCTAGGTACATTGCCAAAACTGTAATTTTGTCACTAGGCACATCCTGTTACAGCTGCTTTCATGAGTAACACTCAGTCTATAAATTTGTGCTCAACTTTTCATACTACCCTGTGCTTTTCACTAAAAAATGACACTAATAAGCAGAGACACAGAAGAAAAGTTACTGCAGCACTTTTACATTCACAATGGCTTAAAAGTATGAATTCCACAAGTACTGCATTACTTCCCCCTGCAACCCTAATAATAAACCAAATGATACAGCCAGAGCTAACAGGCCGAATCTGGATGCACAGGTCCACTTTTGGGTTTCAAACAGGTGCAAAAATCACAGTATTTTAATTCTGGTTGAGAACGGTAACTTGGGCTGCATATGTTAACTGTTATGTTAGCATGTTAACTGTAAAAGGTTAAAAGCATTAATTATACAGTCTTAAAGACAAGTTGTGGAGTGGTGGCCGACACAATGACAACAGTAGATCACCAGGAAGACATTTGCACATAAAGATATCACAGTACAAAAAGAAAATTTCATCTACTTTACCCTCTTGTTTATAACATACCATGATACACTGAAATCCTCTTAAGTGCGTAATATTTTAATACCTACCACCTTATCTTCAGTATCATCAAGGATGATCCTGGGAAATACCATTAATAAATGCATTAGGCATTAGCAGTCTGGGGCTTGGGAAAAAATTTGATTTGTCTCACATAATTATTTTCTCATGCCCTAATACCAAGTAATAAATATGTATTCAGCAGTATTCAGCTGTAGTTGGACAAGCTCTTTTCGGCAATATAAACTGATGTTCCTGCCAAGAAAAGCACTAATTCCATGCATCCATTTCCACCTTTTTAATGCTACAACTGTTTCACACCTTTCTGTGGGCCACTTAAGCCTTTGTGCCACTACACACTCAACTGGATCTGTGAAATGATCCACTCCAAAGAGCAGCTGGCAGAGGAAACTGTCCTTTGAACTGTGCCCTAAAAAAATTATTTTCAGTGCATATTTACATTTGAAAGTAATTCAGTTTCACACCTTAAGGAAGGTTTGCACATTTGGAAGCTTGACTGGTTTTAACAACTATAATGGAAGAATAAAAGATGCAGCCTCCTCCCATGGGCATCCTATTGCTATCAATATCTGCAGCAACTCTCTAACTACTTCCAAAGGACAATTCCTTTTACTACTCTACTCCACTTTCCTGAGACTTATGTGCACTCTCTGGAATCAAGGTAAGTATCTTCTACGACTAATAACTCTTTTAAACTAACATTATCTGTATTTCATTTCAAGGTTTTCAGCTTTTCATTGTGCTAAATACAAATGCTTCACATACCAACACCTCTTTCTACAGTTGAAGATCCCCATGTTATTTCTAATACTATTAATTGTTTGTTTTACATTTGTAGCATACTTTTATACTTCAGAATACCTACTTTGTGGAAAAAAGCAATTATCACATATTAGGCAAGTTAATTACTCTTGTGAAAGATATACTTCTATAATTATGAAATTAGACTGAGGAATGACTCATCAGAGATATTTTCATTAACCCAAAGTTTTTGCCAAAAAACATGTAATTAATATCCGTTATATAATGTCTCTCACAGCTTCTACTCATCCTTTCCCTTTTATTACTTAGCACTTAACAACTGCTTAATCTTGTGGTTAATACCTGACCTTATGCCTGAAGGGAGGGTAATTCCTAAGCTGAATGCTAGACAAAGTAATTTGTCATGTCAACAAAAATAGAGGATACTTTCTGCAGAAAAACAATGGTTTTGTGTCATCTATGACAGTTGTTTCGTCTCCTGAGCCCTCTGTCCATGACACTAGCAAAACAATTTAGGGAGTTTATGCTATTAAAAAGCTTTCATGAAGTACACACATCTGAACTTGACCATACAAAATTCAAGCATTTAAAAACAGCTGTTCACTTACTCCTAGAAGAGGATTTTAAAAGCCAGTACAACTTTTATCTTGGTTCTCTCACTGTATGTCAGTGATTGGCAGTTTCAAGCCCCAAAGTATGGCCCTGTGTATTTTGTCAAACATACCCTAAGCTTTCTATGCTTCTTTCTTCCATCAAGATCACAAAAGATAGATCCTGTGCGTTACTTCCCTTAGCTACCTGTGTTTTTTTCTTATTTGTATTTTTTGGCATCTAGTTCAAGGAGAGAAACATCCTTCGTGGGGAAAAGTGAGTGAGAAAGCAGTACCTGAAAGAATTCATCACCGAGTCACATTCACAGCAGCAAAGTGTAACGTACTACTGAAGATGAAGGAGATAACCTGGCAAAAAGGAACAAGTTTTTTTAAAGGAAGAAAAAATGGTAGATATAAAAAAATGCATGTGAGCTAGCAGCCTAGACTCAAAGATTCATAGATTTACAAGCTGGAAGGTATCACTATAATCACCCATCCTGACCCCATGCATGACACCCAGTAACTAATTCCGTAATCCCCACAGTTTGTGTGTAAGGCAGCCTTTTTGTGAAGGCACACAGTGCCTTTAGCATCTCCTGTAAAAACCTGCCCTGCTACCTGATTATCCCCATCGCAATTCAGGTACATTGTATTTCTAACACTTTGGAAGATGCTGTCTTTCATTCCTCTGCCAAAATTCCAATCAGTGCCACCGGAATCTGTTACTCTGAACTCCTCCTCTACGGCTTTCTGGGGCTGGCAAGCACTTACTTTGTCTCAGTTTATGCTTTGAAGGAGAAGAGATTTGAGTGTTCAGCTGTATTTCTCCAGCTGTAAAACAACTCTAGGTATTTACCACTCTATCATATTTACCTAGAGATCCCCGCTTCTGCCTACAGAAAGAACGTCCGCAGAACATCAAGGATTACACTGCTGTTGCTAATGCAACTGTGTAACAGGAATCTTTACACCTCCATTCAGCAACTCTGTAACATCCACTACAGGACAAGAAGAGCCACATTAAAATGAGAACATTTGTCATAAAGATGACAAAGCAGATTGCAGAGCACTATTGCACTATTAATTCCAATTAGAAAATGCTTGAGAAAGGGAGAACGGGAGGAGAAGAGGCCTGGCTGCTTGAACAGCAATGGAAGTTGTCAAGAATAGGGAAGCATCTTTCAGTAGACCTCAGAATTAGCAAATGAAGAAAGAAAAAAGTATTGCAAACTCTGACAAATAAAAATAAAAGTCTGTCTAAACAAAGGGAAAAAATCTGAAAAACAACTAGCTAAAGAAATCCCAACTAGATCCACAAGTAATGACAAGAGGCGTCCTAGGGTTCTCTATCACCCACTTATGGCCAAGGACCATCAACTAATATAATGAAGCCTCACTTCTCAAAGGCATTTTATCCTGTTTTTATTAAAGTATTGCTTTGGTGAGCATAAAAATCCTGGTTTTCTATCCTTTGACAGTACATAAATATGCAGAAAGGTTATGAAAATAGATTGCTTCCTTGAAACACTGAGATGGCAGCATCAAACTCCTTTTCCTGAAAATAAAACAGCTTGTTTTTAAAATAGTCCATGTAAGGAAACAGATAGAGACCACCAAGTTTGGAAGTAACTTTGTTATTCCTTTGGCTCAGGGTGCTGGGGGTCTTTCCCTTCACGTTGCCGAAGTTGCTTTAAAGTTTAAATAAGCCACAATATAGTCATTAAAGGCAGTGATACCATATAAATAAGTCATGTATAAATCATCATTATCCATCAT
>VXBT01008879.1:0-14852 GCA_013400235.1 Oriolus oriolus
GTGCGAACGGCGGCGCAGCCCCCTCCTCGCCTGCTCGACTCACACCAGAAGTCAGGCGAGTGACAGCTGAAAAGATGGCAACAGCCCCAGCAGAAAAAACAACACGAAAAAGCTACGAAAGCCGCTACAGTGTGAAAACTTAGCCGGCACCAATGTCCAATGTCAACACCAACCAGAACTATTTTGCATTATTTTACCATTTTTCTGTTGTATAAAAAGGTCCTTGGGAAAAGCCCTTCCCTCTTCAATTAAAAGGGGGAGATGTGCTGTATTTCCCACATCCCTTTTCCCACTCCCCACATTCTCCCCCCGTACCTTCCCCTAGTCCTGGCCACACCCTCAGGTTCTCCCTATGGTTCAAGTACCCCAACTCCGCCCATGTACCGCCCCTGCACCCTGAGAGAAGCCCCTCTCCCCCTGGCCATGCGCTCTCTCCACCTTTCTGCCTCTCCCTCTCCCCCTGCCTGGTGGGGAAGCGGCTCGTCACCATGTAAATAAAGGTTCCTCTGAAGCCACCTTGCAGAAGAGCCTTCTCTCTCCTTCATCGTCAGCGTTTGCGGAGCCCAGCTAGTCGGAGCAGAGCACGGGGTTGCCGGAGTGGCTACAGGGAGAGCGGGACGGCCGCTCTCCCCAAATCAGCCCCCTTGCGCTCTCTGGAAATGGTTGTGGCTTGCCATAACATCGCAGGAAACCACCACCGCAACCGGTGGGGGTTGGAGGGCAGGGAAATGTCATTGCTCCACTGGGGTCAGGGCATGGGTTGTGCAGGATCTTTTGCATTAGAACATGGGAAGAAACCAAGTCGGTGCCATGTTTTATGAGTTCCTTGGGAAATTGACCCAAGTGGTGTTTTATTGGCTGTAATTAGGGTTGTAATGAGTTTTTAATTGTTACTAATCATGTTGATGGTGGGAGGGCCTTGGGAGCCACCATGGTTTGTTCTTCCAGGTGGGTCATTGTGCAAACACAGAGGAGACTCCCCCAGTTTGGGCTCGCAGGGGGATGACGGTGAACTGCTGGGGAGCAGGAAACATTTGCTTTTATGAGAGGCACTGGTTTGTCACCTAGGAGGTGACTTCCCTCTGCATCCTCCAGACTGGGGTTCACCTGGCACACTTCTCCTGAGCAGCTGGAGTCCTTTGGGATCTTGAGGATGGGATGTTCAGGGGAGAGAACTGAGGAGCAGAGAGGTTAAAAGTGGGGATCAGCATCTTTTGGTCCCTTCTCTGCACTTCAAACAGCAACACTCCCAGTTCTCTCACCTCCAACTTGACTGGTCTAAAAAACCAGCTCAAATACTCACTAGAAAACCCTCTGAGCTCCTCAAGAGAGACTAAAGTCAGCAGCTCATGGGAGCAGTGACTGCCACAGAGTATCTGGGCTTGGGAGGAGGTTTAAAACTCCTGTGGGCAAATACATTGACAAAGGTACCTAAAGCTGTGCAACTTCCAAAGAAGTTTAGCTAAGGGGAGCTCTTCCCTTTGCTTTCCATGCTGGGCTCCTGATGTTTAATCCTGGATAATCCATTGCCTCCTTTCCTGCTCTTTGGACCCTACCTTGGGTTCCATGTGAGTGAATCCACTGCCAGTCTCCAGGGGTGATTGGTGCCGGATCCAGAGGAATCTGTGTCCCAGAGTGTCATCTGCAGCTGTGCAGAACAATTTGCGCCCTTCACATAATTAATATTCACCCCAGCTTTGCTTGGAGAGATTGAGCTGACATCCAAGCACTTTTCCTGCTGGACTTGGCCCCTGTTGGATGCTGACCCTGCTCCTCTGGACAAAACAGCTGCTCCCACCCAGCCCCGTGACCTGGATGAGCTGCCTGGGAGTGTGGTGCCTCCTCCCTCCCGGCCCTGTTCCATCCAGGGCTGCCGCAGCTCCAGCTGGGACAGGTAGAGCTGGATTTGCACAACTTACGGAAACTGTATCATCCACACCTGGTGCTGACTGAGACCATTCCTCCTCCTCCTCCTCCCACCCATTTCAGTTGAGATGCTGGTGCTTCCCTGAGCTTCATCCTCCTTTCACACTCCCTAGTTCTGCCCTTGGAGTGGAATGATATTCCACAGGGTCTACAGATCCCCAAACCCCCATTATCTGACCAATTCTGTTAGAGCATGAGTTGAATCAATTCTACCTCTCTCGTCACCTGGGGACTCACCTGGTCTGGGGGGGTGGACATGGCCACAAAATGTCCCTGGAAGGTTTGGAGCCTGTGCAAGGGAAAGTGTTGTTCTCTGACACACCTGAATCTGCTGGTGACCTCCAAACCCCTCCTTACACACCTGAACCTGTCACTGTCCTCCAGGTGCTGCTGTGAAACATCTGAACCTGTCATTCTCCTCCAGACCTTCTGACGTACCTGAATCTGTCACTGTCCTCCACATCCTGCTCTGACAACTGAACCCGCCAGTGACCTCCAGGTGCTGCTCTGACACCACAACCTGTCACTGTCCTCCAGGTCAGTGACAAACTGACTTTCCCATAAGTTATGGGTCAGGCTGAGATGGGAATTTCAGGTTGGGTACAAACCCACCACTGTTCCAGGTCATGGCTCCATCTGACAATCAGGAGGAAAGTGACAGGAGAAGAGATGGGTTGTGCCCATGTTTGTGGCAGGTCTCTCTGGGCTGGGGGTTCTCTGCTGAGTCTGATCCATTCAAAGTTTGATTTGGGGCCAGAATCAGCTGAAATGGGAACTGCTCTGTGTGTCAGCCTTGGACAAGGACCTCCTGCCAGCCCTGGGGGGCCTTGGAGCCGCCTCCCTCCCTCCTCCCCTACAAAACTTCTTGCTGAATGAGTTCTCCCATTTTTGGGGGGGCTCTGCAGGTGTTTGTGACCCCCTGGAGTAAAGGCTGGGGTGGTGGCCAAGGAGCCGAGCCCTTCACCTGGATTGCTTTCCATGGGGCATCCTCTGGGAAATCTATTCCAGGGCCTCACCACCCTCACAGGGAGGAATTTCTTCCCAACATCCCACCTAACCCTGCCCTCTGGCAGTGGGAAGCCATTCCCTGTGTCCTGGCACTCTCAGCCTTATCCCAAGTCCCTCTCCAGCTCTCCTGGAGCACCTTTAGGCCCTGGAAGGGGCTCTGAGCTCTCCCTGGATCCTCCTCCTCTCCAGGTGAACACCCCTGGCTCCAGAGCAGAGGGGCCTCCATGGCCTCCTTTGGACTCACTCCAGCAGCTCCACTGGACAACGCTCTCAGGCCCATGGTGAAGTTTTTGGGATTCTCCTGATTGAGGCCAGGAGCTGGACTTGATGATCCCTGTGAGTCCCTTCCAGAACTCGAGATATTCCATTATTCTGTACCTGTCAAAGCCCTTAAACTGGCCTTCCCCAGCCCATCCTCAGACCTTTCCCTCCCCAGGCAGGAGATTTACTCTGGAACCATCAGGGTTTTGGTGCTTTTTGTGCAGCTTTACCTTTTCTGCACCTACCTCGTTGTCCCAGCTGCTCCTGCTGCTGCTGCAGAGCAAATGACAGCAATTTGGATCCATCAATAGAGGGATTTACTCAATTGATCACAAAGTCTGGCCTTGATTGGGCTAATTATGAGCTTGGAGTCCAGCCCAGGTAGAGCTGGGTGTAGTCACCCTCCTGTTGGTGTCGCTACCCTGGGAAGGCAGCACCGGACCCACTTGGCTGGGAGGTCGGTAATCACCTTGTTTACCAGATTTGGAACATCTGCCAGAATTATCTCCAGCTGTTTCAACTTCCTGTGGGACAGGATGTGATTAAAATTGTTCTCAACTCACACAACAGCTTTTGAAGCTGCTGAACACTCTTAGATGCTTCTTTACCTTGGGGGCCAAGCAAAGAGGTTCCTGAGGTTCCAAACCCCTGGAGAGGCCGTTCCTGTGAGCTCTGATTGTTGGGTCACCTGGAGATCCTCATCAAAATCCTGCACTAATAGAAATAAAAATCAATTTATATCATGACTGCCACATCCATTGACCATTTTTCTGCTGAGAAACAGGTGCACATTTAAAAAAAAAATCTCATGTCTCCCTGTGCTTTTAACCTGGAGTTCAACCCAGTTTCCTCCTCATCCTCTTTTTTTTTCTTATTTTAATCTATTTTTCTCTGCAGGTCACACCTTTCCTCCTCCACCTCCTCCTTCTGAAACCCTTTGGAGATTTTATCTCTGCCTTGTTCCAGCACCTCCCACCTGAGCCCGAGGGCATCAGCTGTGTGTGGAGGCACTGGGACATGCTCAGCCTGTTGGAGATCTCAGGGATCAGAGGCTGATATTTGGCATTAGCCAATTAAGCAAAAATTTAATGAGCTTCTCCTTCTTTCACTCGCCACCATTGTTAATAACAACAGCAATAGAAAAATAAATTCAGTGTATTCACACATTATATTCAATTTAATTAATAAACTTCCACATTATTTTCACGGAAAGAGGAGATTAACTGGTATCATAATTACGTTGTTATTTTCTGAATTGATGATTTAATATCGAGGGTGTTATTGAGGATGTTATTGGCTTGTTTACCTTCCTGTCAACCCCAAATCACAAACCATTTATTAAAAGAGATTAAAAGAGCCGTCAGTCCCTTGTAAACGGGATTGCAAGTTGAAGTCAGATTTCAGGTTCTTGGTCCCTAAATGAGCTTCCCCAGAGCCCCCCTCCCTCAGGGACACAATGCCAGGACTGTCCAACCCTGGAGTTGGTGACCTCCCTCCCCACTCTGGGTCAAATCGGCCCTGGAAGTTCCCTCTGGCCTCCTCAAAGTCAAAATTCCAGTCCGAAGCCATCACCAGGACATTTAACCTTTTTTTCTGCAAAAACCACCAGGTTTTTGACATTTCTCTTCCTTCATCATTTCAGAGTCTTCTCCCTTTGCTGACCACAGGGAAAGGTTGTGGCCATTCCCTGCACAGAAGTTTCTGGCTCTGGGGAAGTTCTTCCTGCTCTTTGAGGGCTTTCCAACCCTTCCCACGCTGATTTCCTTTGCTTCCCTCACTCTCATTGGATCTTGGACTTTATTCCAACCTCTCCCAGATTGTTCTGTGCTGCCTCAGAGATCCTGGTCTCCACTTCATCTACTCGTGTCCTCCTTCCCCTACAAATAAAATTCCTCTGTGGCAGCTGAGTGGTTCCTCTTGGTCTGGTATTCTGTGGTCCATCGGCCTCTTCCTTTCATTTGGAGCAGCTCCTGATGGAGTGACCCAGTGATGGATCCTGTTCCTCCTTATCTGCCCTGTTTGGAGCGTCCAGCACTGCCCCCTCCCCTCCCTCCACCCCCTGCCCTGGATCCTGCCAATTCCAATGGAGCATTTCCATAAAACGCTGCTGTTCAACAAAGGCAAAAGAAGAGATCCCCCCCACAAAATCATTCCCAACCACCTGAGCTCTGTCTGTCTGCACAGGACAAATCCCTCCTATTTAGGGCCTTCCTAGACCCCCTCCAGTTATAGTTTTCTCACCAGGAAACTTCACTATTTACCACAAAGTGTTGAGAATTCATGGAATTCTGAAAATTCCCCGATAGAGGGATTTTTTCCTGTGGTTTAATAGCACCTTCCAGTCTCACCCAGCTCTAGGTCCATGTGAGGGAACCTCCATCTGGTCTCCCTGTCCCCTAAATGGTGGATGTGGGATCCACTTTGGAATATCTGTATCATTAGGGCAATACATTCTTGCAGCTGGGAAACCTCAGCCTTGAAATAGGATAAACTTTTTGAGAGTACCAACATTTCACCTCTTGTTCTGCAAAAAACACAAGGTTTTTGACATTTCTCTCCTTTTTCTTTTCTCTTCTCCAAGTCCTCACTGCCTTCACTGACCACAGGGAGAGGTTGTGGTTATTCCAGGGAAAGATGGGGAGAAAAAGAAAGTCTGTGGGCTAAAGGCATTTTTATGAGTGTGTCTGTGTCATTCCAGCCCCAGTTCCAAGTGACTGAGGGCCCTAATTATGCAGGAATTTAGGCAGGTGGAGATCAAGGTCCCTCTCAGTGCTCATTTATCTCCTTCATTGGGGCAGTTATTAAATTTAAATGCTGGATTTATTCATGTGCTACTGTACAGCTCTGGCAGTACTTCTTTAATAGCCAGAAGTGCATTGATATCCTTATTTATTCACTCTGTTCTGCCAGTGGGGCTTGTAAAGATCCTTCATTTATATTTAGGATCTGGTTTTCCAAGACAACCGTAGGATTTTAGTAATTCTGTGTTTTCTGTAGTTCCTTTTCCGCCCCTTTTCTTTTAGTTCTTTTTATTTCTATTTTCTGTAGAGTTTATGGCTGCCTCATCTCTGGAGGTGCTCAAGGACAGGTTGGATGGGGCTTAGAGTGACCTGGTCTGGTGGAAGGGAGACCTTGTAGCCCCTTCCAGTGCCTAAAGCGGCTCCAGGAGAGTGGGAGAGGGACTTTGGACAAGAGCCTGGAGGGACAGGACACAGGGAATGGCTTCCCACTGCCAGAGGGCAGGGATGGATGGGATATTGGGCAGGGGTTCCTCCCAGAGAGAGTGGTGAGGCCCTGGAATGGATTTCCCAGGGGATGCCCCATTCCTAGAAGTGTGCAAGGCCGGGTGGGACAGGGCTTGGAGCACCCTGAAATAGTGGAAGTTGTTCCTGCCCATGGCAGGAATGGGATGAGCTTTAAGGTCTCTCCCAACTCAGACCATTCCATGACCTTATTTTGAGCTGATTTAGATGATCCTGTGGGCATGTCGAAGCATTTCTTTGAGTATCAGCCTGAGAACCAGGATTTATTATTTCCATTGAGGGTTTGGGTTGAAGGTGGACAGAGGTGGATGATGGTGGTGGAGTTTGGCAGGTTCCTGCCCCAGTTGTGCTCAAAAAGCTCCAGTTTGGGTCTCTCTCTGAATTTCTGGATGCTTCCAACATGTTCATCCCGGTGTTCTCCTGGTTCCCTCATGATCCACAAAATGTCACACTCGTGTCACTGTCTCAGAGGCTTTTCCAGGTGGAAGAATCTTCCCCACCTTCCCCACCTGCCCCAGGGACTGTTCCGGATGGGGGGAACAACACGAGGGCCCTCAGTGCCTGCTCCAATAGCTGCACAAGTGGCCCAGGCGGACAATTTTAATGGATCAAGTTTCAGGATGCAATTTAAATTTATCCTTAAAATCCCCAAGACAAAGAGCTAGGTTGACCCTGTGGTTGTAACACCTCAATCCCGTGAAAATCCATCTCCCTGGGAAGGATGATGGATGAACCTGTGATCCCTTCGTCCCAGCTATGTCAGCAAGAGGAAGAAATCACAGGAAGCTCCCCCTTCATCCGCAGGATGCGTGGACATCTCTTGGGATGCATCCCTGTTTCTGGAGCCAGCTTGACAGGTCCAGGTGTGGTTGGGATGTGCTGCCAAGGCTGATTTGGTGCCAGCTCTGATCACAACAGCTGCCCACACTCTGGATTACGGCACGTGGGGTGGGATGGCTGCTCTCCTCGCATCGACTCTGGGCTCCAGCTGCCCTAGAAAGCTCAGAACTCACGCCTGGTTCACTTCAGCTGCTGCACAGGGCAGGGTATTGGGAGGGACACGTCTCTCACAGGTGCTCCACAGGGAGCTGTGGGTGCTCACTCTCTGGGGTCACAACACTTCCTTCCATGATCCATGGGGATTACCTGGAGTGTTGCCCAGTGCAGCTCCGGAATGAGGCACTCACAAAGTGGGAAGAGGAGGGGTGGAGAGGGGCATCGCACTGGAGCCAGCACCAGCCCTTCAGAATCATGGAATCATTTAGGTTGGGATCCTTAAGTCCAATGATTCCCATGGCACTGCCAAGGCCACCACTGACCGTGTCCCCAACTGCCACATCCACACATTTCTTGGACACTTCCAGAGATGGGGACTCCACCCTTGCCTTGGGCAGCCGTGCCAGGGCTGGACAACCCTATCCAGGAAGGAATTTCCCCCAGTATCCAACCTAAACCTGGCACAACTTGAGGCCATTTCCTCTCATCCTGTCACTCATAACCTCGGAGAAGAGTCCGACCCCCATTTGGCTCCAACCTTTCCAGTCTCCTTCAGGAATTCCCTCCCCTCCCCCCAGCTTTTAAAATCCTGGTAATCCATTTTTTAATGTTCACCCTAATTAATTCCTGCAGGAAACAGAATTCTCAATCCAAGTCAGATTTTTATACAGATTTATAAAAAGGGGGAATTCAGCTGGAAATCTTGTTGAATTGCTTCAGGAAATGTAGATAATGAGTAAAATTTAATTACAAAATTAGCACAGAAGGAAGGTCAGATACCAGTTGGCCATTCCTGGTGTAAGGTGAGGTAGGGGATTTTGGTAGGGAAGACTGGGTTTCTCAGCTGTTCTTCTGGAAGACACTGTGTTTCCTTGTGAGAAAAGCCTCGCTGAGCATCCAAAGTCTTGTCCACCTTGAGATATTCCAGCTGTTTTAATAACCTCTAGCTACAAACCCCTAATTTAGGGGATTTATGAGGCACTTTCCAAATAGAGCCAGGATTGCACAGCCCTGACCACAGAACCTCTACATAACTGATGGATTCCCAGCCTGGCTTCATCCAGCTCCTTTGGGAGGAAGAGGATCCTGCCAGGTGAAGTCCAGCTCCTCCTAAAGTCGTGTAGGGGACAAAGAGGAGGTTCTTCCCATGGGGAAGTGGTTCCAGAGGTGGTTTTGGAGGAACCACATCTTGATGTCTTGATGCCAGCAGCAGGATTTGGCTCCCAAATGCTTTTCCATATGTCCATGGCCACTGAATGCTGGAAAGGCAGAGTCTGGCACAGAGATGAGGGAGAGGGATGGATCCTCCCCATAAGAAGCAAAAGTTGCTCTTGGGATATTCTGGGAATGAGAGAAGAACGGGAATGGGAAGCAAAGGGAGGTCAGACACCCCCAAGGCCCATCAAGGTCTTGTGCCCCTTGAAATGCCAAAAGAGGTGGGGAAATATGGGAGAGAACAAGATGTGGGATGAGCAGCGGTAACTGTAATTATGGATGGAGGCTAATGAGATAAAGAGATCCATCAGCAAAGCTCATGAGTCAGGCAGGATTTGGGGAATTTCACAACTGCCCCACCGGTGTTGGTGTTTATCTGACCTCTCCGGGCAGCCATTAATTGCTGCCTGATGAACCAAACCCAATAACAACATCAAAGACCTGCTAATTACCACGGAATGGAGACGAGCTCCTCCAAAACATATAAAGGAGAACTTCCATACTCTTCCAGAGTAGCTGAGGATCCTTCATTCTGATTTCTCCTCCTGTATCACTACCTCCTCCACCAGCTCTCCCACCTGGAAGTGCTGCCATGAGACGATATTTCTCCAGATATGGGGATGGGAGTTTCAGTTCTTCTGCTCACTGCAGGACCTTGGGTGGTGGAGACGGGAGATTTGGAGGGTTTGGCAGCAGGAGCCTCCACAACCTTGGAGGGTTCAGGAATGTCTATACTGGTGGAGGCTGCAGAGGAGAAGGAGTAGGATATGGGAGATGCTTTGGGTTTGGTGGCTGGAGACAACCTGAGAGGGGCTTTGGTGGAAGAGGATATTTCGTGGGAGCTTTTCAAGGTGGTGAAACAGGGCTTGGTGGCACCTACAGAGGAGGTTCAGGCAGTGAGGTACTCGGAGGAGGCCTTGGAGTAGGGGAGCAAGAGGCTGGGCAGAGATTGGGACAGACTGGAGCTCTCCGAGGCATTGAGGAGGTCCATGTCAACACCAACCTGCTGAGGCCAATACAGCTCCAGGTGGACCCCGAGTTCCAGCGAGTGCGCTCAGATGAGAAGGAGCAGATAAAAGCTCTCAACAACAAATTCGCATCATTCATCGAGAAGGTGAGTTCTGGTGTCTGTTTGTCCTGTTGTTCAGGAAGGGGGAAGGTACAAGGTGGGTGTGAGTCACGGGGACATCTTCATGTTCCATCTTCTCCCCCCAAAAATCCCAGCACTGGCTGAATTCCCGCAGGCCGGGGTGAAGCTGCCGAGACACTGCTGTGTAAATCACTTTTTGCCCTGGGATAAAGATCTCAGAGTCGTCTTTTGTGGCAGGACAATAAACTGCTGGGATGTCACTGGCATATTGACTCAGTCCTCTTTTGAGGAAAGGGGTTTCTGGGAATATATAGTCCCATATTCCAGTGCCTAGAAGTTGTTGATGCCAGTAGGAAAAATGGGTGATGGATGTGGACATCTTGATGAGTATTTTTTTTCTCAAGCAAAGCCAAACCTTGCAAGAAGAGGCTGTTTTAGTGCCTCTTCTTGCAGAGGGTTTGCACTTGCCAGAAATTGCAAGTGAATTAAATTTCTCTGAATAATTAAACAAATCACTCTTTGGTTTGGAAGCCCTGCCCTCTTCTAGGTGCTCTATCTTCACCTCTTTTGGGACTTTCCATCTCTCCAGTTTTGTCTTCTCTTCTGCTTCTACTCAAACCAGCCACGAAAGCTCTTCCACCCCGGTGGTATCTGGGAGGTGTCTCTGTCTCCACTTCTCTCTGTTACATGTGGAGACTTCAGGGTTTCCTGTTTTACTGGACAGGAGGTGTTGGTTACACTCAGGAGGTTTAAGATTACATAGTTCTGAAAAATCAGTGTGTCTGTGACTTTTTTCTTTCCCTCCCAAACTTTTGGGTGTCCAGGTTATCACCTGGTCAATATTATAGAAATTGTGGAGTGATTTGGGTCCCTTCCGGACCTTAAAGCTCATCCAGTTCCTGCCATGGGCACGGACACCTTCTACTAGACCACTCTGTTCCAAGCCCCATCCAACCTGGCCTTGGACACTTCCAGGAATGGATCTGCTTTCCCTTCCAGGTTCAATGTCTGGAGCGGCAGAACCAAGCACTCTTGGCCAAGTGGGAACTTCTGCAGCAGCAAAGCTCTGGCCCTGAGGAGAGCAGGAACATCAACAACTTCTTCCAGTCCTACATCACCAACCTACAGCGGCAGCTTGAGACGCTCCAGAGCCAGAAGGAGCAGCTGGATCCTGAAGCCTACAACATGCTCCGGCTTGTTGAGGATTATAAAAACAGGTGAATAATCACAAATCTGGGAAAACAGGTGCTGGGATTTTCCCAGGTGATGCTCACTGTGGCCTTGGATGACAAAGCTCAGCTTTGCATCTGCAGGAGTTTCGAGTTTCTTAGTCCTGTTCTGCTGCAAGTGCATTACGGGGCTTGACTTTGACGTTGGAAGAGTTTGGTAAGGGTTGAACTCCCAAAAATGAGAGGAAAATCAAAGTTTCTGATGATCTCTCCCACCCTTTTTCCTTCCCAGACTCCTCCTCTCCTTTCTCCCCCCTAGCAGTGAGCGACCCAGGATTCCACTTGTGGGGCCCTGGTGGGGAGGGACAGACCTGAGCTTGGGGTCAAATTGGGAAGAGTTGTCACCTTTTCTGGCTTAGACTTTATGTCCATCCACAGCTCTGAAAAATGGAAAGTTTAGTTCAGAATTACTCAATTTAGGACTGATCTGTATTGACCCCATTTTTTGGGCTGTTTTAGTGCCTCTTTTTGCAGAGGCTTTGTGCTTGCCAGAAATTGCAATTAAAGTAAAATGAAAACTCGATACATTCAGTCTTTGGGTGATTCTGCTGTTTACTGATCAACTTGACTTAAAAATTAAGATAGATAATTAAAGATAATAGATAGATTAATTAAACAGATTAATTAATAATGGATAATAGATAATAATCTACCTCCTTTTTTCCCCCAGATTTGAGGACGAGATCAACAAACGCACGTCCAAGGAGGAGGAGTTCGTGGAGCTTAAAAAGGTGAATTGACCTGAGACCCTGAGCAAAATCAAAGCCTCAGGAATAAAACAATATCTGGGTGGTTGCCAAGGTTCTCAAAAGCTGAAGTTTTTGCTGAGCTTTGTCTAATTTTAACTGAAGTAACTGAAAACCAGAACAAGACTGAGGAGGAATTATTTCCTCTAGAGAATGAATTGGTCTTTTGTAGGACAAATATCTAAAAAGTGCTGGTTTTTCCCTATTCATTCAATCCCAATCCAGATGGACTATTATTATTGTTAAATAATGTCTGTAGATGGCTTAGAAGAATAAAAACTACTTGAGAAGAGAAAATTTAGGCAACTTTTTTATTAGAAGAATGAATAAAAATGGTGTTTTTCTATTTCTCATGTTCCCCAGAAACAGATTTATTGCTGCAGTTGTGGTACCCATTTCCCAGCCAATTTTTTAATCTTAAACACTTCCCCTTTGTTCCTGTTGCTTTTCAAATGAAATCTGAGATCCATGGGCCATTATTTGATCCCAGGAATTAAGGCTTTTTGGAAACATCCCAAGCATTGCACTTCAGTGGAGCATTTGGATCAACAAAATACAAATAATTCCAATGGCTTTTGTTTTCTTTACAGGAACTGGATAGTGCATACATGGGAAAAATGGAGTTTGATGTCCGGGTGGATATCCTGAGGCAGGAGCTGGAGTTCCTCCGGTGTTTATATGAAGCTGTGAGTGATTAAAATCTTACCCTCAGGTCTTGAAGGACATGTCTACTGCAGATTCCCAGAAATCTTGCTTAGGTGGGACTTTTTGGCTTGGAGAATTAATTATCCTTGGCCTTTGGTGAATGAAAAGGGGTGTGGTGTGTCCCAAAGTCTGGCAGACCTTGAAAATTACAAGTGTGGGGGGGTACAGTGGTACCTGGGGGCTGCAGGTGGAGGAATTCCAGTGGGAAATTGGCTACAAGGTCCCATATTTTCCTCATAAAGACCTGGACTGACCACAAGGACAGTTAAAATCCCTAACCTGGTTTTCCACGCAGGAGCTGTCCCAGCTGCAAAGAGTTGTTGGGAACATTGACGTCATTCTATCCATGGACAACCACAGGGAGCTGAACATGGATGGAATCATCGAGGAGGTCAGGCAGGAATATGAGGGGATGGCCCAGAGGAGCACAGCTGAAGTGGATGCCATGTACCGGGGCAGGGTGAGTGGACACCAGGGAAACAGGGACACAAATCTCCTCATTGGAAAAGAAACCAAAAATGTGTTGTGTCCTCTTCCCATCAGTACCAGGACCTGCAGAACATGTGGGTGAATCAACGAGAGCAGCTGAGGAACAGTCACCAGGAAATTCAGGAACTCGCCAGGCAGATCCAAAGACTCCAACCAGAAATTGAAATTGCAAGGAAAAGGGTAAAGCTGATACTTTCCAGCTGGACGAAATGGTTTAAGCCCCTTTTCCGTGGGATCTCAGTGCAGTGTGAGGCAGCCAGTCCTTTGGAGGCAAACTTAGGGATGAAGTTTTCTCTTCCGAATGACACAGATTTAGATTTTTGGGATCTATATTAGGGTTTAATTGTGTAAATTTACCCAGCCTAGTGTCTTTTCGGTGTTCTGTCATTGAGGAAAGCCTTTTGATTTCCAAGGAATGCCAGGAGGGTTTGAAAATGATGGGATTTGGGGGTTTTCCTGTGCTGGGCTAGGAGTTGGACTTGATGATTCCTGTAGTTCTCTTCCAACTATGGATATTCTATGATTCTGTGATAAAATCCTCCCTGAGGGGACACAGTCACATTCCCTTTGTTCCCTCTGCAGAATTCCAGCCTCCAGGACTCTATTAAAGATGCTGAGCACCGTGGGAGCTCGGCCATCAGGGATGGCCAGGAAAAGCTCCAGGAGCTGGAAAACGCCCTCCAGCAGGCCAAGGATGACCTTTCTCACCTTGTCCATGATTACCAGGAGCTCCTGAATGTGAAGCTAGGCCTGGACATTGAGATTGCCATGTATCGATCACTCCTCGAGGAGGAGGAGAACAGGTGGGGCAAAATCCATCCTGGGTGAAATACCTGGACAAAGCAGCGTGTCCATGGATCTGTCACTGGGATTTCTGGGATGGACTGGGCCTGGGAGGAGTCACCTTTCTGAGGATCATTGATAAAGCCTAACCTGAATTTTAATTCTGATTGTATTGGCTGCTTTACCTCAGTGTCACTTTTCCTCCACAGGATCCAAGAAGGATCACCGGCCACAATCTGTGAGTATCCCAAGGATTTTCTCAGGGTTTTTTAAAGGAAACTGTTCCTACTTTGTTGTCTTAACACCATCGGAACAAACTACCCCAGTTCCCATCTTAATTCAGGAAAGGATGCAAAGGGGAGTTTGTGAACACACACTAATATAACAACTGACTTTGAAGTTATTGGCTAACTCCCACCAAATTTGGAGGAAATGGGAAACACCTCATTTAATCCATAGGTCTATTTGATGCAGGGCAGAAGGGAAGGAAATAAAAACTGGTCCTAAAATTTGTGGAAAAGTTGAGGAAGCTGAAGGAGAGAGGAAACCAGTCTTGGCCTTGGTACAGAACAGGCTGCACTGAGTGTTCGTGGGTGGAATAAGACATAAATTATATTTTAAAAAAGATAAAAACTCCAGAAAAATGAGAAAATATTCCATAGGTTGATCTCTACTAACAGAGATTCTTGTTGCCCCCTTCAAATATAAGTCCATGACCACCAGGGTAGGAAGGATGATGCTTAAACCAATTCTGCTCAGAATTTTTGGGGGTAAAAAGAATAAATTGAACATAATTTCCATTCCTTGCAGGTGTCATTGACCACAATGCCAGAGCTCCTGTTGTCTTTGGAGGCGTAAAAAGTGTGAAGGGGGGAATGAGCTCTGGTTGTACCAGTGGGAGCAGAATGAAAGGGTCGATTTCTGGAGGGGGAAAAGGTGGAAGCTCTGGATGGGGTGGATCCAGCTCTGGTGGGGGTGGGTCCATCTGTGGAGGGGGAAAAGGCTCAGGATGCAGAGGAGGAGGAAGCCCAGGTGGTGGAGGCTCCATGTCCAAGAGTGGCAGCAGCTCTGGAGGGTGGGGGTCCAGCTCTGGTGGAGGTGGATCCATTTCTGGAGGAGGGAAAGGCTCAGGATCTGGAGG
>VXBT01008882.1:0-11373 GCA_013400235.1 Oriolus oriolus
TCACAAAAAATGGGATTTTGACACTCAGAGATTTCTGCTCCAGGATAATCTGTTTCATTACACACATCCTCAGTACTGACACTGTTTTGTCTTCTTTCCCTGTCAAGCTGATCAACCCAAGTTATCCCTCGGATATGAAAACAGAGCAGTTCCTCATAAGACAGTACAATATCAGTGCACAGCAAATTGGCCAGAGCCAGGCTATCACCCAAGACTACAACAAGCTGCAGGGTTTGGACCGTGGCCATTTGAGCCCCAGTGGCCACCAAAGTGGCAACAACAACAAGGCAGCTACCTTCACCCTCACCAACATAGTGCCCCAAAACAGCACTCTCAACAAGGGTGCCTGGAAAGACTACGAGAACCAAACGATGGCCCAGCAAACCCAGGGCTGTACCACCACCTACGTCATCGTGGGTGCTGTGCCTGGGAACACCTACATTGCCCAGAAGAGGGTGAACATACCCAGCCACATCTGGTCAGCTGCCTGCTGTCAGACTAATACCACCAGGAAGACTTGGGCGGTCATTGCTGAAAACAACAAGAACCAGGTCCAGAACCTCACGCTGAAACAGCTGGAGGCGAACTTGACCCAGCTCTACGGGGGGAAACAGGTTACTCTGTTCCACAGTGACTGTCCCCGCTAACAAACCTCATATCCTGGGTGGAAGAGGCTCGGCATCTTTTTCCATGTCATAGAATCACAGAATCACAGAATGGGTTGCGTCTGATGAGACCTTAAAAATCATCTTGTTCCATCCCCTTCCCTGTACAGTGACTCCTTCCACTACACCAGATTGCTCCAAGCCCCATCCAGCCTGGCCTTGAACACTTCCAGGCATGGGGCAGCCACAGCTCCTCTGATCACCCTGTGACAGGGCCTCACCACCCCCTCAGTACAGAATTTCTCCCTAACATCTCACCTAACCCTGCTCTCTGTCAGTGTGAAACTATTCCCTCTTGTTCTGTCACTCCATGCCTTTGTCCAAAGTCCCTCTCCAGATCTCTTGGTGAACTTCTAGGTAGTGGAAGGGGATCTGACTTTCCCCAGAGCCCTTTCTTGTCAAGGCTGAACACTCTCAGCTGTCTCAGCCTGTCTCCAGAGCAGAGGTGTTCCAGACCTTGGAACATCTTCGTGGCCTCCTCTGGACTCCACTGCACTATGTTTGTGTCCTTCTCGTGTTGAGGGCCCCAGAGCAGGACACAGCACTGCAGGTGCAAGGACAAGATTCTGGACAACCTGCTCCAGCTGATCCTGCTTGACCAGGGGTCTGAACTAAAAGATCTTGAGATGTCCCTCCAAAACCCAGAGGAAGTTTTGTTTGCTTGCTTTTGGAACTGCACCTGGAGAGCAGCAGCTGTTGTATCAGACAGGCAGGCTTTGGCATCAGATATACAGAAAGCTTTGAGCAGCCAAAGCTGAATTCCTGTGCTGCACTCCTTGGATACCTTCATTCTGTGCTCTGCTTCTGAAGCTTTTCTGCAGATTTATGGGAAACTAATTTGGGGAAATGTATTCAATATATTCAGTTTAATAAATGTCATAATCAAAAGATCAACGTAGGACAGATCATTTAGTTCCTGAGTAGTTCACAATAAAAGTTATTTGCTGCAGTGCTGGGTTCCAGGGTCACCTCATGTATAAACCACAAGTTGCTTCTTGCTGAAATTTCTACTACCAATAATGTCACAGTCCCCAGAACATCAGTGCAATTTCAGGCTAAGGCACCTCTGCAGACACCTCTGCTGTACCTCAGGGGGCTCCCTCTGACTCTCTCACCCACCTCTGCACCCCTGCTGGGGCTTGAGACCACACTCATCCTCACCACTGCTCATCCCCACTGCTCCATGTCCCACTGCTCTTGCTTTCCAGGCTCTGGAACCATGGGTGATTGACCACCCCCATGAATCCCACCTCCATCAGCTCCCTGGGCTGTCCTGAGGACCTTTACCCCTGGCAGTACCCAGAAATGTCCTGCCCTCCACAGCAGAGACACTTGGGAAGCCAAAAAGGGAAAGGAATCCGTTTCATAGAATCACTGAATGACAGAATCCGAGAGGTTGGAATAGACCTCCAAGGTCGTCCAGTCCCACCATCCTCCCAGCACTATCGCTGTAACCCTTAAACCACTAATCCATATCACCCAGTGCCAAATCCAGATACCTCTGAAACACCTCCAGGGGTGGTGACTCCAGCACCTCCCTGGGCAATCTATTCCATTGCCTGACCGCATGAGAGTTGAAAGCTTTTTTTTGAATATCTAATCTAAATCTCACCTGTCTCATCCTAAGGTCTTTTCCTCTAGTTCTTTCACTACTGGCATGGTAGAAGAGACCAACCTCAACCTCATTAGAACTTCCTTTCAGGTAGTTGTAGAGTGCCCTGAGCCTGCTCTTCTTGAGACTAAAAGCTAATCCTAACATCTAATCTAACCCTGCCTTCTGTCAGTTTGAAGCTGCTCCCTGTTGTCCTGTTACTCCAAACCCTTGTCAAAAGTTCTCCAGCTGAACCACTTTCAGGTACTGGAAGGAGGTCTAAGGTCTCCCAGAGCCTTCTCAGCACCAGGCTGTGGCATGAATAAGGGCTCTTACAAAGCCTTTGCAATCAGGCAAATGAAAATATGCAGCCTGACCATGCTAATTGTATTCTGAGAGGCTGCAGAAGAGCAGACTGAACATCTGGGTGTACTCAGAGACAGAGCAGTCAGTCTAATGCCACAAGAGAGGTTCTGCCAGGAACAGGAACACATGTAGGTCCCCATTCGTGGGGAATGAGGAAATGAACAAGAAGTCACCAGACCAGTTTTTTTCTCCTGACACGTGATGCTGCAAGAACCTGAGAGAAATCCTGAGGAAACTGCAAATAGCAACCGTCACCCCACTTCAGGGCAGGCATGAACAAATCTCCTTGAATAACAGAAAATCTTTCTTTTCAGTGAAATTCACTGTTTATCCCAACAGGCAGGTTTATGACCAGGTGTATATTGCACTGGGACTCCTGAGGGATCAGCCAAGCGCTTCTCCAGGCAGAAGAAGACAGGTTGCCTGTTCTGAGACTCTTCTTCAAGGTAAGCTCTTGCTCCTTTCTCACCATTTACTCCAACATTCAAAGTCTTTCCTGAGCTTTGGAATAAATATATATAGACAAAGCCTAGGCTGGAGCTGCTGAGTTCCAACATCTGCTCTCCAAGGAGCAGAGTTTATGCACGAACTGAATTTTGCAGCTCTTTAACACTTTCTGTAAAAGAGGGCAAGGACAGAAGGAATGATTTGGGAAATAATTCAAGCCAAGTCACCTGGAAAATTAACATTAAACTGCTGAATAAGGAGCAGAGGTGAGTTTATTGAGCACCAAAACTCAAATGACCTTGCAAAAGGCCCCTGGGCAAACACAGGTGGCCAAACTCCCGGACAAACTCACTTTAAACCTTGTTTGGGAAATCTAACAACCCTTCCTGGAGATCATATAAAACCAGCCAGTTTCAGACTGCAGCAGCGGTATTTGAGAGTCCTCTGCCACTTTGGGGCTGCGAGCAGAGTCCTGTGCTGCTCTTTCCCACGGTAGGTTGGTTTCTACATATCTGATGTCAAGTTAGATATTACATTAGTTAAATATATTTTTCCAGCCCGTGGTGGGGGCGGGGGTGTCATGCAAAAGGACTTTTCAGGAACTTCTCTGCTTGATTTGGGGCAGCTGCGTGTATGCTCTGCAGAGTACTGCAAAAAGTCACTACTTGCTGTTCCTGTTCTTAATTTCCAGCTTAGTGGTCACCATGTTCCTGATCTGGGGTTGCTAAAGAGAAAAAGGACCAGATGTCTTGGGTCAGAGCCAAGGGTATATGTAGCTTAATTTCCCAATGTCAGCTGAGAGTCAGGACCCCCGGCTGGATTACTTTGGGTTCAATATTGGACATGACTGGAGGAGCTATGTGTCTGTGTGAACCTGGATGGGGCCAGAGACATGCAGGACGTGCAGCATCGCTGTTATTTCCCTGCCAAATGCCCCATGGGATTAAAGCCCAACTCAGCATTGAAGGTGGCTGAGCAGAGTCCATGCCCAGCTGCAGATCTCTGCTGTGCAGGGTCCTCAGAGCAGAAGGGAGTGAGAATGGCCTGAAGCTGAGTCAGGGGAGATTTAAGCTGGATATCAGGAAGAGGTTTTTCACCCAGAGGGTGGTAGAGCTCTGGAACAGGCTCCCCAGGGAAATGGTCACATCATCACACCTGCCTGAGTACAAGAGGTGTTTGTACAATACTGTCAGGCACATGGTGGGATTTCTGGGGCTGTCCTGGGCAGGGCCAGAAGTTGGACTCGATGATCCTGATGGGTCCCTTCCAACTCAGCATCTTCTGTGATTCTGTGAGATCATGTTTGGAAGTAGGGGCTTCCAGGCCCTGGTTTGTTGCAGGATTTTTTCTCCAGTGCCAGTGCAGAAGATGAGCTCTTGACCAACTCAAATAAGTTGGAAAAGGTGGAAGTAGGTTGGAAAAGGTGGCCTTGTCCCAAAGCCATACCTCAGTTCCACAATAACTGTGCTGTGAGAACTGTTTAGGAATGGGGTGTGCTTGGAACCCGCCTCAGACAGACTGAATTCCCCCAATGCTGCCTCCTCTAGGCACCTAAAACCTATTTTAGATTTCACCCTCTCGTGTGTAAAAGGGAGATTTGCTCCAACCCTTAGTGTGTGTTTAGTCTGTCAGTGCCACATGAAAGCTGAAACCCTTCTGCCTTATCAGTCTGTTGGTGTCCTGTTGTGGGGACCCTTCACTGAGCAGTTCTCTGGCTTGGAGGGTTTGACTGACTTGTTCAGGGTCACACATAGACCAGAGAAACCCCTCCTGGGTCTCCACACCTTTACCCACTGCCAGAGACTGCCAGCACGCTTGAGGGACTCACTTTAACTGTTTAGCTGTAACAATAAAACTCTTTATTAATAAAACTGTGACTGGTTTGAGGCTTGCCAGCGAAAGTATCTGCAAAAAGATATTCAAAGCAATATACTAATTCAGAACAACATACTAATAAACTTTAATCCCCCACAAAATCTGGCTTGAGGTAATCATTCTGCATGCATAAAGTAGGGTTCTTACCCAATAGGCATCCCTAAGTGAAAGAAGGTAGGTTCACCCAATCAGCTGAACCCAGAAGTTACAGTGGAGTCTACCACCACTTCTCTCCATTTTTAACTTACTTTTATACTATTTCTTTACATTTAGGTGGCATTTGCATGTAGTCATACATCTTTCTCAGTGAGGGGTTCTCGTGTCTTGGGGGTGGATATCTCAGTAAAGAACCTTCAATAACCTTGGGATGGGGATGTGCATCAGTCCAGGGAGAGGAATTTTGCCATGGCTGCTGATTCAGCAGCAGGACATCTTCATGTATCTCGCACGGTTTTCAGCTGCCATGCAGATTATCAGCTAGGAAACACCACCAAGGTGTCTCCTCTGCAAGGGTTTTGACAGAGCCTGGCCATGGCATCTCCACTCCACTCCAGCTGCTGTTCAGCCCTCCCCTTAGATTTAGTCCTCCTTGTGTGTGCTGACTGTGTTTCATCCAGGGAGAAGCACCCATATTTTCCCCTGTAACTTCTCTACCATTATCCTTTTATCCCCAGTCATCTCCCCACACAACCTATAGCACTGATGATGTTTCCATATCCAGGAGGAGAGAACTTACCCCCTTCTTGGTCTCTCATAGTCCCCTCCTCTGCATTTGCCTTCCAGGGCAGCAAGAACCCTTCACTTGAAATCCTCCTGCAATGCTGTGGCTGCTGCTGCTGCTGCAGGTGCTGGTGAGCTGCCTCTGGCTGGGACACAGCGAGGTGGTGAAGTCCTTTGAAACTTCATGTCCTCAGTTTTTTTTCCGGGAGACCCCCCCAAATGAAGGCCTGGAGCCGCAGAACCCGGCCTGGATCTGCCAGCGCTACAAGAACCAGTATTACTTTGCCACCCTGTATGACAGGAAGATGCGTATTCCTGTGTACTCAGCTTACATCTACCAGCCTGGACCTGGCAAGAGACCTAAAACATGGCTGGTTGAGCCTCAGGTGAGTGCCTCTCTTACAGCACATCACCCTCCAATCATTAAAAGCAGTATTAAAATAACAATTTCTATTTCCTCCCACCCCGACACACATGCAAATGAACACACTGGATAAGATTATCCTCCTTTAACTTCAAACACCTTCATCACATGATTCTTCTGATGCATCTGAGACATCAGCAGGAAGATGGGATGAGTCATATCCCAAAGGTGCCCAGTTTTCTGACTTGACCTGGCAGGGACAGCAAATCCAATTACTTCTCATTACATTGCAAAGCCAAATGATGCCCCTCCCAGTGCCCTGCTGTGCTGGGTGACCAAGTGATGGGGAAAAGGCATCCAAGAGAGGCTAAACTGGAGGGACCAAGAGTCCTGCTGGGCTCCGATCCCCACTTTGTCCTGAGCTGTTCTGCACCCCTGACAGAGCTTATCTGCTCCCAGTGAAGAGTCAAACTGGCTTTGTGAGTGGTGTGAGAGAAGTGAGGAGAAACTCAGAACGGGTGAGGTGGCCCAGGGACAAAGCCTTGGCAGGCACAGGCACTGGAGATGAGAGGGTCAGGTTAACACTGGGGGGATTTCTGGAGTGATGTTTCAGGCAGTGAAGAGTGAGGAGCATCAGTGTCAGTCCAGTCAGAAGGGCGTGATCTCCATCCACGGGCAGTGACCTCTGAACACGTTTGGCTCAGGCTTGGTCCAGAAGGATCCAGCAGACAGACAGAACTCCATAAGATACACAGCTCTCCCAAACATCCTTCAGACAAACTTCAGACCTTTAGGAAAACAGGCCAAGGAAATAATGGACACAAAATGCTGAAATTCCTGTCATTGCTAAGCCAGAGTAGCAGGATTGATTTAGGTGAAAATGAACCCCAGAAGGAACCTATATGCAGAGTTCCAAAGGAAGGCTAAATATAATGCACTAAGTATGAAATGAATTTCTGAAATAAGAAAATATTTGCTCTTGTTCCTCATAGGAACTTGAGCAACTAGTCTGATATTGTACCACACCAGGACCAGACAAAAAACAGGATCGTGACGCTCAGAGACTTCTGCTCCAGGGAAATCTGTTCCATTATTCCCATCCCCAAAACTAACACCTTTTCCTCTTCTTTTCCTGTCAAGCTGATTGGCCCAGCTTATCCCAAAACTATGGAAAAAGAGTGGACACTCTTAAATCGATACAATGTCAGCTTAGAGCAAATCAGCCAGAGCCAGGCTATCCTTCATGACTACAAGAACCTGACGGGCTTGAACCGGGGCCATTTGAACCCCAATGGCCACCACGATGACTACAGCAGCAGGATTGCTACCTTCACCCTCACCAACATAGTGCCCCAGGATGAGAAACTCAACGGCGGAGCCTGGAACAACTACGAGCAGCAAACGATGATCAGGAGGACACAGGGCTGTAAAACCACCTACGTCATTGTGGGTGCTGTGCCTGGGAACAACTACATCGCCAAGGGGAGGGTTAATAAACCCAGCTACATCTGGTCAGCTGCCTGCTGTGTGGTGGACAACAACTACATAAAGGCTTGGGCAGTCATTGCTGAGAACGACGAGAACCAGGTTCAGCTCCTCTCGCTGGGGGAGCTGGAGGACACGTTGACCGAGCTCTATGGGAGGGGACAGGTTTCCCTGTTTGACAGTGACTGTCCCCGGGAATAAGCCTCACATCCTGGGTGGAAAAGGCTCAGGAGCTTTTCCCACATGTCACAGAATCATAGAATGGTTTGGGTTGGAAGGAATTTCAGAACCATCCATGTAGTCTCAGCTCCCCTGCCATGGGCAGGGACACCTTCCACTATCCCAGGCTGCTCCAAGCCCCATCCAACCTGGCCTTGGACACTTCCAGGGATCCAGGGGCAGCCACAGCTTCTCTGGACAACCTGTGCCAGGGCCTCACCACCCTCCCAGTAAAGACTTTTTTCTTAACATCAAATCTAACCCCACCTGCTTTCAGACTGAAGCCATTCCCTCTTATCCTGTCACTCCATGTCCCTGTCCAAAGTCCCTTTCTCTTTTAAAACCCTTTAGACACTGGGGGGGGGATCGAACTTCTCCCAAGAGTCTTCTTTTCTCCAGGTTCTCTCACCCTCAGCTCTCTTACCCTCTCTCCAGAGCAGATGTGCTTCAGCTCTCAGAACGCCTTTGTGGCCTCCACTGGACTTCACTCCAACAGCTTTGTGTCCTTCTGTTGTGAGCCCCAGAGCTGGAGGCAGCACTGCAGGTGGGGTCTCACCAGAGCAGAGTAGAGGGGAACAAATGGACTGCAGGGGGGTAACAAGACAACCCAAGACTCCCAAAGGCCTCTGACTCAATTCCAGAAAGATCTGGCAGAACGGACTTCACATGATATCTAATTTCCATTAGGAAGTGAGAAACCTGTCTTCAGGGCGGGGAAATTTATCCATAAATGGGTACCCACTGCCATGTACTTACAGAGTAGTTTAGGAGCTAACATACCGATTTCCATGCCAAGTGTGTAATTTACTAATAAAGCTTTGTGGAATTTTACAGATCTTCTGACTTCTGTTGTTCCTATCGACCGTGAACATTTAGGGATCCTGGGGGGTCCCTTTCCCTTAAGGGTGGTTTTGTGGGCAGAATGGGAGCTTCAGGCAAAGGTTAATAGAGAAACCTTCCCACTGAGTCATGAAATGCAGAAAGGATCCCCTTGCTTGACAAAATCCTTTTCAGAGAAGTGTCTGGGTTCAGCTGGATCTGATCTTAGCCCCAGACTTTGTCAGTGGTTTATGTCTAAAGGATCATACAGGTGTAATTGAAACTGTATACAGCTTGTCCCATAGGTTTGAGGATTGCAAAGCAGATATGTTTACATAAATATATATGATTTATGAGGATAGTGGTTAGGCAAAAAGATCTTAATCAGAATTATTTAGTTCACAGTATGGAAGCTATAACTACTAGTATAACACTGTGCACTATGAAGCAGTATTGAAGCAAATACATTAAAGCAGTTCTATTAAAACTAGCAAAAACAATTAAGCAGAGATTGATGTTACTCACCCATACCAATGACCATGGTCAAATCTCTTTGGCTCAGCCTCAAGGAGTGACCTTGAGAGGTGTCTCCACTCCAAGGAGGAATCTTCACACACACACACTCCAGGAAGGTGTTTGTTAGGAGACCCTGCCACTGAAAAGTGGGACTGGGCTTTTTCAGTATAAAGTGATGGATGGTCAGTCAGATGTCCCCAGACCAGCTGTGTCAGTTCAGCAGCTTTAGATAAGCTATTAGTAGTATCACTTCTTTGTTCCTTTATCAGCTACTTTTCCAGGTCTACCGTATCTTTATCTCACCCTCAGGATGTTTAACTTTGGGACTGATGAGTCTGGCTGGTTCCAGCATTATTCACCACCAAAAGCAGCATGATGGCCCCTTCTCCATTCACCACTGGGAGCTTGGCAAAGAGGCCATTGCTCAAGTTGTTTTACCCCATTCCAAGCAGAGCATCCTGCTACAGGTGGGACGACACATTTTTGGCATCATGAATAGGATGCCATGGTTGAAGGGGTCCATAGCCCCCAAGGATATCATTGCTTTATCCATGAATCCTGGACAGGGAGGACTAGGAAGTTATCCACTGGCTGTTAACAGCCAGGTGGGATTCAAGCAGCTGCAAAGCAAGACTCCCCAGGAAATGTCAGTGCTTGAATGCTCCCCAGTTTTGGAAAAATTGAGAGTATAACATTTACACTGTCATCTGGTGATGAGCAAGTAACATTAAGACCAGTAATTAAAACTGAAACCAGAGATGATTTTCAAGGTCAGCAAATTTCTGCTGAAATGGTTCTGTATATGACGACTGAGGTATCAGAGTTCCAGGAAAGGTACAGCAGAGATACATAGGATGAAAATGTATGGGGGTGATTCTTATGACAGAGAACCAGGCAAAGATGATTCTTTATCTCCTTCGACTTCCCCCAAATCTACTATGGTCAACAATTAATAAAATTTCTAATAGATAAGGGAGCACAAATTCAATATTACAGCAGCAGGATGCCGTGAAGTTCTGTTTATGACCCAGATGGAAAAGAGTTAAAACCATTGCAATAAATGGAGCAACTGTCAAGGTAAGGTTGATTCATGGCTCCTGGGTGGGAAGCTGGTGTCAGCTGCTCTTTGAAGTTAAAGATCACCATGAAAATCTTTTGGGTTTTGATGTTCTGAAGGATCAAACGGGGCACCTGGTGGGTGGCTGTGTGTGGTGCTTTGGTTCAAATGTCAACCCTAAGTCTAAAAGAAATCCAGACCCTGCAGTGTGCTTGCCCTGTGTGGTACCTGCACTTCCTGATTCAGGGATTGCCAGTGTATCACAGTGCCAGACACTTGGTACAGTGTAGGGTGGGATTTCTGAAGTCCTAGTGAAGTGAACCAGAGAAGAAAGCCATATGCCCTATTCCAGAGGAAGGTTGGATATGTTTCCTTAAAGGTGAAGAAAAAGTTGTTGAAGTTATGAAAAAAATAATAATTTCGGCTTATTACGCATAGCAGCTCGAGCAAATAATCTGGTCTGGCACCACTGCAGTCTCCATATTTAAGGGGGATAAAAACTTCTGTCTCCTCTTAAAATCATAGAATCATAGAGTGGTTTGTGTTGGAAGGAACCCTAAAGATCATCTCAATCCAACTCCCCTGCATGGGCCAGGCCACCTGCCACTAGACCAGCGTGCTCCAAGCCCTATCCAACCTGGCCTTTTCCTCCCGGACCCTGGACACAGGACACCAGGAAAATCATTGATTCCAGTAACTTTCTCCAGAGGCCTTTTTGGAGTATTTAGCGTGCCCAGGACTCTTTTGGGATTACAGGCTCCTCTCAGAGGCTGATCATTTGTAACTTCTCTTCAGTGATGCTACAGAAGATGCTCCCTGGCCCACATCAGCTCTGAGACACATTCTTAGCACTGCAGTAGCAGATTCCATTCACATTAGGATATTTTTTTTTCTAACTTAATGAACAGAAATCTTCATCCCTGAGTGAACTGTAGCCCTCCCAGGGAAGCCTCAGCTCCAGAACTGATTTCCCAACACATTTGTCCTGTGCAGCATCTGTGCTGCTTCCTTCTCTGGTGTGTTTCCAGCTCTGTCCCTCAGGGCACCTCCTTCTCTGCTCAAAGGCACAGAGATGAGGGCAGAGCCTCCAGCTGCTTTGCTTTGCTGCCCATCTCAGGAGAGAGCGCTCAGGGGCGAGTCCTCTCCTCCTGAGCTGTCCCCGAGAGCGTGCAGCTGACTTGTCACAGTGTAGAGCAAGAAGCTCCAGAGGTACTCAAGTGGTACTTGAGGTGCAGGGTGAGGCAGTGCC